>CM036259.1:2024926-2359926 GCA_020698575.1 Bostrychus sinensis | reverse complement strand
CCGGGGTCAAAATAAAACAACCGTCACTGTCACCCGGGGTCAAAACAAAACAACCGTCACTGTCACCCGGGGTCAAAACAAAACAACCTTCACTGTCACCCGGGGTCAAAACAAAACAACCTTCACTGTCACCCGGGGTCAAAACAAAACAACCGTCACTGTCACCCGGGGTCAAAACAAAACAACCGTCACTGTCACCCGGGGTCAAAACAAAACAACCGTCACTGTCACCCGGGGTCAAAACAAAACAACCTTCACTGTCACCCGGGGTCAAAACAAAACAACCGTCACTGTCACCCGGGGTCAAAACAAAACAACCGTCACTGTCACCCGGGGTCAAAACAAAACAACCTTCACTGTCACCCGGGGTCAAAACAAAACAACCGTCACTGTCACCCGGGGTCAAAACAAAACAACCGTCACTGTCACCCGGGGTCAAAACAAAACAACCTTCACTGTCACCCGGGGTCAAAACAAAACAACCTTCACTGTCACCCAGGGTCAAAACAAAACAACCTTCACTGTCACCCAGGGTCAAAACAAAACAACCGTCACTGTCACCCGGGGTCAAAACAAAACAACCTTCACTGTCACCCGGGGTCAAAACAAAACAACCTTCACTGTCACCCAGGGTCAAAACAAAACAACCTTCACTGTCACCCAGGGTCAAAACAAAACAACCTTCACTGTCACCCGGGGTCAAAACAAAACAACCGTCACTGTCACCCGGGGTCAAAACAAAACAACCGTCACTGTCACCCAGGGTCAAAACAAAACAACCGTCACTGTCACCCGGGGTCAAAACAAAACAACCTTCACTGTCACCCGGGGTCAAAATAAAACAACCGTCACTGTCACCCGGGGTCAAAACAAAACAACCGTCACTGTCACCCGGGGTCAAAACAAAACAACCGTCACTGTCACCCGGGGTCAAAACAAAACAACCTTCACTGTCACCCGGGGTCAAAACAAAACAACCTTCACTGTCACCCGGGGTCAAAACAAAACAACCTTCACTGTCACCCAGGGTCAAAACAAAACAACCTTCACTGTCACCCGGGGTCAAAACAAAACAACCTTCATTGTCACCCGAGGTCAAAACAAAACAACCTTCACTGTCACCCAGGGTCAAAACAAAACAACTGTCACTGTCACCCAGGGTCAAAACAAAACAACCTTCACTGTCACCCGGGGTCAAAACAAAACAACCTTCACTGTCACCCAGGGTCAAAACAAAACAACCTTCACTGTCACCCAGGGTCAAAACAAAACAACTGTCACTGTCACCCAGGGTCAAAACAAAACAACTGTCACTGTCACCCAGGGTCAAAACAAAACAACCTGTCACTGTCACCCGGGGTCAAAACAAAACAACCTTCACTGTCACCCGGGGTCAAAACAAAACAGGCCTTGGTCATTTTGTTCTTCATAAGTTTAATCACGTTTCTGAAATCGTACACACTGCCCCTCATCTGAAAAAAGCCCTGGATCTTTACAGGCAACTAATTGTTCTTTGCTTTATAATTAATTGTGCCATTTTAAAGTCAACTAAGTCCTTAAATTTTATAGCTTTTAACTTAATGATAAACTGATTTAAGTGTTTCCTATAAGCTGCTTTATTTACAATCTGTATTGCTCTTTTTTGAGCAATAAAAACTGTATTTACTTGTAGTTTGAAAAGTGTTTCCCCAGACCTCTACACAGTACGTCTTATAAGGAAGCACTAGGGAACAATAAAACAAATACAAAGCTTGTTGATTCAAAAGATTTTTGTCTTTGCATAACACTGCTAGTGATTTAAATAACTTAACATTAATATAGTTTATGTGGTTTCCAGCTTTGATTTTATTTCATTTTCTCTTTCTATCTCTGGCATTTAGTATAAGATTTATGTCCACATTAAGAGCACGATTTGCAAAAATGATATATTTGGTTTTGTTTACATCTTAAATCTTTATCATAACTAAGTTTATCAGTGTCATCTGCAAATAATATAAACTGTAAGGTCTTTAAAACTTACATCATTCATATATTTATATTATTTATGTGGTGGGACACATGTAACCCCTCTAATGTTACTTCTCCCCAGGCTGCAGAGACGAGACCACTCTCCAAGTTTAACAGGATTTAATAATCAGTCTGAAATCACAAAATATTACCAGCGATTGTTAAGGTGGTGACTGGCCTCAGCTTCTGCCCCTAAACAATGACATTAAACACAAATGAACATTGTAACTGTTACAGGACGTTCTCTTTACACTGTGTTTATCACAGCAGGTACACTCCCTGTCAGGATAACTGCAGGTTACAGAGAACTTATAACATGATCAAACACAATTATTATGGACATTAATTAAAAACAAACACTTGGGAAATAAATCTAACTCTCTTAAATTACATAAAAACAAATAAAACAAATTTAGTGAAGTGTACCATTTTATAAAAAGACATTTATCAGAGAGCCCAACTATTTACAAACCGTTGTCATGTCTCTCAGCAGCAGAAGGGGAGGAGCTGAGGGGCGTTGCCACGGTAACCACCATCACCAAAATGGGGGAATACAACTTATATAAAAGTACAGGAAAACAGACAACGTTTTGACGACATTCAACACAAAATAACCTTGTTACACCGCGTATCTGCTGATCAGTCACGTGACCGGCGGCTTTTAAAGGAGGTGTCCTCACCTGGGGCGACCTTTTGCTCGCCTCTGGCGTCGCCTGCGTTGTGGAAGTGTTGCCCAGGAGCTGTGCTCGGTGTCGGCCTGAACACTTTCAGACTTTGGTAGCTCACTTGTTCCAGGCCTGAAGCCCGGTGAGCTGCTCTCTGTGTTACTGTTGAACCGCTGAGCACCGGAGAGAGATCTTTCCATTCATGAGATCTGCTCTCATTGTTGCGTCCTCTCAGACGCCTGGCGTGCGAGCGCGTGCACGAGGTTCAACTTGGGTTAACTCCCGGCGCGCGCGGTGCACTCTGCAGTACATTAAAGTGGTGAGCACTGAAGAAACAGATCATTGGAGCAGGGTTTCATTCATTGTTTTCTTTGCTAAGTGTCCACATTCTCCCAGAGCTCCTGGCGTGCAGGGCGCGTGCACGAGGTTCATGTCGGGTCTGACTCGGTGCATTTGCCACTGAAGGATTCTGGGAAGCGCTCTCGTCACCTTGTAGTCTACATTCATTGTTTGTTTGTTTTTTGGTTTTTGTTGCAAATATGCTCAGTGCACTTTTGTTTTACGGTTTGTAGCGCGTGCGTCTGGGGCGGGGCCTTGTCTCTACAGCGTGAGCGCGCATTTGTTTTGCGGTGTGTATTTGTCTCTTCTCTCTGCTGCGTATGATTCAGGGTTTCCGTACATTATATTTGTCTTTCATATTATAGGATTTATAGGATTATTAATGCATAAAATCTGTATATTTGTAATTTTATGTCTCTGTCATACTCAGCTCCGCGAACCCGTGTGTAACCGAGGGTGGGGTAAGGAATCCCCAATAATGATAATTATAATAATTATATTATAATGCTTTGGTACATCTGGCTTAAAAAAAAAAAAAAAAATGCAAAAAGGTAGTAGTGGAAAATAGTTCTTTTAAATTTAGTTGACCATAAATTATTTTCCCCTCGCCCTATACAATATAATATTGACATTAAAAACAACATTTAAAATCTGAGCCAGCTATAGGTTAAACATTGGGCCTCGGTAACTAAACAATTTAAATCACAGCAAAGAGCATAAAGCATCACAAAGCAGCAGCTAGCAAACTGCAAAAGAAAGAGAACAACAATTAGCGTACTACTTCTAGCAAATTACAAAAACACACAACTGAATAGTTACCTTGGCTTTTACAACTCCATAACTCTAACAGGACTCAGTCTTGTGAACTGGCCCCAGGGCCACTCGGCTTAAACACAGCCAACATCCCCATCATTGAACAAGTGCACACCTGCACTGTTTTAGTAGGACTGCTAATCAACCAAAGGTGCAGCAGCATAAGGCGGGTCACACAACTGGTGCATTCATGAGACTGCTGCCGGTGGGAATTTTTATAAACCACCCGGTTACACCTGCATTGTACCCTGTTATAGTCTAAGCTAAACTAACTCCCCCTTTCTCTACATTTATTTATAGTCATATATTTATAGTCGTAATGGTCATGATGTGGTAGCTTAGTGGTTAGCGCTGTCGCCTCACAGCAAGAAGGTCCCGGGTTTGATTCCCGGACTGCGCGGGGCCTGTTGTCCCTGTGTCTGGGTGGGTTTCCTCATCAACCACGACAGGCTGGTCCTGCAGCTAGGACCTGACCAGGATCCTGGCTCAGGTCTGGAGAAGGGCCCCGAGGAGCTGCCCACTGCTCCTGACAGCTTTAACCCCAGCGGCACAGAGGGATGGGTCACATTTCCCTACGGAGACAATAAAGTCTTTCCCTCATCACTGTCAATATCATCATATTCATCATAATCCCCCATCAGCATGGGAATATGAAACACAGCCTGTGTGGTTGTTGTGCACTGTTAATTTTATAGTTTATATTTATATGTTACATATTTTTGCTTTTTTTTAGACTTTTTCCTGTAAATAATTTATATTTGTGATGGGTGACACCGCAGGGTGTCGCTCTGGCATCAGGGCATTTCCTTTAAAAGGGGAAGTGGCTGGTTTGCCCGCGAAAGTGCCAGGTTCCTGTGGGTGGCCAGGACGACTGCTGGGCCCACGTTGTTTGTGTGTCGACTGTTTGAACCAAGTTGGTAAATATGGTTTTACTTTAATGATTGTTTGGTTTAGTTGTATTTTAAACGTATTTTATGTGACAGGGCCGTGGTTTTGTGAGGACGACCTGTGGCGTGAATGACTGGCTGTGGGTGCTTGATATCACAGGTATGCGGTATTTTACTGTTTTTAATATTTTGAAGTAAAACGTTTATTTTAGCAGGTGGTTGATTCTTTTTGTATTATACCGCTACCTGCTGTCCTTTTATGAGTGTTTTGGGTTTAGTTAGTCCGCTTTTAAGAGTGGACAGCGGACTAACTACTTTAAACTTTTTGTTTGTTTGTCTTGTTTTATTTTGGGTCGATATGATCCCTCTCGTCTAACAGTGTTACATCTGATCCTGTCTGAAGGGAGCATCTGTGGTGACTTGCAGTGTTTGCTGTGACTTTATTTTGCTTGAAGTAACCAGTGTGCAGTGGTTTACGGCGGTGTTATCGGCCCTAGTGGTCTTGGAAACTAATTCGGCTCTGTAACAATGTTGTGCAAACGACAACCGGACATATGAACAGGAATACCCACTCTGTGTGTAATAAATATCATTATTCTTCATTCATGTGTTTGTCTCCTGCATAATCTGTACAACCACTTGTAACATATTGCACCTTTTGTTTGTGATGGATGCTGCACTTTATTCTGTGTAAGTGCGGCCTGAACAAGTGAATTTCTCCACGGTGAGATTAATAAAGTTCAATCTAATTTAAAGAATAAACAACAAAGGACCCAACACTGACCCCTGTGGGATGCCACAGGTCACTGTCAGTAACTGAGAATCAGTGCTGTTAATATGGACGTACTGTGATCGTTACCCAAATAATAATAATAATAATAATAATAATAATAATCTAAATAACTCCTGATCTGAAAGCTTTGGTTAAGTCAGAAACCCCCAGAGCAGTTTGTTTTCCATCCTGTCCCATATCTCTAGATCTACCAGAACTAAAGACGTGGTTCTTTCAGGTCTAAACCCATTCTGCTGTTCACAAAGATTTGTTTAGTTTTGTTTTTAAGTGAAATCATCTACATTTCTAGTGAATCATTTTCAAGTATTTTAGAGATTTGTGATGATACTGAAATAGTTCTGTAATGAGTAACTTCCTGTTTGGCTCCAGCCTTGTAAATGGAGAAAACTTCGACTGTAGGGACTGGTTATAAATCTGTCCATTATTTCTTTTAAAACTGACAATGTCTAATCCATTCCAATCTGCTGACTTTTTACTTTTACATTTTTAAGGATTTAAGGATTTTATTTTCATCTGTGCCTTAAATAAATATAGTTTTATCTAACTTTTTATTTTACCTACACCTCTTTAGCCAAGTTGGGCGCAATATTAATAAAATAATTGTTAAATTAATTTGCAATTTTGTTGGGTTTATTGATTTTAGTTTTGTCTTTTGTTAAAAAATAGTTGGGGAAGTCAAATGTTTGATTATCCTTTTTAGTAAATTTATTTAGTACACTCCAAGTATTTTATTCTTCTCCAAAACTTTACAAAAGTAATTCTTTTTACTTGATTTCATAATTCCAATAAATGTGTTCTTGTATGTTTTATATGTACATTCTGCCTCCTTTATTCTTTTGCTTTTTGAATACTTTTAATTAACCATGGCTTTACAGCAAAGGTATTTTTCCTGATTTTATGAACTGGAGGACAATTTCTTTCATAAAGAGTAGTAATGACGTTCAGAAACGTCTCATAAGCAAGACTTACATCATCCACATAAACGTTAACACAATTTTGTTTCATTAAATGTTTTTTAAATAAATGCACAGTTTCTTGAGTTTTATGTCTTGACACTACAATAGTTTTAGTTTGTTTCGTGGTCGGGACAGCCCTCTGTGTTTGTGTGATCACATGCGTCAGTAATCAAACGTACACTTGATATTTCACTTTCAGTAACATTAGTAAATATATTGTTGAGAGTTGGTCTTGTAAACGATGGATACAAACATAAACTATACATGGAGTTAGTAAAATCTGTAACTGCGTTTAGTTCATAAGGATTCAACAAATCATTATTAAAATCCCCACAGACAAATCTTTCTGTTGTTGATTCCATCATACAAAGATGGAATGTTTTGTTAAAGACATAAAGTGTTACTGCATTTCCACTGTAACACATTCCATAATTTTACCAAAGACTTGTGACTATTTTACTTCTCAAGTTTTGATCCATTTATGAAGCTACTCCCCGACCTTTTTGACATTTCCTTCGTATGAAAAACATCTTACATGCGTCAACATCAAACACAGAGGATTGTTCTTCATGAAACCAGGTCTCAGAGAACACTACTGCAGTAAATTTATTTTTGGTTTGTTTTAAACAGAGAAGGATCTTGCAAAAAATTGCGTAAGACTCCTTCTGTTGAAGTGTATGATAAACAATGCATCTTTTGCAGTCCCATGGCTGTCAGATTGATTTTCAGGTAACACTTTATTTCAAGGTTCACCTATTTAACCCTTAACTAGAGGCTAATTAGCATGCTAGTTAGTGGCTAATTAGCTTAATTTGTAATTATAAAGCACCTCTTAACCCTTATTCTGTGCTACAACTAATTTGCAATTAACAAACATTTTCCCCCTAATAAACTTATAATTACTGCTCATTTGGAAGTTTTGGACATAATTTATGATCTTAATAAGCTTTTGGTGGTAGTATTCCCTAATAATGCTCACACTGCAAAAAGCTTATTAAGATCATAATTTTCCTACTAATTAACAGGATGCTATTTAGCTCCTAGGTGGTTAAATAGGTGGACCTTAAAATAAAGTGTTACAGATTTTCAGTAGGATTTTCACAATGATTAAGTATTTTTGTGTGAAACGTGTTCTCTGGGTCAGTATCGTGCTGCATGTCTTGTAGTTTATACTCTGTGTAGTCAAACACTAACTGCAGGCTTTCACAATTAGAAAAACAGTTTCTGTTTTTACTGTAGATTCCATGAGTCCATGTTCATTGTCCTTATATTGGTTGCCTTCATTCATTCATATTGGTAATTCACAATGTACTTTAATCATTTGTATTGTTCAGTTCAGTTTTA
Organism: Bostrychus sinensis; assembly: GCA_020698575.1. NCBI lineage: Eukaryota > Metazoa > Chordata > Actinopteri > Gobiiformes > Eleotridae > Bostrychus > Bostrychus sinensis. The sequence goes on along the minus strand of CM036259.1, from coordinate 2,352,122 downwards.
TTTGTATGTCCCAGTATCACAAGAAAAGTCTCCTCAAAGGCTTCACAAACAGTTAATCAAACATAAACACAATCAACACAAACAATAACTACACTAAACTAAACAGAGCCAGGACACTCCTGTCCTTAGACCCTCCTTCTCTTAAGGAAAAACTCCTAAAAAACCAGCTGTGGGAAAAAAGCAGAAACCTTCTGGAGCCCAACTGAAGGAGAGGCAACATGTGTCAGGAGTTAGTCCATTACTCATCTACAGGATCATAGTTCACTCTGTAAGGATTCATCCTGACAGGGGAGGGGGGTGAGGTAGGGGTCCAGGGGAGGGAGGGTGAGGTAGGGGTCCAGGGGAGCGGGGGTGAGGTAGGGGTCCAGGGGAGAGGGGGTGAGGTAGGGGTCCAGGGGAGTGAGGGTGAGGTAGGGGTCCAGGGGAGCGGGGGTGAGGTAGGGGTCCAGGGGAGCGAGGGTGAGGTAGGGGTCCAGGGGAGCGAGGGTGAGGTAGGGGTCCAGGGGAGCGAGGGTGAGGTAGGGGTCCAGGGGAGCGGGGGTGAGGTAGGGGAACAGCTATGAACTGATTAAAGATATAGAATATTAGATTATATTAATGAGAGTGATAGAAGAGGAGCAGCAGATGAAACCAGAGGTCAGAGGTCAGTGCACCATACTTCCCCCAGCTTCTAGCTCCTAGAGCAGCTTCAGCTGTGGAGTTAACCCTGTTCCTGGCCTGACCATAAACTTTCTCACAGAGGAACGTTTTAACCTAACCTTAAATGTAGAGACTGTGTCTGCCTCTAACATGAGCTGGAAGCTGATTCCATAAAACAGGAGCTTGGTAACTAAAGGCTCTACCTCCAACTGTACTTTTAGAAACCCTGGGAACCACTAATAGCCCTGCATTTTGTGAGTGCAGTACTCTGCTTGGTTGGTATGGCTCTATAACATCAGTAATGTAGGATGGAGCCTTGTAAGTCAGGAGAAGGATTTTAAACCTAATTCTGAATCCAACAGGAAGCCAGTGAAGTGAAGCTAGCACAGGAGTAATATGTTCTCTCTGTTAGTTCCTGTTAATAATCTCGCTGCTGCGTTTTGAACAAGATGAAAACATTTTAATGAGTTTTTAGGGCACGCTGCAGCAGAGAGTTACAGTAATCCAACCTAGATGTAACAAACGCATGGACAAGTTTTTCAGCGTCACTTTTAGATAAAATATTTCTGATTTTGGCGATGTTACGTAAGTGAAAGAATGCTGTTTTACAGGCTTGGTTTATATGAGCCTTAAATGATAAATCTTAGTCAAATAAAACTCCTAAGTTTGTCACAGTAGAACTGGAGGCTACACTGACAGCGTCCAGGGAGACTCTGGTCAGACAGAGCTCAGCTTTTTGGGGCCTAGTATAATGACCTCTGTTTTTTCTGGGTTTAGGAGGAGATAATTAATTGTCATCCAGGTCTTTATGTCTCTCACACAGGCGCTAAGTTTCTCAACGCGGTCGTTCTGATCAGGTTTAATTGATAAATACAACTGTGTATCATCTGCATGAAAATTAATGCCATGTTTTCTGATTATGTTTCCTAAAGGCAGCATGTAAAGCATGAACAGAATGGGTCCAAGTACTGAGCCTTGTGGCACTCCATAGCTAACTTTACTGCACTGTGAGGAATGTTCATTTACACTGACAAACTGGTACCTATCAGATAAGTAGGATTTAAACCAGCAGAGGGCGGTTCCTCTGACCCCTATGTCACAGTCTAATCTCTGGAGTAAGATGCTGTGGTCAATGGTGTCAAAGGCTGCACTGAGATCTAACAGAACCAGGACTGAGACCAGTCCATTGTCTGAACTTAATAACAAGTCATTTGTGACTCTGACTAATGCAGTTTCTGTGCTATGGTGGGGTCTAAACCCTGGCTGAAAATCTTCAAATAAGCTATTGTCCTGTAGGTGGCGACATAACTGTTTAACTACAACTCTTTCTAGGATTTTAGAAATAAAAGGCAGATTTGATATTGGTCTATAGTTGGCTAAAATGTCAGGATCTAGACTGGGTTTTTTCAGAAGCGGTTTAATAACTGCATATTTAAAAGACTGTGGCACATAGCCTGTTTCTAGGGAGGTGTTTATTATGTTGAGTATAGATTCATTAATTAGGGGAAGAGTTTCTTTAAAAAGTTTGGTTGGTATTGGGTCTAAAAGACAAGTTGAGGTTTTGGAGACATAATGACTGATGTTATCTCAGTTTGATCTACAGCGGTGAAGCAGTCTAACGTTACAGATGGTTTTATAGTGGCCTCCATTTTTACAGCTTTGGCTCTGAGCTGATCTTGTGATTTTGTCGTTAAAAAATGTAAGAAAGTGTTGCCAGCTGAAAGTAACAGGGATACAGGGTTCTACTGAGCTGTGACTGGTGGTCAGCCTGGCTACAGCGCTCAACACAAACCTAGGGTTGTTCCTATTTTCTTCTTTTAAAGTTGAATAGTATCTGGTTTTGGCCTCACGCAGAGATTTTTTATAATTTAAAAGACTATATTTCCAGGCAATCAGAGACTGCTCTGAGCTGCAGTGACAGAGCCATAGCCTTTCTAATTTACAGGTTGCTTGTTTAAGGGAACGTGTTTCAGCATTAAACCATGGTGCTACTCGATTCTAACAACCTTTTGTTTTAATGGAGCTACATTGTCTAGAGCTGTCTTTAAAGACTGCATGGCGCTGTCAAAAAACCGATCACTTTTACTGGGACTCGAGCTATGGGAGCTGTTCTCAACAAACTCACTCAACATTGTACTAAATATTGGTTTTATTATGTGTTTAAACTCTGACACAGATTGGTCTGATAATGTTCTTCTAATCTGGGTTTTGTTCATTGGAACAGTAAAGTCTTTGAGTATAAACTGAAAGGTAATCAGAAAGTGATGTGAGAGTATGGGGTTATGAGGAAGGACAGTGAGCTCACTAATCTCTATACCAGAGGTTAAAACAAGGTCCAGGCTGTGACAATGAGTGGTTCATTTACGAGAGATCAAGAGTTCAACATCATTGCTGTCTTTAGTGACTACCACTCTAACCTGTTCTGGGTTGCTTGTTTTGCAATTTCAGAATTTCTTTTAGTAAGTTGTTCTTTTATTTTCTGGCATTTCTGAGCGCCTCCATTTTGTGCTTCCTACTAACAAAGGCTTATTATGTTTGGCTTTTTACTGTATTTCTGGGGAAAAATATGGCACGCAGCACTCTTCTGACTGTCTGTTGTGATGTTTTTGCTGTCAGAGAACTTGATGATCTGATTTGTGGCAGGAGTTAGCAGACGTTCATCTGCCCCGTCACCAACTGTGGCCTGTGCATGAGTGCAGTGTATTTTAAGCTCCGATATCATCTTTAAATACTGTTCCAATTCATTTATTTTTCTTTCTTGTTCAGTTCTTTTGCCCTTTATCTTTAGTTCTCTGGCTTCATCGAGTAGTTCCTGTAGGCCTCTCTGTCGACTTCCACTTTTATTTCCTGTAACATAAAATCCAAGGATTTCTTAAAGCTCCTGTAAGCGGCATGTGCTCTACTGGTTATAAACGGTACTGCAGACTAAATCAAAACAATGGTCTCTTTTCTGATTGGATGATTGGCAATGCAATTTTAGAACTAAAACAAAACATGTAAACAAAAACAACTTGGCCATTATGTAAAATATATTTTTAATAGTTAATAACTCAGCTGTACCAATGTTATCAGTACACATGTGGCTCATTTTTATGAAATATAAAAAATATATACTGCTCATAGCATCTTTAATTTTCTCCATATCTTTAAACAATTTTTTATTGGTCATTGTTTACTTTATTGTTATTCTTAAGTGAGTATGTAATTTTTTCAATTTAATTTAATATTTTATGGTTAGAGTAAAAAGGTTGCTAAGGGATATAGGGACTGAACCAATAGTTTAGTCCAGGTTAAGTCCCTAATTTTTTTTAATTTATTTATTTATTTATTTATTTTTTATTTATTTTATTATAATTTGTTTTTATTTTATCTTATTTTATTATTAATTTAATTTAATTTAATTTAATTTAATTTAATTCTTTACAAAGTTTGACCTTCTCACGGCGCCGTAAAAGGCACCTCACAGATCGTCTATGTAAGTGCTGATGTCTGTCTCTGAGCGGCCCCTCTGCCGGCACGGTGAGCGCCGCTGAGCCTGCCTCAGAGTGAGACCTCTTCGCGCCAGTCACCATCGCCTTCTCCTGAGTCACAAAAACAACACTGAGCTCACGAAGAGCAGCGCGTTTTAAGTTAATTCACATTAAAAAACTCACCTGAGCACCGTGACAGCGCAGCGTTTACTGTCGAGGACCCCTTCCAGGTGAGAACAGGCCGGAAACTGCCTCCAAACCCCGGGACAGGTTCGGGTTTTAGGCTAAAGGACCGCGGCTAACTGCGGAGCTTCTGCTGGAGCTAGCTCTGTGTTAGCCACCTGTTTCCCAACAACAACAACAAACAACTAAAACGCGTTTGAGATGAAAAAACAAATGTCTTTAAAGTGTTTTTTTACTCAGATCCGTATCAGATTACTCCACTAATGCTCCCAGCGTTTTCTACTGATTTTGCATTTTGGTTTCGTTTTAGTTTATTCCACATTTTAACCAAGTTTGTCCTGCTTTAATCTTGTGCTTTTACTGATTTTATGTCCGCTCTGTTCTTTTATTTAGGCACGGCAAGTTTATTTGTACATCACAAGTCATACACACAGGTCTTAAAAGAATTAAAAAGGTATTCAATTTGATGTTGCCAAAATCAAGGCCTTAAAAGTATTAACTCGTATGGGCAGGTATTACGTTTTGTTTATCTAGGTCTTAAATTGTCAAACTGGGACATCTAAGTCACGTTTTACTTGTCACAAATATATTTAAAATAAAAACAACAGAGAAGTTGTTTTTGTGAGTTGGATGTGAATTTAGCAACAAACTCTATCAGCAGTGGTTTTACAAATGTCCTTTATTTAGTAAGTTTTTAAAGCTAAGTCTGCTGTTTAATGGGCTGCATTATGTTCCAGGGTTGGGGTTATGCAAAAAACATCTCCACGCTACAGTAAATGTTGTTAACGCTGACATTTATGATTGTGTTTTGAGATTTTTATGCAGAACTGGAGTTATTTCATCTGTATTAGACTTAAAACCAATAAGTTTCAGAGTAATACAGATATTTTATTAGTGTCAAAGTTATACAGATTATTGTTCTTTTGCCAGCAATGTTGGCTTTAAAATTTATTGTAAGTGGCATTAAAAAGTCTTTAAAAGGTCTTCAATTTCACAAAAAAATACCTGGAGTTGGAGTCACAGTGGTTTACCAAAAAGAAAAAGACAAGTTGAAAGTTCATAGAGAAGGATTACAATTAAAACCTAATTTAAAATTAAATTAAAAGAGAAGAGTGTGGTTTGAACACGTTCAGTTGACATATGCACTGTTAAAAAAAGAACTGTTTTGGGTCTGGGACATCGTCGGCTGCAGAAAACTGAAACGCTCCTCTCTGGGTTGAGTCCTTTGAGAGTAACTTAAGTTTAAAAATACGATAGAAGTTGCTGCGTAGTCCAAGTCAGAAATATTCCCTCCTCATATTTAGAGTTTGTTTTTCATTGTCTTGGTGTTTTTGTGTGCAGAGGCGATGGCGGAGCAGAACACTGAAGCCAAGCTCAAGAACCTCCTGAAGCAGCAGAAGATCCAGCTGTGGAACCCGCCGTACACAGAGGAGAACCGTCCCAGTCCCCGGCACATGCAGGTCCTGCTCTGGACTCTCTGGATAACAGCAGGGCTCACACAAGAGACATACACTGACAACTGAACACACTGTTCGGTCACTATGGGACATGTACAGGCTGACCAGACGTCCCAGTTTAACCAGGACAGTCCCAGTTTAACCAGGACAGTCCCAGTTTAACCAGGACAGTCACAGTTTAACCAGGACAGTCCCTGTTTAACCAGGACAGTCCCTGTTTAACCAGGACAGTCCCTGTTTAACCAGGACAGTCCCTGTTTTAGGCTTCTTGTCCCATGTCCCAACACAGATCTGTAAAAACACTCATATGTCCCATTTGTCCCTATTTTAACAGAAAAGCAAAGGAAACTTAAAAACACATTTATATAAACACTTTTGTCATGCTCTTCACCTGTACAGGTGTCTGTGGACATTTAGAGACGCTCTTCACCTGTACAGTTGTCTGTGGACATTTAGAGACGCTCTTCACCTGTACAGGTGTGTCTGTGGACATTTAGAGACGCTCTTCACCTGTACAGGTGTCCCTGTGGACATTTAGAGACACTCTTCCCCTGTACAGGTGTGTCTGTGGACATTTAGAGACACTCTTCACGTCTAAAGGTGTGTCTGTGGACATTTAGAGACGAGCTTCACCTGTACAGGTGTCTGTGGACATTTAGAGACGCTCTTCACCTGTACAGTTGTCTGTGGACATTTAGAGACGCTCTTCACCTGTACAGGTGTGTCTGTGGACATTTAGAGACGCTCTTCACCTGTACAGGTGTCCCTGTGGACATTTAGAGACACTCTTCCCCTGTACAGGTGTGTCTGTGGACATTTAGAGACACTCTTCACGTCTAAAGGTGTGTCTGTGGACATTTAGAGACGCTCTTCACCTGTACAGGTGTCTGTGGACATTTAGAGACGCTCTTCACCTGTACAGGTGTCCCTGTGGACATTTAGAGACACTCTTCCCCTGTACAGGTGTGTCTGTGGACATTTAGAGACACTCTTCACGTCTAAAGGTGTGTCTGTGGACATTTAGAGACGAGCTTCACCTGTACAGGTGTCTGTGGACATTTAGAGACGAGCTTCACGTCTAAAGGTGTGTCTGTGGACATTTAGAGACGAGCTTCACCTGTACAGGTGTCTGTGGACATTTAGAGACGATCTTCACCTGTACAGTTGTCTGTGGACATTTAGAGACGCTCTTCACCTGTACAGGTGTGTCTGTGGACATTTAGAGACGCTCTTCACCTGTACAGGTGTCCCTGTGGACATTTAGAGACGCTCTTCACATGTACAGGTGTGTCTGTGGACATTTAGAGACGCTCTTCACCTATACAGGTGTGTCTGTGGACATTTAGAGACGCTCTTCACCTGTACAGGTGTCCCTGTGGACATTTAGAGACACTCTTCACATGTACAGGTGTGTCTGTGGACATTTAGAGACGCTCTTCACCTGTACAGGTGTGTCTGTGGACATTTAGAGACGCTCTTCACCTGTACAGGTGTGTCTGTGGACATTTAGAGACGCTCTTCACCTGTACAGGTGTGTCTGTGGACATTTAGAGACGCTCTTCACCTGTACAGGTGTCCCTGTGGACATTTAGAGACGCTCTTCACCTGTACAGGTGTCCCTGTGGACATTTAGAGACGCTCTTCACCTGTACAGGTGTGTCTGTGGACATTTAGAGACGCTCTTCACCTGTACAGGTGTCCCTGTGGACATTTAGAGACGCTCTTCACCTGTACAGGTGTCCCTGTGGACATTTAGAGACACTCTTCACCTGTACAGGTGTCCCTGTGGACATTTAGAGATGCTCTTCACCTGTACAGGTGTGTCTGTGGACATTTAGAGACGCTCTTCACCTGTACAGGTGTGTCTGTGGACATTTAGAGACGCTCTTCACCTTGTCCTTGTTTAGTCCCAGTTAATTTTTTGTTTAGTTGTAATTGTGTTATGGGATTAGTGCTGTTTTAGTAACAGTTTAAGGCCTTGTTTAATCCTGATTAGTCTTAGTTTAGACCTGGGTTTAGTCCTGGTTTAGCCCTGGTTTAGCCCTGGTTTAGCCCTGGTTTAGCCCTGGTTTAGCCCTGGTTTAGCCCTGGTTTAGCCCTGGTTTAGCCCTTCTTTAGCCCCGCTTTAGCCTTTCCAGTTCAGTATATCATTATAAACCTTTCCCTGGCGTCTCTCAGGAGCTGTCGGAGCAGTACGCGCCGCTGCTCGGCCTCTCGGTGTCGGAGGTAGGGGGCGCTCTGGAGTCCATCAGAGCTCAGGCCGTGAACAGAGGCAAAGGAAACCAAATGTTCAGAGAAACCAGCATCGCCACGTTAGAGCTGCTGCTGCCTCGAGAATCCAAGAAGGTACTGGATACTCACAGCCTGCTCTGACGATTACTCTCTGCTCACTGTCGCTTTGAGTATTTGGGAAATTATTTTAGTGGTGGATCAACTTTTAACCCTCAGCTCATTTTAGGGTTTGTCAAAAGTATTTTTTGCTCTAATTTTGGCATTTCTTATGTTAGGGTGATAATATTTGACAAAGATGTTCAATAATAAATGAATTTTAGAATTTCACATCAACTTAAAAAAACCTCTCTCTCATCCTCTCTCAGTCCTTTAAGTCCCATTGACTCTCATTAAAATCATTTATTTTCCCTCTGCTGCCGTTCCAATACAGAAATGTTAAATCCTGTTCATTCCTCTGTAACTCTGTCAGTCAGAGGCTAAACAATACACAAACAAAAACATCACCACCATAAAGCCAAACAGGAGTAGAGTAAGCGTGTTACTTACTGCAGTACAAGGAAGAACGCGAGTTTCAGCCCCTGTTCTGTGATGGCTAAAAAGTAAAAATGTTATTTTCCGGACTATACGTTGCTCCGGAGAATAAGTCGCACAAACCAAAAAATGCATAATGAAAAAGAAAAAAATTTATATAAGTTGCGTTTTTTTGGGGAAATTTATTTTACAAAATCCGACACCAAGCACAGACATTTTATGTTGAAAGGCAAGTTATAGTAATAATAGAACAGAGAACAACAGCTGAATAGGTGTGCGCTATGCTAACGTAACACATTGATGGTTATTCAGCTACATGAAGCATAAACAACGAACTGAACAGGTGTCTCGTATGTTAACGTAATATATTAACAGTTATTCACATAACTATAGCATAAAGAACATAATATAACAAGTTCACCAAACTCACCATCTCACTCCTAATCGCTAAATCCTTTAAATTCTTCATCCTCGGTGTCGCTTCTGAACAACTCCGCCAACTCCGGAGGTAGACGAAGCGCCGCTTCCTCCTCTGCGTGGCTGTCGTCAGACTCAGCATCAGTTCCATTTCCAATTATTCCGCTCTTTCTCAGTTGTCTTTATAGCCTAAGTTGTTAGTGGTAATGTTTACATTTTAAATTGTCAGTGGTACAGGTGCAGCAGATGCTGGTACACAAGCCTAGAGCGCCCTCTAACCAACACCTGAAATATTTTAATATATAAGTCACACCTGAGTATACGTCGCACCCCGAGCCAGACGATGGAAAAAAGTGCGACTTATAGTCCGGAAAATACTGTATTAAATCAGTGTTAGGGCGACTCAGAGAGCGATCAGGACTGGACCCTGCACAAACAAAAACACTGTGGATCTGTAAACAGGAAATAATTCATCTTTTATTTACAAATCTGTGGAATTATGTAAACAAACTGCATTTAGAGTTAAAAATATGAAAATGAATTCACTTCTCTCTGTGATGAGGACAGGGGTTAATGATAAAAAAAACAAACAAAAAAAGTTTTCTTAATATTTTATATTTTTAAATGTGACATAAAAGGGCCCTCAGGCCTCCTTTAAAAACATCAGGCTCTTCCTCTGAAAGCTCTTTTATGACACTGGATCACATTTAAAAATAAAAAACATGGAGAAAAAATACAGAATTTTGTTTTTTTATTAACCCCTGTCCTCATCACAGAGAGCAAACTTTAATTCATTTTCATATTTTTTACTCTAAATGCAGTTTGTTTACATAATTCCACAGATTTGTAAATAAAAGATGAATGATTTCCTGTTTACAGATCACAGTGTTGTTGTTGTTTGTGCAGGGTCCAGTCCTGATCGCTCTCTGAGTCGCCCTAACTCTGATTTAATCCATTTTTACTTTGCTCTGAAACCCAGCTTCTTCCTCTTAAAGCCCTAAGGGGCGGGGCTACACTCACTGTTATCCAATGGAATTATAAGGAATTATTTCCCGCAATGCACTGAGAAAATGATGTTTTTGTTTGTGTATTGTTTAGCCTCTGACTGAGTCACAGAGGAATTAACAGGATTTAACATTTCTGTATTGGAACGGCAGCAGAGGGAAAATAAGGGATTTTAATGGGAGTCAATGGGACTTAAAGGACTGAGAGAGGAAGAGAGAGAGGTTTTTGTTTAGACACTAGAATATTTCTTACTTTGTTTTTTTTCAGTTGTGAGGCTGAAATTCTGAAATTCATCACTGAACATCTTTGTCAAATATCATCACCTGAGCATAGGAAATGACAAAATGAGAGCCAAAAAATGGAGCTGAGGGTTAAAAATACAAATCCTGCCGCCTTAAACTTTTCCTTCTCTCTGAAAATCTCACACAGAACCTAAAACTCCTTTGTTGTGGTTTCAGGATCCAAAGACAAAGACCTACTTTCAGACCAAACTGGACGAGTTGGTTCAGGACCTGGTGCACAGGTACAAGCTCATGGTCCTGAGGAGGATTTGGTTGGACTCTGGCCCAAGTTCAGTGTTTTTTGTTAAAGCTGGATGTTGTTGCAGGATTGGAGAAGAATACGGACTCAGATCCATCAAACTCATCCTCAACGGCACGACTCTGAACATAGGTGAGTCTGAACCTGAACCGGGACTAATCCTTAAACCAGGACTAAACCAGGACTAAACCAGGACTGAACCAGGACTAAAGAAGGTCTAAACCAGGACTAAACCAGGTCTAAACCAGGACTAAACAAGGTCTAAACAAGGTCTAAACCAGGTCTAAACCAGGACTGAACCAAGACTAAACCAGGACTAAACCAGGTCTAAACCAGGACTGAACCAAGACTAAACCAGGACTAAACCAGGGCTAAACCAGGACTGAACCAAGACTAAACCAGGACTAAACCAGGGCTAAACCAGGGCTAAACCAGGACTAAACCAGGTCTAAACCAGGACTAAACCAAGACTAAACCAGGACTAAACCAGGACTAAACCAGGGCTAAACCAGGGCTACACCAGGGCTACACCAGGGCTAAACCAGGGCTAAACCAGGGCTAAACCAGGGCTAAACCAGGGCTAAACCAGGGCTAAACCAGGACTAAACCAGGACTAAACCAGACCAGGTCTATACCAGGACTAAAGCAGGATTTAAACCAGGACTAAACCAGGACTAAACCAGGACTAAACCAGGACTAAACCAGGACTAAACCAGGACTAAACCAGGACTAAACCAGGACTAAACTAGACCAGGTCTATACCAGGTCTATACCAGGTCTAAACCAGGACTGAACCGTGACCTAAACCAGGACTAAACCAGGACTAAACCAGGACTAAACCAGGACTAAACCAGGACTAAACCAGGCCTAAACAAGGTCAAGACATTCAATTTTAAACCAAGAATAAACTGTGACTAAACCAGGACTAAACCAGGACTAAACCAGGACTAAACCAGGACTAAACCAGGACTAAACCAGGACTAAACCAGGACTAAACCAGGACTAAACATGGACTAAACCAGGACTAAACCAGACCAGGTCTATACCAGGACTAAACCAGGACTAAACCAGGACTAAACCAGGACTAAACCAGGACTAAACCAGGACTAAACCAGGACTAAACCAGGACTAAACCAGGACTAAACTAGACCAGGTCTATACCAGGTCTATACCAGGTCTTTACCAGGTCTTTACCAGGTCTTTACCAGGACTAAACCAGGACTAAACCAGGACTAAACCAGGACTAAACCAGGACTAAACCAGGACTAAACCAGGACTAAACCAGGACTAAAAAGTGTTTTTTACTTCTCTGCTGGATAAAGTCCTATATAAACCCAATCAGAACCTGTCAAAGACTCTTTAGTATCACAGTCAGAGGCCCGCGTCCCTCCAGTGGCCCCCGCCCCTCAGCTTGAGACCCTCTGCAGTAGCCGTTGATGCTGTGTGTGTCGTGATCTGGTGCTGAGCGTGTTTTTCCCGGCTCCAGAGCGGCGCCTGGACGAGCAGGGCGTGAGGAACCACAGCAAGGTGATGGTGCTGAGAGTGAGCGACGCCGAGGAGCAGCAGAGGGAGAGGAACCAGAGCGAGAGCCTGCGCCGGACTCAGAAGGGCTTCCAGATCCTGTCCGAGAGAGGTACCAGAGGAGCGGGTCTGAACCTTTCTCTTTCAGACCTGTTCCCACCTAAAACACTCCTCCCTGACCAATCGCAGACGAGAGCAGCCGTCTGTAGTTTACTGTTGTGCCTCTGTTTGGGTGAAAACATCAAACATCAAATGATCAAATCTAGGGCTGCACGATATATCGCAAAATTATCAGTTATCGCAATATCAGCTAACGCAAGAATCTAAATGTATCGCAATAACGCTGTGGTCTTCCATCTGACAGAGATTTACACTGAAGAATCATTTTCCACCAGAGCCTTAAAAGAACATGTGTTGTGACTAAATAAAAATGTTTAAAAAGTCCAGTTTTAGTGGTAATTTAATTAATTTAGTCACAGCTTAGCCTTGTTTTATTCCTGGTTTAGTCTGTGGTAAGTTTTGTAAATACAGGAACTTACATTTTTGTGAAATGTAGTGAATTTAACTTACTATGTTCCAAAAGTAGGCTCTAGTTTTCAAATATCGCAATAATATCAGTTATCGCAGTTTTCAACATAGTTAGCGAATATCGCATGTTTTCTCCGGATCGTGCAGCCCTAATCAAATCTCTTCTTGTTCTGGGTTTAAAAAACTAAACACAAGCTCCAGAAGCACGACAAACACGGGCAGTGAAGCTGACGGTTCTATTCCCTCACTGCCAAAGAAAGTCAGAGAAACAGCAGCCTCTGTCACAGGTGAACGATCCCACCTAGAGGCCGTATTTTAGTACAACAACAACATACTTCATGACAAATACAATATCAGTATAGCCTCTTTAAATGTGTTGTTATTTTTTATTTAATCTTTGTTTAACCAGGACAGGGGTCTGGTTTTAGAGCCACATGCGGCTCTTTAGCCCTGCTCCTGCGGCTCATTGGGCGTCTGACATCTGGTTATGTAAAGTTAGAAAAGGAAAACGTAAACAACTTTGAAACAAACTCCATCTGCAGCCTCTTCTCTGTTTAAAATAAGACTTTATCCTTGGTTTCTAGAATATGACACAGTCTTATTGCCACTGTTTGTAGCCTTTATTGGCCGCACAGTGCAGACACAGACAGATCTGAACACACATAAGTTAATAAAACAGCTCCAAGAAATGGTTACTGGGTGTAACTCTGGTTCTCAGAGTGTGCGTGGCTCCTGTATTTCTGCTGGTTAGTGGCCTATTAAAAGATAAACAGTGCAGTGAGGATTTACCACAGTTCTTTGTTAGTTTGCAATAATTAATGTCCATCCATAAGCTATATTTCAGTTCTAGGCTAAACCACTTATGTGCATTGAAACTCGCTGCGGCTCTTTACAGAGGTAAGTTTAGTATTTTTTGGAAACAACTGGCTCTTTTGATCCAGAAGATCGCTAGCCTAGAAATCTAGACGCACCCTAGCGGCAGAAAATATTTTTTGCCTAGCAGGTTGGTCTAGTAACACACCATAGCAGCCAATCTTCGCTCCGTCCAGGACTTCGCCAGACCAATCACAACGCTCTAGCTGTGTAGTGGGTGTGTAGCGAGTCGAGTAGGCGGGGCTTAGCACGATGACGACAGGGCTGGGTGACGGTAGTGATGGTGAAATTGACGCCTCATGAAGCAATGAACCACTTTGACACAGCTGGCTCAAGAATGACACACTGCTCGAAGCATTTATTACAGACTGAATAGTGACATCTGTTGGCTGTCTGTGAGAACTGCGTCCCATTGGAGTACATGAAAAAAACGAAACGAGGCCTCGCTTGCTGTGATCACGTGATCTTATAAGCAGGACTCGAATCCTACTCGAATCACTCCCCTTGAAACACTTCCGCTTCAAAAGATCGATATTGTGTCGAGCAGCGGGCTCGAGCACAACATCACTAGGTGACGATGCAGAGCAGAACAACTACGATGGCTGTGGCTAATGAACAGCGGCCGTTTGAGTCGGCCTTGACATCAATTTTGGAAGAATTAGATTTGTGTTTTTCTTTGAAAGTGGAGCAGAAAGAAGCACTCAATCATTTGTCTTAAAGAAGGATGTATTTGCTGTTTTGCCAACCGGCTATGGCAAAAGTCTAATATACCAGCTGGCTCCGCTGCTAGCTACTTGTCCGTTGCTCTGATTGGTCAGAGCGCTGGTCTGTTACGGAAGCAGTTTGAATGACATCCATTGATTCCACCTCTAGGCTTGAGCTCTGTCTATGGACCGTCCCCAGACTCTACATTTAATGTTTTCGTTTTTGTAATTTAAGATTGCAGACCTCTGAACCAGGAGAACCTCGTTTTCTTTTTCAAGAGTGTCCTGGTCAAGACAGCAGCTCATTTACACGATACAGCAAACAGAAACAGACGTTCATATCCTGAGTATAATACAGTAATATTAAAATACTCAAAGATCACACAACTGAGACATTAAAAAAAACAACTAAAGCCCACAATAAATAATCTCAAATAAGAACTCAGTAAAGCATGATAACCGGAGATAATCTGACGTTTCTTGCACTTTTATGCTGATTTTTGGTCAGGCTTAGGCCCCTTGTGACTGGAGGACCCCACCATGTCTCAGTTTGGGCTCTTACTCTGCAGTTCATAGGAAACATCCAAAATCTGTTTATCTCAGGCTGAATAAAAAGATTGTTGTCATTTCTCTGGAACAGAAGCTCGGAGAACAAACTCTGCCCAAGCTCTACCTGCACAGAGTCTGACAGAGTCTGACAGAGTCTGACAGAGTCTGACAGAGTCTGACAGAGTCTGACAGAGTCTGACAGAGTCTGACAGAGTCTGACAGAGTCTGACAGAGTCAGTCTGACAGAGTCTGACAGAGTCAGTCTGACAGAGTCTGACAGAGTCAGTCTGACAGAGTCTGACAGAGTCAGTCTGACAGAGTCTGACAGAGTCAGTCTGACAGAGTGAGTCTGACAGAGTCAGTCTGACTGAGTCTGACTGAGCTGGACTCAACTCATCTTTAACTCTTCTCTGTCACATTCTAACTCTCTGCAGGGCTCTACACTAACTTTTTTATTTGGTCGCACAAAAATGTTGACTGGTCGCACAGAAAACTCACAGGCAGTGCAAAAATGTGATTAAATGTGTACCTAATTGTTTTCAATTTAAATAAAAAAATGAAAATAATAGTATCCTACTAACAATAGTCTAATCTCAAAATTTCTAATTAACAATAACGATAATTAGCTTCAGCATCGGCAACAACAGCCCTAAAAGTCACTTATGCATCGCCAGATGCAGAGGCGTCGCACAAAATCATAAATAAAATGATTAGCTATTTTATATTTATTTATTTCATAAAATTAAGAAAATCGGCCCCGCAGGCAGTGTTCTTTCTTTGATAACATTACCCATGTCTGTTTGTTTTCTTGCAGAGGAGGATCTAGACTCGAAGCCTTTTCTGGAAATCGCAGACCAAAAGGGAAATCCCCTGAAGATCCCTCACCAGGAGAAGAAGGTACAACTGTGTGGTAGATAATGATGATAATGATATTATCCTGGCCCTCCTACTTCTCTGCAGCAGAGTCTGGTTCCTCAGCCACAGAGAGCCGTTTCCAGTGGACTCTCTGGAGTGGATTTTTCTTATTACAGCGTTGGGCATCTCAAAGACCATCAACAACATTTATTTAGATGGATTTGGGATTGCAGTAGTAACAAAAAGTTATAACCAGTTTTAATGGGAGTTGATTTTTAGATTCTACAGAGCACAGGAAAAAATGATCCCTAAAAATAAATGTTGTTTGTGATCTGTGACAGACCCAAGGCTGGAATAATCCCCTCTGGAAAAACCCACTTAGCATTGACAATATTAAAAATAAATATATTTGTTTTGGTGTGTTTTTTACAAAAAAAAAAAGAAAAAGAAAAAAAAAACTGGAGTGGAATAGGCTTTTTTCACCATAGAGGTAAATAGAACACAAAGAGCAATAAATAACTGGTCTTAAAATGTGAGCCATTTACAAATGCAAGTAAAAATCTAAAAGATAAAATCTAGTCAAGAGCAAAGAAAAATGAAGAAAACACAAGCAAAAAGTGTTTTTTTTTTTTTAGCATTTTGAGCCTCACATTAGCTAGGTTTACCTGTTAGCCAAATGATAACTGACCTTTAGATAGAAAAACAAGATGTTTTTAACCAAAAACGTATAGTCCTCCTCAGGTTTTGAGCAGAACGTCAACCACATTTAAACAACAGTTTGTTATAGAGCGATTAAAACAATTTTAAGATGTTCGTCTCTGTCGCTGTAAACCACGGCAGTCGGACATCCAGGTATTTTTCTATTTCTGATTTCGTAACGATCGATGTGAAAAGGGTTTATTAGATTCTAGGGCTGTAACGATGCAGTAACTGTATTGATTTTTTTCCCTATGATACAACTACATCGATACATGACCTTGTATCGAATCGTATCATTTTCTAGGAAGTGAATATCGATACACACGAAGTATCGATTGATAATATCGGAAATTAGAAATTTGTATGTTAAAATAAAACCAGATATGGCTTTTTGGAGATAAATTTTGTGTTTTTAATTAAATAAAATGTTATATTCACCTTTTCTTCACTCTCTGTGCTCGCAGTGCTACATTTGAGAGTAAACTTTTATGATTTTTGGCAAAAAGTTGCTGAATCGATTATCGATAAGAAGGTGTTGAAACGTACTGAATCATATCGTTCCAAATTAGCCAATATCGTTCTTGAATCGTATTGAAACACTTCTAATCGATACATATCGTATCGTGGCAAAAACGTATTGTCACACCCCTGTTACATACACTGGCATAAAAAGGGTTAAAATTCTGAAAATAAATAAATATTTGGTGATCAGGACAAAAGTTGATTAAAAGATGTATGCAAAAAAAAAAAAAAAACAATAAACAAATATGAATGTGTAATTTTTTTATAATGTTTTCGAACACTTTTGTCTCTGAACAGTAACAACGTAACTTTTTAAAATTGGGGTATAAAGGTTAAACCAGAACTAAACCCGGAAATAAAGCCTTAAAGAAACCGAGCTGAGATCCAGGACCAAACCTTGGACCGGACTGAGCCCTGGTGTCTTCTCCTGAAACACGACTCTTATTGTTGTAACCATGTTTTCCTCAGGCTCTTATTTTGGCGATGGGCTTCCATGAGAAAGGCCGGTCTCTGATGAAGAGGAAGCAGTTCGATAACGCGCTGTGCCACCTGCTGCAGGCCGACCAGCAGTTCAGGTACAGGGGGGGGTAAAGCTGAGGTCCGGGTCCCACGGCTGGTACGCGGGCTTCTTCTGCAGTTCAAGGGCTGGTTTAGATTAAGTTAGTCTTAGATTTAGAGCAAGATGGATTTATTCCAGATTTAGTCCTGCTTTACATGGGGATTAAATTGGAAGTGAAGGCCTGGATTAGACCCGGTTTAGTTCCCGGTCCCAAGTTTAGTCTTGGTTTAGTCCTAGTTTAGTTTTAGATTGTTCCTAGTTTTTGCTTTGGTGTAGACTTGGTACTGAACCAGGACTAAAACTGAACCAGGGAGAAACTGGAACTAAACCAGGTCTAAACCAGGTCTAAACCAGGTCTAAACCAGGTCTAGCCCAGGTCTGACCCAGGTCTAGCCCAGGTCTGACCCAGGTCTGACCCACAGGTCTAGCCCAGGTCTAGCCCAGGTCTAGCCCAGGTCTGACCCAGGTCTAACCCAGGTCTAGCCCAGGTCTAACCCAGGTCTAACCCAGGTCTGACCCACAGGTCTAGCCCAGGTCTAGCCCAGGTCTAGCCCAGGTCTGACCCAGGTCTAACCCAGGTCTAGCCCAGGTCTAGCCCAGGTCTAGCCCAGGTCTAGCCCAGGTCTGACCCAGGTCTAACCCAGGTCTAGCCCAGGTCTAGCCCAGGTCTAGCCCAGGTCTGACCCAGGTCTAACCCAGGTCTAACCCAGGTCTAGCCCAGGTCTAGCCCAGGTCTGACCCAGGTCTAGCCCAGGTCTGACCCAGGTCTAACCCAGGTCTGACCCAGGTCTGACCAGGTCTAACCAGGTCTGACCAGGTCTGACCCAGGTCTGACCAGGTCTAACCAGGTCTGACCCAGGTCTGACCCAGGTCTGACCCAGGTCTGACCAGGTCTAACCAGGTCTGACCCAGGTCTGACCCAGGTCTGACCCAGGTCTAACCCAGGTCTAACCAGGTCTAACCCAGGTCTGACCCAGGTCTGACCAGGTCTAACCCAGGTCTGACCCAGGTCTGACCCAGGTCTAGACCAGGTCTAACCCAGGTCTAACCAGGTCTAGCCCAGGTCTGACCCAGGTCTGACCCAGGTCTAACCAGGTCTAACCCAGGTCTGACCCAGGTCTAACCCAGGTCTGACCCAGGTCTAACCCAGGTCTAACCCAGGTCTAAACCAGGTCTAACCCAGGTCTAGCCCAGGTCTAGCCCAGGTCTAGCCCAGGTCTAACCCAGGTCTAGCCCAGGTCTAGCCCAGGTCTGACCCAGGTCTGACCAGGTCTAACCAGGTCTGACCCAGGTCTGACCCAGGTCTAACCAGGTCTGACCCAGGTCTGACCAGGTCTAACCCAGGTCTAGCCCAGGTCTAACCCAGGTCTGACCCAGGTCTAACCCAGGTCTAGCCCAGGTCTAGCCCAGGTCTAACCAGGTCTAACCCAGGTCTAACCCAGGTCTAGCCCAGGTCTAGCCCAGGTCTAACCCAGGTCTAGCCCAGGTCTAACCCAGGTCTAACCCAGGTCTAACCCAGGTCTAGCCCAGGTCTAGCCCAGGTCTAACCAGGTCTAACCCAGGTCTAGCCCAGGTCTAACCAGGTCTGACCCAGGTCTAGCCCAGGTCTAGCCCAGGTCTAACCCAGGTCTAGCCCAGGTCTAGCCCAGGTCTAGCCCAGGTCTGACCCAGGTCTAGCCCAGGTCTGACCCAGGTCTAACCCAGGTCTGACCCAGGTCTGACCAGGTCTAACCAGGTCTGACCCAGGTCTGACCCAGGTCTGACCCAGGTCTAACCCAGGTCTAGCCCAGGTCTAAACCAGGGCTAGCCCAGGTCTAACCAGGTCTAACCCAGGTCTAGCCCAGGTCTAACCAGGTCTGACCCAGGTCTAGCCCAGGTCTAGCCCAGGTCTAACCAGGTCTGACCCAGGTCTAACAAGGTCTAGCCCAGGTCTAACCAGGTCTAGCCCAGGTCTAGCCCAGGTCTGACCCAGGTCTAACCCAGGTCTAGCCCAGGTCTAGCCCAGGTCTGACCCAGGTCTAACCAGGTCTAGCCCAGGTCTAGCCCAGGTCTGACCCAGGTCTGACCCAAGTCTAACCCAGGTCTAGCCCAGGTCTAGCCCAGGTCTAGCCCAGGTCTGACCCAGGTCTAGCCCAGGTCTAGCCCAGGTCTGACCAGGTCTAACCCAAGTCTAACCCAAGTCTAACCCAGGACTAACCCAGGTCTAGCCCAGGTCTGACCCAGGTCTAGCCCAGGTCTGACCCAGGTCTAGCCCAGGTCTAACCAGGTCTAACCCAGGTCTAGCCCAGGTCTGACCCAGGTCTAACCCAGGTCTGACCCAGGTCTAGCCCAGGTCTAGCCCAGGTCTGACCCAGGTCTAGCCCAGGTCTGACCCAGGTCTAACCCAGGTCTAACCCAGGTCTAACCCAGGTCTGACCCAGGTCTGACCCAGGTCTAGTCCAGGTCTAGCCCAGGTCTGACCCAGGTCTAACCCAGGTCTAACCAGGTCTAGCCCAGGTCTAACCAGGTCTAGCCCAGGTCTGACCCAGGTCTAACCAGGTCTAGCCCAGGTCTGACCCAGGTCTAGCCCAGGTCTAGCCCAGGTCTAGCCCAGGTCTGACCCAGGTCTAACCCAAGTCTAACCCAGGACTCACCCAGGTCTAGCCCAGGTCTAACCCAGGTCTGACCCAGGTCTAGCCCAGGTCTGACCCAGGTCTAGCCCAGGTCTAACCCAGGTCTGGCCCAGGTCTAGCCCAGGTCTGACCCAGGTCTAGCCCAGGTCTAACCCAGGTCTAGCCCAGGTCTAGCCCAGGTCTGACCCAGGTCTAGCCCAGGTCTGACCCAGGTCTAACCCAGGTCTGACCAGGTCTAGCCCAGGTCTGACCAGGTCTAGCCCAGGTCTAGCCCAGGTCTAGCCCAGGTCTAGCCCAGGTCTGACCCAGGTCTAACCCAGGTCTGACCAGGTCTAGCCCAGGTCTGACCAGGTCTAGCCCAGGTCTGACCCAGGTCTAGCCCAGGTCTAGCCCAGGTCTGACCCAGGTCTGACCAGGTCTAGCCCAGGTCTGACCCAGGTCTAGCCCAGGTCTGACCCAGGTCTAGCCCAGGTCTAGCCCAGGTCTGACCCAGGTCTGACCCAGGTCTAGCCCAGGTCTGACCAGGTCTAGCCCAGGTCTGACCCAGGTCTAGCCCAGGTCTGACCCAGGTCTAGCCCAGGTCTAGCCCAGGTCTAGCCCAGGTCTGACCCAGGTCTAGCCCAGGTCTGACCCAGGTCTAGCCCAGGTCTGACCCAGGTCTAGCCCAGGTCTGACCAGGTCTAGCCCAGGTCTGACCCAGGTCTAGCCCAGGTCTAGCCCAGGTCTAGCCCAGGTCTGACCCAGGTCTAGCCCAGGTCTAGCCCAGGTCTAGCCCAGGTCTAGCCCAGGTCTGACCCAGGTCTAGCCCAGGTCTAGCCCAGGTCTAGACCAGGTCTAGACCAGGTCTGACCAGGTCTAGACCAGGTCTAGACCAGGTCTGACCAGGTCTAGACCAGGTCTAGCCCAGGTCTAGACCAGGTCTGACCAGGTCTAGACCAGGTCTAGCCCAGGTCTAGCCCAGGTCTAGACCAGGTCTAGCCCAGGTCTAGCCCAGGTCTAGCCCAGGTCTAGCCCAGGTCTAGACCAGGTCTAGCCCAGGTCTAGCCCAGGTCTAGACCAGGTCTAGCCCAGGTCTAGACCAGGTCTAGACCAGGTCTAGCCCAGGTGTAGCCCAGGTGTAGCCCAGGTCTAGACCAGGTCTGACCAGGTCTAGACCAGGTCTAGACCAGGTCTAGCCCAGGTCTAGCCCAGGTCTAGACCAGGTCTAGCCCAGGTCTAGCCCAGGTCTGACCAGGTCTAGCCCAGGTCTGACCAGGTCCCTGCTGTGTTGCAGTAAGTGTGGCTCGGCGCTGCTCGGCTCGGTGGATAACTTCGCGGTGCTGCAGCTGGACATCGTGTGGTGTTACCGAGCTCTGGAGGCGCTCTCGTGTTTGGACGACGGCAGGACGAGGCTGCAGCGCGCGGAGCAGAGTTTCCTGCAGTGCTACGGAGAGCAGCAGCAGCGACTGCGCATGATCAAGGTCTGCACAAACTTTGTCAGTCGACTCAGAGTTAAACCTGAAACACCGATTATTACTGATCTGGCAGAAACTGTGGCAGCGGAAAAACATGGCCGCTGTTTTTGTAGGTTCACAAAAGAAAATGACTGATTTACATTTTAATATTCATAACCTCCTCATGTTTCATGGCATTTCCAGTTTGAGTGAACAAATTGTCTATAAATGTCTTGTATTAGAACATAAATAATAATCTTACTTGAAACAAAAGAGAATCAAATTCATTTGATTCATTCTTTTATATCAAAGTGAGATTTAACAAATACTTTTTTTACAGTAAATAATGTCCACAGATTGATTTTGTCCAACGATTTATTAAGATCCTTTAATGGATCACAAAGAAATAAAATTGAGGCCCAGATCAAATTGGCTCCAGAGTCCGGTCTCTAGACCAGACCTGCCCCTGCTCCAGAGTCCGGTCTCTAAACCCGAGTCCGGTCTCTAGACCAGAGTCCGGTCTCTAGACCAGAGTCCGGTCTCTAGACCAGAGTCCGGTCTCTCGACCAGAGTCCGGTCTCTAGACCAGAGTCCGGTCTCTAGACCAGAGTCCGGTCTCTAGACCAGAGTCCGGTCTCTAGACCAGACCTGCCCCTGCTCCAGAGTCCGGTCTCTAAACCCGAGTCCGGTCTCTAAACCCGAGTCCGGTCTCTAAACCTGAGTCCGGTCTCTAAACCCGAGTCCGGTCTCTAAACCCGAGTCCGGTCTCTAAACCAGACCTGCCCCTCCTCCAGAGTCCGTTCTCTAGACCAGAGTCCGTTCTCTAGACCAGAGTCCGTTCTCTAGACCAGAGTCCGTTCTCTAGACCAGAGTCCGGTCTCTAAACCAGAGTCCGGTCTCTAAACCCGAGTCCGGTCTCTAAACCCGAGTCCGGTCTCTAAACCCGAGTCCGGTCTCTAAACCCGAGTCCGGTCTCTAAACCCGAGTCCGGTCTCTAAACCAGACCTGCCCCTCCTCCAGAGTCCGGTCTCTAAACCCGAGTCCGGTCTCTAAACCCGAGTCCGGTCTCTAGACCAGAGTCCGGTCTCTCGACCAGAGTCCGGTCTCTAGACCCGAGTCCGGTCTCTAGACCCGAGTCCGGTCTCTAGACCCGAGTCCGATCTCTAGACCCGAGTCCGGTCTCTAAACCAGAGTCCGGTCTCTAGACCAGACCTGCCCCTGCTCCAGAGTCCGGTCTCTAAACCAGAGTCCGGTCTCTAAACCAGAGTCCGGTCTCTAGACCAGACCTGCCCCTGCTCCAGAGTCCGGTCTCTAAACCAGAGTCCGGTCTCTAAACCCAAGTCCGGTCTCTAAACCCGAGTCCGGTCTCTAAACCCGAGTCCGGTCTCTAAACCAGACCTGCCCCTCCTCCAGAGTCCGGTCTCTAGACCAGAGTCCGGTCTCTAGACCAGAGTCCGGTCTTTAAACCAGAGTCCGGTCTCTAAACCCGAGTCCGGTCTCTAAACCCGAGTCCGGTCTCTAAACCCGAGTCCGGTCTCTAAACCCGAGTCCGGTCTCTAAACCAGAGTCCGGTCTCTAAACCAGAGTCCGGTCTCTAGACCAGACCTGCCCCTGCTCCAGAGTCCGGTCTCTAAACCAGAGTCCGGTCTCTAAACCAGAGTCCGGTCTCTAGACCAGACCTGCCCCTGCTCCAGAGTCCGGTCTCTAAACCAGAGTCCGGTCTCTAAACCCAAGTCCGGTCTCTAAACCCGAGTCCGGTCTCTAAACCCGAGTCCGGTCTCTAAACCAGACCTGCCCCTCCTCCAGAGTCCGGTCTCTAGACCAGAGTCCGGTCTCTAGACCAGAGTCCGGTCTTTAAACCAGAGTCCGGTCTCTAAACCCGAGTCCGGTCTCTAAACCCGAGTCCGGTCTCTAAACCCGAGTCCGGTCTCTAAACCCGAGTCCGGTCTCTAAACCAGAGTCCGGTCTCTAAACCAGAGTCCGGTCTCTAGACCAGACCTGCCCCTGCTCCAGAGTCCGGTCTCTAAACCAGAGTCCGGTCTCTAAACCAGAGTCCGGTCTCTAGACCAGACCTGCCCCTGCTCCAGAGTCCGGTCTCTAAACCAGAGTCCGGTCTCTAAACCCAAGTCCGGTCTCTAAACCCGAGTCCGGTCTCTAAACCCGAGTCCGGTCTCTAAACCAGACCTGCCCCTCCTCCAGAGTCCGGTCTCTAGACCAGAGTCCGGTCTCTAGACCAGAGTCCGGTCTCTAAACCAGAGTCTGGTCTCTCGACCAGAGTCCGGTCTCTAGACCCGAGTCCGGTCTCTCGACCCGAGTCCGGTCTCTCGACCCGAGTCCGGTCTCTCGACCCGAGTCCGGTCTCTAAACCAGAGTCCGGTCTCTAGACCAGAGTCCGGTCTCTCGACCAGAGTCCGGTCTCTCGACCAGAGTCCGGTCTCTAGACCAGAGTCCGGTCTCTCGACCAGAGTCCGGTCTCTCGACCAGAGTCCGGTCTCTAAACCAGACCTGCCCCTGCTCCAGAGCAGGGCAGCTGTGTGGAAACAGAAACACGGTTCCTGCAGTGACGCGTGACGTCTCAGTCGTGAGTCTGCTTCCAGCGACACCAAATTACTCCAACATCAGATGTTTGACTTTTATCATTAGTCATTCATTACTTCTGATTAATTACAGGCTTTGTAATTCATTAATCGCGATTAATCACATTTTTATCAAATAGCAATATTTATAAGTCAGAAATAAAATCTAGGAGCTTATTTGTATGTTCGGGTTTATTTTAACCTCAGTCAAACAGGGCATTATTTAGCGTTTGCGCATCGATCTCCTCCTCCTGTGACCTCCTCCTGTGACCTCCTCCTGTGACCTCCTCCTCTGTGCTCCTCCTGTGACCTCCTCCTCTGTGCTCCTCCTGTGACCTCCTCCTGTGACCTCCTCCTGTGACTTCCTCCTGTGACCTCCTCCTGTGACCTCCTCCTCTGTGCTCCTCCTGTGACCTCCTCCTCTGTGACCTCCTCCTGTGACCTCCTCCTGTGACTTCCTCCTGTGACCTCCTCCTGTGACCTCCTCCTGTGACCTCCTCCTGTGACCTCCTCCTCTGTGCTCCTCCTGTGACCTCCTCCTGTGACCTCCTCCTGTGACCTCCTCCTGTGACCACCTCCTCTGTGCTCCTCCTGTGACCTCCTCCTGTGACCTCCTCCTGTGACCTCCTCCTGTGACCTCCTCCTGTGACTTCCTCCTGTGACCTCCTCCTGTGACCTCCTCCTCTGTGCTCCTCCTGTGACCTCCTCCTGTGACCTCCTCCTCTGTGCTCTTCCTGTGACCTCCTCCTGTGACCTCCTCCTGTGACCTCCTCCTCTGTGCTCCTCCTGTGACCTCCTCCTCTGTGACCTCCTCCTGTGACCTCCTCCTGTGACTTCCTCCTGTGACCTCCTCCTGTGACCTCCTCCTCTGTGCTCCTCCTGTGACCTCCTCCTGTGACCTCCTCCTCTGTGCTCTTCCTGTGACCTCCTCCTGTGACCTCCTCCTGTGACCTTCTCCTGTGACCTCTTCCTCTGTGACCTCCTCCTGTGACCTCCTCCTCTGTGACCTCCTCCTGTGACCTCCTCCTCTGTGACCTCCTCCTGTGACCTCTTCCTCTGTGCTCCTCCTGTGACCTCCTCCTCTGTGCTCCTCCTGTGACTTCCTCCTGTGACCTCCTCCTCTGTGTTCCTCCTGTGACCTCCTCCTCTGTGCTCCTCCTGTGACCTCCTCCTCTGTGACCTCCTCCTCTGTGACCTCCTCCTGTGACCTCCTCCTCTGTGACCTCCTCCTCTGTGACCTCCTCCTCTGTGCTCCTCCTGTGACCTCCTCCTCTGTGCTCCTCCTGTGACCTCCTCCTCTGTGCTCCTCCTGTGACCTCCTCCTCTGTGACCTCCTCCTCTGTGCTCCTCCTGTGACCTCCTCCTGTGACCTCCTCCTGTGACCTCCTCCTGTGACCTCCTCCTCCTGTGACCTCCTCCTGTGACCTCCTCCTCCTGTGACCTCCTCCTCCTGTGACCTCCTCCTCTGTGACCTCCTCCTCTGTGCTCCTCCTGTGACCTCCTCCTGTGACCTCTTCCTCTGTGCTCCTCCTGTGACCTCCTCCTCTGTGCTCCTCCTGTGACCTCCTCCTCTGTGCTCCTCCTGTGACCTCCTCCTCTGTGCTCCTCCTGTGACCTCCTCCTCTGTGCTCCTCCTGTGACCTCCTCCTCTGTGCTCCTCCTGTGACCTCCTCCTCTGTGCTCCTCCTCTGTGACCTCCTCCTCCTGTGACCTCCTCCTCCTGTGACCTCCTCCTCCTGTGACCTCCTCCTCTGTGACCTCCTCCTCTGTGCTCCTCCTGTGACCTCCTCCTGTGACCTCTTCCTCTGTGCTCCTCCTGTGACCTCCTCCTCTGTGCTCCTCCTGTGACCTCCTCCTCTGTGCTCCTCCTGTGACCTCCTCCTCTGTGACCTCCTCCTCCTGTGACCTCCTCCTCTGTGCTCCTCCTGTGACCTCCTCCTCTGTGCTCCTCTTTGGAAAAATACTTGACAGATTGATATTTAAAGGTGCAGGTTATATTTTTTATATTTCATAAAAATTACCCGTGTCCTGAGAAATGTGAACATGTTTACATCAAATATTAGTTTCACTGATAACAATGGTACAGCTGAGTTATTAACTATTAAAAATATATTTTACATAATCGCCAAGTTGTTTTTGTTTTTGTTTGTTTTGGTGTTAAAACTGCATCACCGATCGTCCAATCAGAAAAGAGACCATTGTTTTAATTTAGACTGCAGTACCGTTTTAAACCAGTAGTGCGCATGCTGCTAACAGGAGCTTTAATCATTAGATGCAATTCTACTCGGATGTTGTATATTTGTATTTTGAGGCGGCCAATGGGATCTTCAAGTTTTTCACAGATGATTCCTGTCATGATTACCGTATTTTCTGGAGTATAAGTGGCTCCGGAGTCGCACTCGCCAAAAAATACATAATGAAGAAGTCACATTTTTGGGGGGAAATTTATTTTACAAAATCCGACACCAAGAACAGACATTTCATGTTGAAAGTGCAAGTTATAGTAATAATAGAACAGAGAACAACAGCTGAATAGGTGTGTGCTATGCTAACGTAACACATTGATGGTTATTCAGCTACATGAAGCATAAACAACGAACTGAATAGGTGTCTCGTATGTTAACGTAATATATTAACAGTTATTCACATAACTATAGCATAAAGAACATAATATAACAAGTTCACCAAACTCACCATCTCACTCCTAATCGCTAAATCCTTTAAATTCTTCATCCTCGGTGTCGCTTCTGAACAACTCCGCCAACTCCGGAGGTAGACGAAGCGCCGCTTCCTCCTCTGCGTGGCTGTCGTCAGACTCAGCATCAGTTCCATTTCCAATTATTCCGCTCTTTCTCAGTTGTCTTTATAGCCTAAGTTGTTAGTGGTAATGTTTACATTTTAAATTGTCAGTGGTACAGGTGCAGCAGATGCTGGTACACAAGCCTAGAGCGCCCTCTAACCAACACCTGACATATTTTAATATATAAGTCACACCTGAGAATACGTCACACCCTGAGCCAGACGATGGAGAAAGGCTGTAAAATACAGTGCTGGATCGTTCACAGGTTTCCTTCAGTCCTAAGTGAAAAAGTGCTGATCTTCTGTTGGTGGTGTTTTCAGGGGAAACACAGGGCGAGAGGAGGTGCTGTTCCTGCGTCTGTACCTGCTCCAGTGTCTGCTCGCCTACATCGAGGGCAACGACGCTCAGGCCAAGCAGCAGCTCTGCAAGGTACACACAAATACTGTCATACTCTCAGTACACACTCACAAATACTGTCATACTCTCAGTACACACTCACAAATACTGTCATACTCTCAGTACACACACACAAATACTGTCATACTCTCAGTACACACTCACAAATACTGTCATACTCTCAGTACACACTCTCAAATACTTTCATACTCTCAGTACACACTCTCAAATACTTTCATACTCTCAGTACACACTCACAAATACTGTCATACTCTCAGTACACACTCACAAATACTGTCATACTCTCAGTACACACTCACAAATACTGTCATACTCTCAGTACACACTCACAAATACTGTCATACTCTCAGTACACACTCACAAATACTGTCATACTCTCAGTACACACTCACAAATACTGTCATACTCTCAGTACACACTCAAATACTTTCATACTCTCAGTACACACACACAAATACTGTCATACTCTCAGTACACACACACAAATACTGTCATACTCTCAGTACACACTCACAAATACTGTCATACTCTCAGTACACACTCACAAATACTGTCATACTCTCAGTACACACTCAAATACTGTCATACTCTCAGTACACACACACAAATACTGTCATACTCTCAGTACACACACACAAATACTGTCATACTCTCAGTACACACTCACAAATACTGTCATACTCTCAGTACACACTCACAAATACTGTCATACTCTCAGTACACACTCACAAATACTGTCATACTCTCAGTACACACTCACAAATACTGTCATACTCTCAGTACACACTCACAAATACTGTCATACTCTCAGTACACACTCACAAATACTGTCATACTCTCAGTACACACTCTCAAATACTTTCATACTCTCAGTACACACTCACAAATACTGTCATACTCTCAGTACACACTCACAAATACTGTCATACTCTCAGTACACACTCACAAATACTGTCATACTCTCAGTACACACTCACAAATACTGTCATACTCTCAGTACACACTCACAAATACTGTCATACTCTCAGTACACACACACAAATACTGTCATACTCTCAGTACACACTCACAAATACTGTCATACTCTCAGTACACACTCACAAATACTGTCATACTCTCAGTACACACACACAAATACTGTCATACTCTCAGTACACACTCACAAATACTGTCATACTCTCAGTACACACTCTCAAATACTTTCATACTCTCAGTACACACTCTCAAATACTTTCATACTCTCAGTACACACTCTTAAATACTTTCATACTCTCAGTACACACTCACAAATACTGTCATACTCCCAGTACACACTCACAAATACTGTCATACTCTCAGTACACACTCACAAATACTGTCATACTCTCAGTACACACACACAAATACTGTCATACTCTCAGTACACACTCACAAATACTGTCATACTCTCAGTACACACTCACAAATACTGTCATACTCTCAGTACACACTCACAAATACTGTCATACTCTCAGTACACACTCACAAATACTGTCATACTCCCAGTACACACTCAAATACTGTCATACTCTCAGTACACACTCACAAATACTGTCATACTCTCAGTACACACACACAAATACTGTCATACTCTCAGTACACACTCACAAATACTGTCATACTCTCAGTACACACTCACAAATACTGTCATACTCTCAGTACACACTCACAAATACTGTCATACTCTCAGTACACACTCACAAATACTGTCATACTCTCAGTACACACTCACAAATACTGTCATACTCTCAGTACACACTCACAAATACTGTCATACTCTCAGTACACACACACAAATACTGTCATACTCTCAGTACACACTCACAAATACTGTCATACTCTCAGTACACACTCACAAATACTGTCATACTCTCAGTACACACACACAAATACTGTCATACTCTCAGTACACACTCACAAATACTGTCATACTGTCAGTACACACTCACAAATACTGTCATACTCTCAGTACACACTCACAAATACTGTCATACTCTCAGTACACACACACAAATACTGTCATACTCTCAGTACACATACACAAATACTGTCATACTCTCAGTACACACTCACAAATACTGTCATACTCTCAGTACACACACACAAATACTGTCATACTCTCAGTACACACTCACAAATACTGTCATACTGTCAGTACACACTCACAAATACTGTCATACTGTCAGTACACACTCACAAATACTGTCATACTGTCAGTACACACTCACAAATACTGTCATACTCTCAGTACACACTCACAAATACTGTCATACTCTCAGTACACACACACAAATACTGTCATACTCTCAGTACACACTCACAAATACTGTCATACTGTCAGTACACACTCACAAATACTGTCATACTCTCAGTACACACTCACAAATACTGTCATACTGTCAGTACACACTCACAAATACTGTCATACTCTCAGTACACACTCACAAATACTGTCATACTCTCAGTACACACTCACAAATACTGTCATACTCGTCAGTACACACTCACAAATACTGTCATACTCTCAGTACACACTACACAAATACTGTCATACTCTCAGTACACACTACACAAATACTGTCATACTCTCAGTACACACTCACAAATACTGTCATACTCTCAGTACACACTCACAAATACTGTCATACTCTCAGTACACACACACAAATACTGTCATACTCTCAGTACACATACACAAATACTGTCATACTCTCAGTACACACTCACAAATACTGTCATACTCTCAGTACACACTCACAAATACTGTCATACTCTCAGTACACACACACAAATACTGTCATACTCTCAGTACACACTCACAAATACTGTCATACTGTCAGTACACACTCACAAATACTGTCATACTCTCAGAACACACTCACAAATACTGTCATACTGTCAGTACACACTCACAAATACTGTCATACTCTCAGTACACACTCACAAATACTGTCATACTCTCAGTACACACTCACAAATACTGTCATACTGTCAGTACACACTCACAAATACTGTCATACTCTCAGTACACACTCACAAATACTGTCATACTCTCAGAACACACTCACAAATACTGTCATACTCTCAGTACACACTCACAAATACTGTCATACTGTCAGTACACACTCACAAATACTGTCATACTCTCAGTACACACACACAAATACTGTCATACTCTCAGTACACATACACAAATACTGTCATACTCTCAGTACACACTCACAAATACTGTCATACTCTCAGTACACATACACAAATACTGTCATACTCTCAGTACACACTCACAAATACTGTCATACTCTCAGTACACACTCACAAATACTGTCATACTCTCAGTACACACTCACAAATACTGTCATACTCTCAGTACACACTCACAAATACTGTCATACTCTCAGTACACACTCAAATACTGTCATACTCTCAGTACACACTCACAAATACTGTCATACTCTCAGTACACACACACAAATACTGTCATACTCTCAGTACACATACACAAATACTGTCATACTCTCAGTACACACTCACAAATACTGTCATACTCTCAGTACACACTCAAATACTGTCATACTCTCAGTACACACTCACAAATACTGTCATACTCTCAGTACACACTCACAAATACTGTCATACTGTCAGTACACACTCACAAATACTGTCATACTCTCAGTACACACACACAAATACTGTCATACTCTCAGTACACATACACAAATACTGTCATACTCTCAGTACACACTCACAAATACTGTCATACTCTCAGTACACACACACAAATACTGTCATACTCTCAGTACACACTCACAAATACTGTCATACTGTCAGTACACACTCACAAATACTGTCATACTC
Organism: Bostrychus sinensis; assembly: GCA_020698575.1. Taxonomy (NCBI): domain Eukaryota; kingdom Metazoa; phylum Chordata; class Actinopteri; order Gobiiformes; family Eleotridae; genus Bostrychus; species Bostrychus sinensis. Next base: position 2,321,127 of record CM036259.1, on the reverse strand, counting down.
TCAGTACACACTCACAAATACTGTCATACTCTCAGTACACACTCACAAATACTGTCATACTCTCAGTACACACTCACAAATACTGTCATACTCTCAGTACACACTCACAAATACTGTCATACTCCCAGTACACACTCAAATACTGTCATACTCTCAGTACACACTCACAAATACTGTCATACTCTCAGTACACACTCACAAATACTGTCATACTCTCAGTACACACACACAAATACTGTCATACTCTCAGTACACACTCACAAATACTTTCATACTCTCAGTACACACTCACAAATACTGTCATACTCTCAGTACACACTCACAAATACTGTCATACTCTCAGTACACACTCACAAATACTGTCATACTCTCAGTACACACTCACAAATACTGTCATACTCTCAGTACACACTCACAAATACTGTCATACTCTCAGTACACACTCACAAATACTGTCATACTCCCAGTACACACTCAAATACTGTCATACTCTCAGTACACACTCACAAATACTGTCATACTCTCAGTACACACTCACAAATACTGTCATACTCTCAGTACACACTCAAATACTGTCATACTCTCAGTACACACTCACAAATACTGTCATACTCTCAGTACACACTCACAAATACTGTCATACTCTCAGTACACACACACAAATACTGTCATACTCTCAGTACACACACACAAATACTGTCATACTCTCAGTACACACTCAAATACTGTCATACTCTCAGTACACACTCACAAATACTGTCATACTCTCAGTACACACACACAAATACTGTCATACTCTCAGTACACACACACAAATACTGTCATACTCTCAGTACACACACACAAATACTGTCATACTCTCAGTACACACACACAAATACTGTCATACTCTCAGTACACACACACAAATACTGTCATACTCTCAGTACACACTCAAATACTTTCATACTCTCAGTACACACTCACAAATACTGTCATACTCTCAGTACACACTCACAAATACTGTCATACTGTCAGTACACACTCACAAATACTGTCATACTCTCAGTACACACTCACAAATACTGTCATACTCTCAGTACACACTCACAAATACTGTCATACTCTCAGTACACACTCACAAATACTTTCATACTCTCAGTACACACTCACAAATACTGTCATACTCTCAGTACACACTCACAAATACTGTCATACTCTCAGTACACACTCACAAATACTGTCATACTCTCAGTACACACTCACAAATACTGTCATACTCTCAGTACACACACACAAATACTGTCATACTCTCAGTACACACTCACAAATACTGTCATACTCCCAGTACACACTCAAATACTGTCATACTCTCAGTACACACTCACAAATACTGTCATACTCTCAGTACACACTCACAAATACTGTCATACTCTCAGTACACACACACAAATACTGTCATACTCTCAGTACACACTCACAAATACTTTCATACTCTCAGTACACACTCACAAATACTGTCATACTCTCAGTACACACTCACAAATACTGTCATACTCTCAGTACACACACACAAATACTGTCATACTCTCAGTACACACACACAAATACTGTCATACTCTCAGTACACACTCAAATACTGTCATACTCTCAGTACACACTCACAAATACTGTCATACTCTCAGTACACACACACAAATACTGTCATACTCTCAGTACACACACACAAATACTGTCATACTCTCAGTACACACACACAAATACTGTCATACTCTCAGTACACACACACAAATACTGTCATACTCTCAGTACACACTCACAAATACTGTCATACTCTCAGTACACACTCACAAATACTTTCATACTCTCAGTACACACTCACAAATACTGTCATACTCTCAGTACACACTCACAAATACTTTCATACTCTCAGTACACACTCACAAATACTGTCATACTCTCAGTACACACTCACAAATACTGTCATACTCTCAGTACACACTCACAAATACTGTCATACTCTCAGTACACACTCACAAATACTTTCATACTCTCAGTACACACTCACAAATACTGTCATACTCTCAGTACACACTCACAAATACTTTCATACTCTCAGTACACAGCAGCTCTGTATGGTCCCAGAGGCCGTGGGCACAGAATGGCCGCCACGTCTCCGTCAGTCTGTCCCAGGGCAGATGTGGCTCACCTTAAAGCCACTCTGTCCAATCTCCAATGTTTATGATTCAATCTGAGTGAAAACTCTCGTCTCTCTACACTCTCATGTTGGCTTGGTTCTCCCTCTCCTCCTCTCCTCCTCTCTCCTCTCCTCTCCTCTCCTCTCCCCTCCTCTCTCCTCTCCTCTCCTCTCCCCTCCTCTCTCCTCTCCTCTCCTCTCCCCTCCTCTCCTCTCCCCTCTCCTCTCTCCTCCTCTCCTCTCCCCTCCTCTCTCCTCTCCTCTCCTCTCCCCTCCTCTCTCCTCTCCTCTCCTCTCTCCTCCTCTCTCCTCTCCCCTCTCCTCTCTCCTCCTCTCCTCTCCTCTCCTCTCTCCTCCTCTCCTCTCCCCTCCTCTCTCCTCTCCTCTCTCCTCCTCTCCTCTCCCCTCCTCTCTCCTCTCCCCTCCTCTCTCCTCTCCTCTCCTCTCCCCTCCTCTCTCCTCTCCTCTCCCCTCCTCTCTCCTCTCCTCTCCTCTCCTCTCTCCTCTCCTCTCCCCTCTCCTCTCTCCTCCTCTCCTCTCCCCTCCTCTCTCCTCTCCTCTCTCCTCTCCTCTCCTCTCCCCTCCTCTCTCCTCTCCCCTCCTCTCTCCTCTCCTCTCCTCTCTCCTCTCCTCTCCCCTCTCCTCCTCTCCCCTCTCCTCTCCCCTCTCCTCTCCCCTCCTCTCTCCTCTCCTCTCTCCTCTCCTCTCCTCTCTCCTCTCCTCTCCCCTCTCCTCTCTCCTCTCTCCTCTCCTCTCTCCTCTCCCCTCTCCTCTCCTCTCCTCTCCCCTCCTCTCTCCTCTCCTCTCCCCTCTCCTCTCTCCTCTCTCCTCTCCCCTCTCCTCTCTCCTCCTCTCCTCTCTCCTCTCCTCTCCCCTCTCCTCCTCTCTTCTCTCCTCTCCCCTCTCCTCTCTCCTCCTCTCCTCTCCTCTCCTCTCCCCTCCTCTCTCCTCTCCTCTCCCCTCTCCTCTCTCCTCTCTCCTCTCCTCTCTCCTCTCCTCTCCCCTCTCCTCTCTCCTCTCTCCTCTCCTCTCTCCTCTCTCCTCTCCCCTCTCCTCTCTCCTCCTCTCCTCTCCTCTCCCCTCTCCTCTCTCCTCTCCCCTCTCCTCTCTCCTCCTCTCCTCTCCTCTCCCCTCCTCTCTCCTCTCCTCTCCTCTCTCCTCTCCTCTCTCCTCTCCTCTCCCCTCTCCTCTCTCCTCTCTCCTACTCTCCTCTCTCCTCCTCTCCTCTCTCCTCCTCTCCTCTCCCCTCCTCTCTCCTCTCCTCTCCTCTCCTCTCCCCTCTCCTCTCTCCTCCTCTCCTCTCCTCTCCTCTCCCCTCCTCTCTCCTCTCCTCTCTCCTCTCCTCTCCTCTCTCCTCTCTCCTCTCCTCTCCTCTCTCCTCTCCCCTCTCCTCCTCCCTCCTCTCCTCTCCTCTCCCCTCCTCTCTCCTCTCCTCTCTCCTCTCCTCTCTCCTCTCCTCTCTCCTCTCCTCTCTCCTCTCCTCTCCCCTCTCCTCTCCCCTCTCCTCCTCTCTCCTCCTCTCCTCTCTCCTCCTCTCCTCTCCTCTCCTCTCTCCTCTCCTCTCCTCCCCTCCTCTCTGCTCCTCCTCTCTGCTCCTCCTCTCTGCTCCTCCTGGGTTGATGTAAGTACGTGTGTGTGTTCAGGTGGAGTCTCTGTACAGGAGGCTGTGTCCAGACTCAGAGAAGATGGAGCAGCTCATGTCTCTGGGATTCACCGAGAGAGAGGCTCGGCTGGGCCTGAGAGCCTGCGAGGGGGACGTCCAGGAGGCAGCCATCCACATCAGCAACCGCAGACAGGTAAACCAGGTCTGAACCAGGTCTAAACCAGGTCTGAACCAGGTCTGAACCAGGTCTGAGCCAGGTCTGAACCAGGTCTGAACCAGGTCTGAGCCAGGTCTGAACCAGGTCTGAACCAGGTCTGAACCAGGTCTGAACCAGGTCTGAACCAGGTCTGAACCAGGTCTGAACCAGGTCTGAACCAGGTCTGTGTACTGTGTTTCAGGAGCGTGAGGAGATGAAGGGCAGGGAGCGGCAGAAGCGCAGGTCTCAGATGGAGGCCGTCTCGACTTTGACCGAGCTGGGATTTAACCGAAGAGACGCGGCCAGAGCTCTGCGGCACGCCAACGGAACGTGGACGAGGCCTACACCGTCAGTACTGCACAAAATACTCTGGAAACTACTCCGAGGGGCACAGGTCCAGACCATCTCACTGTGTTCTTGGTTTTTCAGATTCTGTTGAACTCGAGTCAAACGGCAGAGGCCACGAACAACAACTCCCCAGAGGCAGTGAGTCCAGAGAAAGTGGAGCAGGTTTGACAGAGTTTCACTGCATTTATTTGACGTGAATTGAGTGTTGACGTGTGAAATCCAGCGCCTACGCCCGAAACGCTTGAGTTGAAAAATCTGAACTTTGGCGAATCAGAGAGAAGAGACGTGGGAGGACGGAGGAAGCAGAGATCCTTCAGAACAATCATAAGACTCACCCAGGCTTCAGTGTGAACCTGGAGCTAAAGGCTACAGCCTACAGCAGCGCTACTGCTTTTGTAAAGACAGGAACCAAACGCATCTATTCCCACAGAGAGCTGCCTATAACCCAAAACCACTAGAGAGCGCTATTGTACAGAAATAACTCCTCCCTGTCCCAGCTCTGCGGCTGGGTGATTAAATACAGCAGCAGTGTCCTGGGGAGACGTCCTCGCAGGGACACGGGACACAGGTGAGCAAACCGGGACAGGCTGAACCCACTTTGTTTAGAAGCGTGACTGAAGCGTCTGACTTCAGAACGTTCAAGCGTCCAACCAGACACGAAGACTCCAACCTGGAGCCTAATTCATGTTCTGTGTGAACGCAGTGTAACGCTCAGTCCTGAGACCGGTGACTCGAGTCCAGGACTCAGTCCTGAGACCCGTGACTCGAGTCCAGGACTCAGTCCTGACACCGGTGACTCGAGTCCAGGACTCAGTCCTGAGACCGGTGACTCGAGTCCAGGACTCAGTCCTGAGACCGGTGACTCGAGTCCAGGACTCAGTCCTGAGACCGGTGACTCGAGTCCAGGACTCAGTCCTGAGACCGGTGACTCGAGTCCAGGACTCAGTCCTGAGACCGGTGACTCGAGTCCAGGACTCAGTCCTGAGACCGGTGACTCGAGTCCAGGACTCAGTCCCCCATCTCTGTTTTCAGGTAAAGTGAATTTTACCTCACACCAGGTTCATGTGAACTGGGCCATGCCCAGGTACGACTGGGTCCACCCTCGCTCCCCTGGACCCCTACCTCACACTCACTCCCCTGGACCCCTACCTCACCCTCGCTCCCCTGGACCCCTACCTCACCCTCGCTCCCCTGGACCCCTACCTCACTCTCACTCCCCTGGACCCCTACCTCACCCTCGCTCCCCTGGACCCCTACCTCACCCTCGCTCCCCTGGACCCCTACCTCACCCTCGCTCCCCTGGACCCCTACCTCACCCTCGCTCCCCTGGACCCCTACCTCACCCTCGCTCCCCTGGACCCCTACCTCACCCTCGCTCCCCTGGACCCCTACCTCACCTCTCGCTCCCCTGGACCCCTACCTCACCCTCACTCCCCTGGACCCCTGCCTCACCCTCGCTCCCCTGGACCCCTACCTCACCCTCACTCCCCTGGACCCCTACCTCACCCCTCGCTCCCCTGGACCCCTACCTCACCCTCGCTCCCCTGGACCCCCACCTCACCCTCGCTCCCCTGGACCCCTACCTCACCCCCACTCCCCTGGACCCCTACCTCACCCCCACTCCCCTGTCTGGATGAATCCTTACAGAGTGAACTATGATCCTGTAGATGAGTAATGGACTAACTCCTGACACATGTTGCCTCTCCTTCAGTTGGGCTCCAGAAGGTTTCTGCTTTTTTCCCACAGCTGGTTTTTTAGGAGTTTTTCCTTAAGAGAAGGAGGGGCTAAGGACAGGAGCGTCCTGGCTCTGTTTAGTTTAGTGTAGTTATTGTTTGTACAAATAAAACTGAACTGAAGTGAATTGCTCTGGACCTGGGGAGCAGGGCTCTAGCGTCATGAGGCACTGTTTGTGTACAAGTCGCGCGATATGGCTAACACTTTTATACAGTGCAGGAGAAAACGTGTTTGTCGTGTTCAGAGTCTGCGTTGAGTCCGTCTCTGAGAAACTGGGTCTTCTGTTGTTTTCTCTGTAGCTGCTGTATCTTGGGTTCGAGAGGCAGCACTCAGAGACGGCGCTCAGACTCACCGACGGAGACGTACAGGCCGCCACGCAGCTCCTGCTGGAGAACCAGGGGGTGCTTCCTCCGGACCTCACCCCGGAGTCCAGCTCCTCCTCCTCCGGCCCGGGGCGAGAGGAGCCCTCCACCTCCTCCTCCACCTCCACCAGCGCCTCCTCCACCCCCTCAACAGGTCAGATATACTGCACCGGCACTGACTACGTACAAGAGCAACGCTGTACGGCTTAGAGACTCGGAGGAACAGACAGGAGCAGAGCTGAAGAGGTTTCTGCTCTGTTCTTGACGAGGATGGACAGGATCAGGAGTGAGTCCATCACAGGGACAGCTCATGTGAGAGGTTTAAAGCCAGATTCACACTGAATCCTTTGCGTGTGCGGCACGTCTCCGACCAGAGCCAGCTGGGAGACCACGAGTTTATGCTGGAAGTTATAAGTTCACACGATAATAACCATGGATACAGAGAACTGCAGGTAAAAAGTATGATAAAAAGCCACAGTTGCCTCTGACAACGATCTCTTGTTCATTTAGAGATTATTCGGAGATTTAACCACGGTTGAAGCCCAAAAGTCACAGAAATATATACTTCAGCCCTGGGTAAGGACGCTACGTATATAAATACTTACGTTTTACTCACGTGTCGATGTCGTCTGTGACCTGTGTCCTCAGTTAAGACGTAATGTTTACAGCGATGTGAGCGAGAGGCTGCACAAGCGTTTTTATTTTGAAATTTACCGGATCCACTTCACTGGACCCGGGTCTGACTTCCTGTCTGGCTCGATCTGTTCAGCTTAACACCTGACGGATCCAGCGTCCGGCAAAAATACACTTGATCCATATTTCTGACGGAGCAGCGGCACGGAGACTTACATTGCGTCTAATTCTTGCGGGAGTCGTACGGGTCACGTAACAGACACGCAACGGATTCAGTGTGAATTGGGCTTTAGAGATTAAGTTTCCAGACTGAGAAGGTTTGGACTTGGGCTGACAGCGTGAGGGCAGTGAGGTCTTGTTCGTCTAAAATATTATTGGTCGATTAGTTGGATCCACTCTTTGGATCAATAAAACTGGTCTCATTTATGACTTGATTTCAGATAACAGTTTAATTTACAGCCATTTTTCTCAATGTTTTGCCACCTCATTAAAGTGAAGTCACTTGTTTGCACACAAAACTGTGGTAAGTCCCTCACAGATCCTTTTGGTCGATTTCTGACGATTAATTGCTGTGCCGGGCAAAACTTCAGTCGACTAACAATTTCTTTGGACGACTACAGTTTGGGCAGGGACAGAGGAGGGACAGAGGATATGGTAGAAGGATGAGGCTGAGGTCAGAGCTGGAGGCCTCGAGGAAGAGCAGAGAAGAGGTTTATAGATGTAGTGAAGAGAACATGAAGTTAGCTGGGCAGCCCCAAGGCTTTAAAAGCATTCAATATTATAAGTAGTTATTAAATTTGTTCATCTAAGTCTTAAAGGAACAGGCCACAGTTTTTCCAGACTAAACTATGTTCTTCCCTGATCTGAGCTGAGTTGATGCGTCCCTCTCTGGTCTTTGTGCTCTGTGTGCCCTTTGCCTGGGGAGCAGCGCTAATTTGTTAGCATTTAGCTTGTTAGCATTTAGCTTTGCCAAACTTATCCCTATGGAACCAAACGCGGCTCAAGTTAAAAGCAACCAAGCTCTTCCACGTTTTCCCGATTTAAATACGGTTAGGTGAATAACTGTGTCTGAACTGTTTTTAGAGGAGGACGATGTGGTGAACGAGGTTCTGGGGGACATCTCTCGTCACGAAGAGGACTACCTGGACCTGACCCTGGAGGAGGAGAGCGAGCTGATCGCGACACTGCAGTCCTACCTGAGCCGTCCCGCCTGAGCCGTCCCTCCTGAGCCGTCCCACGCAGCACCAGACCCTGAAATAATGCTCCCAAAGTTTTGTTAGCGGTAGATCAACTCTTTTTTTAACTCCACGAACCTCTCTGCAGCCTCCTCTTCTTTCCCAGACTGTGAGGTGAAAAGCTTCGTGTTGCTGTGTGATCTGTGCAGCTGCTGCCCCCTTGTGGCGCTGCAGTGTAGTGTTGTAGCGCCCAAGACCGGAATTTTTGTTACGGTCTCGATCTCGACTGCAGTTTTTCCCTGGGCTTGGGCTTGGGCTTGAATCCAGTTTTACTCGGTCTTGACTCTGTCTCGGATGTCTTTTCTTTTTCCCCAAACATAATTAAAAAACAAAGCTATTCTTCATAATTTTAAAGTAATTCGTTTTTAGGATCAGAAGAACCAGGAACATCTCTCTCTGTTTATTTGTGGAGTCTTAGATTCTTAAAATGATCAATAATAAAGTGTATTTGAAGCACTTTTTAAAACTTTTCTCCTTTAATTTTAGTGTTAGTGTACAGGGTTTGGTCTCGTTTCCTACAGCACTACTGCAGCGGGAGCCGGATCTTAGTTAATTTACAGTTTATGCAAAGAGCAGCTTTTTCTGGACGTCCAACATTTTTGTGTGAGACAGACCTTAAAGGTTCTTTATTCTGCTGTTATTAATATTTCTAACCCAGTCTTGGTCTCCTCTGGAACAGCAGCGTTTTACAGCCTTTAAAAACATTATGGGACTAAAAAAAAAAGAGTGTTTTTAATAAGAACTCTACTGGAGCCATAAAGAAACAGGAGAAGAGACCAGCAGAGGGCAGCAGAGAGTTGCCGTCTTTTGAACACAATCAAAGAAAAAGAATTGTTTACTTCCTTAAACTTTGTCTCTGGCTTCCTCTGCGTCCGTCTTGGAGTTGATCTACAGCAAAAATCACTTCTGTCATAACAAAAACTAAACTAAAAATATATTTTAAAGGAGACCTGTGCAGCTTTTCGGCCTTGCGTCTAAAGAAGCGGCTGCAGGGTGAATGAAGCCTCCTGCAGCGCCCCCTGGTGGATCCCGGCGTTGGTCATGGCCAGCGGTGGACCAAATACTCAAAAGCAGTACTCAAGTAAAAGTACTGTTACTTCAAAAATAAAATATTACTCAAGTAGAAGTAAAAGTACCCAACAAAAATGTTACTTCAGTAAAAGCAAAAAAAGTATTGAGTATAAAATTAACTTAAGTAGAAAGTACATTTATGTGGTAACACTTTCTTTTACGGTCCAACTGTTAACCATTAGCTAAGTGCTAATTAGCATGCTAGTTAGTGGTTAATTAGCTGTTAATTAGTATTTATAAAGCATTTATTAATCCCTTATTCTGTGTGACCATACTCTACTGCTAATAAACAAATAACTAACATTTCCCCCTTAATAAACTCATAATTACTGCTCATTAGTAGGAAGTAAGGAAGTTGTTGGACATAAATTATCTTAAGATTTTTGGAGGATTAGAGCATTATTAGGGAATAGTACCACAAAAATCTTATTAAGATCATAATTCATGTCCAACAACGTCCTTACTTCCTACTAATGAGCAGTAATTATGAGTTTATTAAGGGGGAAATGTTAGTTAGCTGCTAATTAGTTGTAGAATTGCTTTATAATTACCAATTATGGGCTAATTAACCACTAACTAGCATGCTAATTAGCACTTAATGGTTAAAAGGTGGAACTTAAAATAAAGTGTTACCACTCAGGTTGTTACAAAATCCTCTTCCTCTTTTTCTTTGAGTTTTGACCCCAGCCAGCTCTGCTCCTCACAGAAAAATAAAAATAAAATCATCCCAAATTTACCGAGTCAAGCCGAGCCAGGGGTCACGCAGGGGTCACGCAGGGGTCACGAAGGGGTCACCCAGGGGTCACCCAGGGGTCACACAGGGGTCACGCAGGGGTCACACAGGGGTCACACAGAGCTTTATTAAATGTAGGGGCGCTTCAGAGAGAAACCAAAACAGAAGAACCAAGAAGAAGCTGCATAGGTCCAGGTCAGGCCCAGGTCCAGGTTCAGGTCCAGGCCCAGGTCCAGGTTCAGGCCCAGGTCCAGGCCCAGGTCCAGGTCCAGGCCCAGGTCCAGGCCCAGGTCCAGGTTCAGGTTCCAGGTCCAGGTCCAGGTCCAGGTCCAGGTCCAGGTCTGACAGTGTTACTTTAACAGTGTTTACAACAGCAGCACTTCTCCAACCCGCCACACTCAGAGGCAGTAATCCTCACAGCTGCTTACTTCACCTCTGTGTTTTTGACCAGAATGTGCCAAACCTGATTATTCCTATGACAGCTTTGAGAATACTTTTAGTTTTTGTGGATTATTTAGATTTTTCTGTTGAAATGAAGGCTTTATGTTTGTACCTTTTCACTTTTTCACACTGAGATTGGATTATGTTTAAAAAAAAGCTGAAGGTTAAGTTCATTATGAGGTTTAAAAATTTAAAACCAATATTTTTTGTTTGTGAAGAAAAACGTTTCATTTTCAGTTTTAATCTTTGCCCGACTTTAAACAAATCAATAAAGACACTTTGAGTTTGTTCATGTTGTGGTTATTTTTAAAATCTCTTTTTTTTTTTTTCTGGTCTATGTTTGGTCCTGACTTAGTCCTGGTTTAGTCCTCGATTTGGTCCTGGTTTAGTCCTGGTTTAGTCCTGGTTTAGACCTGGTTTAGACCTGGTTTAGTCCTGGTTTAGACCTGGTTTAGTCCTGGTTTAGACCTGGTTTAGACCTGGTTTAGTCCTGGTTTAGTCCTGGTTTAGACCTGGTTTAGTCCTGGTTTAGTCCTGGTTTAGTTCTTTTAGTTCATGTCCAGTCTAGTCTTTTTTTTTTTTTAGATTTATCACACTTTTGTTCTGGATTTAGTCTCTATTTAAGTCTTGGTTAAGTCCTGGTCTTAGTTCTGATGTAAAAGGTTTAATCCTGGTTTTAGTTTTGTGTTTTTTATGTTTAGAGTTAGAGCCTGGATTCCTGAATTTAGCCACAACTTAAATCTTGGTTTAAACTTATTTAGTTCCTGATTTAGTTCCTGGTTTAGTTCCTTTTTTTCTCTTCTTCTTCTTCTTTTTGTGAAGTGAAAGTGAGCGCGCTGCTTGACGACAGCGTGAAGAGGAGACGCAGGTTTCTGAGCGCCAGGTAACAAAGCTGTTCATTTTATTCTTTCACGACTCCAAACCTCAGCTCCTCAGTTTATCTTCGACTTCTGACGCGAAAACGTCCTCCAGAAACAACAGGACGGGACTTACGCAGTCTCTGCTCCGCGTGAGCTCCGTGTGTCTCAGCTTCAGTCTTTGTCCTTTTGTCTTTCACTTTTCTGTCCTCGTCGTCTCTGGCGCTGCGGTCTCGTTACAAATCCAGTTTCACACGGAATTATCTTTTTATTTCCATTAGTTTTTGTTTTTCGAAATGAAAACTAAATAAAAAGTAATCAATGAGGACTAAAACTAAAGTAAATGCTCTGACATTTTCGTGAACAAATAAAAATGAAACTGATCAGACGGGACGAGCCGAGACAATCCTAAAGCAGTGATGCTCATTGCGTCCTGGGGCCCTCCAGGGGTCTCATCTATAAAGCCTGCGTACGCAGCTCTCTGCGCCAAAGGTGGAACACAACTAGAAAAACAACTAGACATGAAACCTTGCGTATCCCTCCGCCAGCGCTCACTCGTGCGTGCGCACATTTTGGAGACACAGCAGTAAGGCACTGCTCTCAAGCCGCGTTTGTTTGTCCTGGTCAAGTGAGCCGCTCCTACATTTTCAGTGCTTTTTGTGTAATTGTACTTCAAAGTACCTAGTAATGCACAGTACACAGTAAAAGTACTTGAAGCTCTCAGTGGTAGTAGTACTGAATGTACTTATTAGGTATAAGCAGGTTTCATTGTGTACTTTTTAGAGTTTTTGTTTTTATATTCAATCTCAAATACAGTATGATACAGTACATATGAGTTTAATTTGAGTCATTACTAACTTCATGAAAAAAGTATTTCATGATGAAAGTAGTAGCAGAGGTAATGGAGGTAGAAGTACACAGCACAGTCAGTCATTTCTTAGGCTCATAGAGAAATAGATGCGATATAATTCCACCTTAAACACTCAGCAGATTTAGTTTGGTAATAATTCATACAAAATATCCATTACATAATAAATGGATATTTTGTTAAATTAGTGAAAAAGTTGTGTAAATGTGCTTCTAAACCAGGGGTCACCAACTAAAATTCACCGAGGTCCAATTGGTGAAAATTTTCTCGCGCGAAGGTCCGGAGCATCACAGTGTTGATTTGTACCTCAAAAATAAATAAATAAAATCATTGTAGTCACATCAGTGTCTACATTATGGCAATAGCATTTTGCTAACATAAGCATTAGTTTAAAACTAGGGGATATCAAATAATTAAATAAAAAAGTTTTTTTTTTCTTGTTAATCAAATACAGTTAAAAAAAATCAAACAAAATGCTTTTATAATGGTCCTTGGCTCAGAACACAGGAGACACAGGAGTTTAGAGCTGACCTCTGTTCCTTTCTACATCTGTCTCTCTCATTTCTCCGCTGTCTGTCTCACAGTCACCGCTCCATATGTTTCCAAATCCTCAGATCTGATTGGTTGATAGCATCACACGCAAGATTTTCTGTCTGCTTTTACGCAGGAGACGATTCACCCATTAAAACTAAAGTGGAACGTACTGCGCCTCAAACACAGGTTTCCTCTTAATTCTCTGGTGAATATGAGGCAGCTCTGTCCTCTGTGGGACAGAGGGACACCGAGAGGAGAGGGGTGAGCTGTGGGACAGAGAGACACCGAGAGGAGAGGGGTGAGCTGTGGGACAGAGGGACACCGAGAGGAGAGGGGTGAGCTGTGGGACAGAGAGACACCGAGAGGAGAGGGGTGAGCTGTGGGACAGAGGGACACCGAGAGGAGAGGGGTGAGCTGTGGGACAGAGAGACACCGAGAGGAGAGGGGTGAGCTGTGGGACAGAGAGACAGACACCGAGAGGAGAGGGGTGAGCTGTGGGACAGAGGGACACCGAGAGGAGAGGGGTGAGCTGTGGGACAGAGAGACACCGAGAGGAGAGGGGTGAGCCTCGACAGAGAGACACCGAGAGCAGAGGGGTGAGCTGTGGGACAGAGGGACACCGAGAGGAGAGGGGTGAGCTGTGGGACAGAGGGACACCGAGAGGAGAGGGGTGAGCTGTGGGACAGAGGGACACCGAGAGGAGAGGGGTGAGCTGTGGACAGAGAGACACCGAGAGCAGAGGGGTGAGCTGTGGGACAGAGGGACACCGAGAGGAGAGGGGTGAGCCGTGGGACAGAGGGACACCGAGAGGAGAGGGGTGAGCCTCGACAGAGGGACACCGAGAGGAGAGGGGTGAGCTGTGGGACAGAGGGACACCGAGAGGAGAGGGGTGAGCTGTGGGACAGAGGGACACCGAGAGGAGAGGGGTGAGCTGTGGGACAGAGGGACACCGAGAGGAGAGGGGTGAGCTGTGGGACAGAGGGACTCTCTCGCTGCTCAGTAAAAACCAAACTTAAGTGTGTTGTAAAGGGAACAGTCCTGTCCCTCCGCACTCAGTCTGGACCTACTCCTCTCATTTTGTTGGACAGTAACAGAAAACACAGCTGAGTTAACCCCGCACTGTTCATGTTAAAGTTTTAAAGCACCAGGATACGATGCTGTTGACGCGCCGCTGCTCCCGGGGAGTGAACAGGCTGAACGGGTTCGGGTCCGCGGAGTGGGACAGAGGTTCGGGTCCGGATGGGAGGGCATCTGGGTCCGGATTCGGACCGCGGTCCGCCTGTTAATGACCTCTGTTCTAAACTCTCGCTGTTCTCGAGTGTGTCGCTCCCCCGGCAGCAGCACGACAACTGCCGTAAAGAATGCTATATTAGCGCACTCAAAATTTAGGAGCGGCTCACTTGACCACGGAAAAACAAACGCCGGCTTGACCGCAGCACAAAGGCGACCCTCACGGTGAGCTGCTGAAGTGAAGCAGGTCTGACAAATCCATGCCATAAAAAATAAAAACTAAGGATTTGATTCAGGCATCGTTGTTTAAACAAGCAGTGAGTAAAAGTGTGGGAAGGCCATTTGATTTTTCATAACTTCACTCATGCTCTTCAGTATTCTTGACAATGAAGCAGTTCGTAGCCGTGCACGCTCGTGCACGTTCACAGGGCGCTGTGCGCTGGCTCCGTCAATGTCTGCGGTGTGAACAACAGCAGAGGTGATCTCTGATGAATCCGTGACTGAGTTTATGAAACAATGATGGACCTGAGCAGAAACATCTCCTACAGACTCAGTGTTTGATTTAAGACGTGAATGTGAAATGGAGACCTAGTGTTTTGTCTTTATTTTAGTTTTCACGGTGTCCCAAGATGCTTTCAATTGTTCTGAGACCTTTGTGGAAGAAATAAATGTGAAGTCCTTTTTTGAGCAGACCAGAGTAGCTACAGGCGCCACTGGAAGTACGATCAATAGTTGAATTTTTGTTTAAAAATAGGAATTGCTCATGTTAATATCTCATCTAATGTTCCAATAAAATGTTCAGAATTCCCTGTTATTTTAAATCACTTATTTTAAAAAACTACAAGGCCCATGGTAAATGGACTAAAAACCTTTTAAACTGATGTTGTTAGCAAATGTGCAGCACTGTACTTCATGAAAAACTTACATGAAACAGCATTTGTCTGTAACACGGTTGACAAAATGATCAATCAAACACTTTTTAATAAAATAATTAAAAAGTCTTGTAATTTTAAGTGTGGCAAATAAATATTTGTGCACCCCAAGGTTTTTTTTAAACGTATAGTTAATTTATCAAAAAATAATATTGATTTTCTCGCTTCTGATTGAAGTCAAATGTACCCTAAATTATAAAATGAGCCAACTACTAATACTACTACTAATATTAATACTATTACTACTACTACTTCAACTACTACTACTACATACAGGAGCTTGTATGGTGAGTGTAAACTACTTTAATATCTTTTTCTTCTTCCCAGTAGAATTAAAAGCCCTTCGTTGGAACAGGAGCAGAGAAACCAGTTTGAAGATAAATAAAGACGATGAAGGACACGGAGGACGAGGGGTGAGTGAAATCTGAGACCTCAATCTGTTGTTCTGCAGAGAACGCTTGGATTAGGAGTCTGTCGCCCCCTGCTGGCAGCGCTGGGGACTGGACAGAGCATACAATGGCTATTTAGCACAGCTGTTAGCGACATGATGCTAACAGATAGATTTCTGAGCTGATGCTTCGTAGTGACGGAGGTTTAAATAACTAAATATTGAAGATTATCGCCTAGCTTTGGATTTGTATTTTGCCTTAACGCCAGACAAGAGTGTACACTTACTACACGGATTTGCAGCCCTCATCGGTCTAAGTGGGATTTAGCCGTAACAACTTAGTTAAAAATCCCTAACAGGCGATGTCTGCCTGAAGTCTGGAGCCCATGGACCTCACCAAACTCTGGGTTTCCTCCTCTGTGATGCTCTGAGGCCTTTACTGCTGCTGTCTTCAGTCGTTGCTTGGTTGTGTCTCTTTCTGCCTTAAGTTTAGTCTTAAACAAGTTAAATGCAGCTCAGTTTGGTTGAGATCTGGTGACTGACTCAGCCATTACAGAATATTTCACTTATTGCCTTAAAAAACTCCTGGGTTGGATTTGCAGTTTGTTTTGGGTCATTGTCCATCTGTGCTGTGGCTTTTGTCTGAATCTGAGCAGAAAGTTTCTCCCTCTGCTTCAGAATCCATCCTCTGCTTCTGTCTCTGTCACATCATCAGGAAACTCCACAGACCCAGGGCCAGAGGAAGTTCTGCAGCTCATCACTGCTCCACCAGCTTTTACACAACATGTACAGGTCTGAGTCTGGTCCAGGTCTGAGTCTGGTCCAGGACTGAGTCTGGTCCAGGTCTGGGTCTGGTCCAGGACTGAGTCTGGTCCAGGTCTGGGTCTGGTCCAGGTCTGAGTCTGGTCCAGGTCTGGGTCTGGTCCAGGTCTGAGTCTGGTCCAGGTCTGAGTGTGGTCCAGGTCTGAGTCTGGTCCAGGTCTGAGTCTGGTCCAGGTCTGAGTCTGGTCCAGGTCTGAGTCTGGTCCAGGTCTGAGTCTGGTCCAGGTCTGGGTTCTTTCTGTTGTTGAGATGAAGTCTGCAGCTTGTGGTGAACTCTGTATTTTCTCTCCTGAAGTCTTCTGGTTCTGGTGGACCTAGACTCTGATAGACCTACTTCCTGGAGAGTGTCCTACTCTAAGGTGGATGTTGTGAAGGGTTTTTCTCTCCAGTCTAAGGATGGTCTGGTTCACTTCCATTGAGAGACTGTATGTTGTGATTTCACAGAAAACGCTTTCAAATACAAATGTAACATCTGGAATCAGGTCCAGACCTTTTACCTGCTCAGTTTATGATGGATTACTGAGGGAAAGCTCCATGAAAAAGCTTTTGGTCACTTGTGTCTGTAGAGAGGGAGGAGGAAGTGTCTGGGGAGAGTGAAACAGTATGAGGCTGATGGTGCATGTGTTTGTTTGTTCCACAGAGTGGAGAGTGGCTCTGAAGACCTCCTGCCTCAGTTTGGTTGGAGTCCTTCATCATTTCATCCATACTCTCCCATGTCTCCCATGATCCATGTCTCTACATCTTCAGCATCATCTCACATCTCGTTAAGACGAGGAAGGAAATCACCACTGGATCCAGGTTTTTTATTATTATTATTATTATTATTATTATTATTATTATTATTATTATTATTATTTAATCTTTATTTTGAAACATTGAGAATTTTACAACAGTTGCATTGACATTGCCTCATGGTCACAGAACCAGTCTGTAACCAATGATACATTTCACCATTCTCATCATTTTCCATTTTTTTAATTTTTTTTATAAACCTATAAATAAACTAAGAATGTAAAAACAAGGGATGCAATAAAGAACATACGTTGTTAGAATATAACCAAGAGACAACTGAGTAAGTCTTGCATCTGACAAATGTACAGATAGAATAAAAAACATGAATTTGCTAATACGTTGCTAACATTCACTACAGTAGTTGTTGTGTTCGACTGACATACAATATCCATTCTAACCACAGGTTTGAACATTTGTTCCTCTGCAGACAGAGTGAGAATGTTAACCTTTCCATCTGATAAATTTCATTTACAACCTCTACTCATTTCTCCAAACTGGGCAGATTAGGGAGACGCCAGAGCCTGGTGACAGTTTTTTTGCAAGCAGTTATTAAAATTCTGTACAAATATCTGTCCTCAGATGGAAATTCACTCTTACCCAAAATAAGAGCAGTAAATTCAAAAGGGATTGCAGCACACAATCTGACATTACACAAAAACAAATAATGCACCAAAGTCAAGTCTTCTCACTGATTACTGAGATAAGTTAGCCCAGTCAAACTGATAATGGTAAAAGTTAAATTTGTTTTTATAATTTAGAGTTACAGTGTATTTCTCATAAAAACGTCAAAAACTGGCATCTTAAGGGTTAATTATTAGTGGTGATTAATAAAATCATTATAGAAATCAATTAAGAACCCCCTCATGAAAAAAAAGGAAAAATATTATTTTTATTTTAGTTTAAAGTTCAAATCACAAATCTTGTAGTTAACAGTACAAACATAACTCTTTTAAAGCAGGACATAAGGGATATCTTGCTTCCTCGTCCTTTAATTTCAGAAACAAATTCAGATGGGACCTTTTGAGAGATCAGAGTGGCTACGCCCCTTCTGTGACCTGATTTATCAGATGAATAGTAAACTTTGGAAAAACCCATTCTTTTCAATTTTTCATGTTCAATAGAATTAAGATGCGTTTCCTGCAACATAATAATTTGTACTTTTTCTTTTCTCAGTTTGGACAATATCTTATTTCTTTTGGTCAGATTTAGTGCCCTGTTTACATTATACAATACTGGTTTCATATTATTTCTCTCAGTCATTGTTTAATGAGTTTATAACAGAAGGCCTCTCAGTACAATACACCTGAACATAATGCATCCCTATAACAAAAACAACATGAACCAAACAGAAAGACAGTAAAGTCCTTAACAAAATTATATGAACCAGAGTAACATTTCTTTGCAGAACGTGTGCTTCCAGAACAGAGGCTCCAATGAACTGAATGTTTCCTGGGCTCGGGATGTTAGAGCACCTGTCAGGGGAAAACCTGCTCGCCTCGCAGAGTAGGGCCCACTGAGATGACTGCGTTGAGATGTTAACCATTAACAGTGTCCATGTTCTGACAGATTCAACTAGAGTTAAAGTCAGGAGTAGAACGGGTGCATAATTGAATCCTAGTAGGACAGCTTTGTCTTTTACCTCAACCTAAGCACAAAGGCCACAGTTTGCCGCATGTTCATCGGAGTGTTCACTCATCTGTAGGAGAATGTCGTCTATATTCCTGTAGTTTTTCCTTAAACCGCCGCCGAGAGTCCTCGTTACCTTGAGAGAGCGCGCCGCTCGGTCCAGGCACTGCCGTGTTTTGGTCCCAGGCCATTTGCCACGATGAAAGCGGCTGTAGCTCCCGTTGATACGGTCGACAGGAGGTGAGATGACGGTGACCAGGAATCCCTGCGATGACATGTCCGATGTCCTCCGCTGTGTTCTGGTACAGGCGGGTGCCTTCTTCATAGAACACTCGTAGTTTTGCAGGATATGGAGTCTGGAACTTAATTTTCTTCAACATTTTCTTTACTTGGCTGTACTCGGCGCGTTTCTTACTCAGGGGATAATCGTGATCCATGTAGAAGCGGTCATTGTTGTACAAAACTTGTTTCTTCTGCCAAGCTCTGTGGATGACTCTGACTTTGAATCTGAAGCTCACAAACTTGACAATGATAGAGCGAGGCTTTGACTATGGGTCGGTGGGTTTGGGTGCTAACGCTCTGTGGGCTCTTTCAGGTTTAACTTTAACATCATGTGTGTATTGAGGACTGTAACTAGTTCAAATATGGATAGCAATCACTGCAGGGTGTCGGGTCAGGACAGCAATTGTATGTTCAGGTTAGTGCAGAGTAATAACTTCAATTTCCAGGTTCAGAGATATAGAACTTTGTTTAATGCCTACTTGTAGGTTGGTGTGTGTGTGTGTGTGTGGTTTTCTACAAGAGAACAAACAATACAATATATTAGTGGTGCGCACAAGCACTCATTATAATAAACACAACCAAAGTGGCTACAATAATGGAAATATTGGTACAGGCCTGCTACAGGGCTGGTAATATTAATTAGCTATACAGATGTACAATATAACTGCACATAAACTGAATAACAAACTTCAGTAATGCACTGTGTACACAGAAATAGCATACAAACATAATAAGGTATATCTGCTGGACAGGACTGACAAACATATTCTGAAACAAATGTAATGATAGCAAGTCTTAATTAGGTAGCTATGACGCTAGCAGTTAGCTCTTATTTAGATGCTACACAGTCTCCGAACTACAATAAAGCTCTACATAAAACATGGTAAAACACAGGTTTAAGGCTTTAGCAAAATGAGACTCAAACACAAAACAAGGTTACTCACTTTCTATGAACGCACACTGTCAAATAGACATTAAAACAAGGTCCGTGTTTGACGGTAACTCTCAGTGCCATGCTGCTGCACTGATGCAGTCACAAGCCCCCCCTGGTGTCGTAATTTGGAACTACATGCAAAAACAAGTGCACTAAATAGAACAAGGATAAGTGGGAACTGTGGAGACAGTCTTTTGTACAGCCGCCCCCAAATTTGGTGTGCAAATTTGACCACTAGGTGTCTGTATTGTCCCGAAGTAAAGGTGGTAGCTTGATGAGACGAACAATTGGGCGAGTATAGGTGCGGTCCTTTACTTGAACTACTGCTGTCCTCACTCTGCCGTCTGCTCCAGGGATGACCGTCTTCACTGTCCCTACTTGCCAGAGAGCTCTTGGTATTTGCTGATCAACAACAAGGACTACTGTGCCCACGGTGATGTCCTCCTTTTCAGTCCGCCATTTTTGGCGGGCTTGTAAAGTGGGAAGAAAGTGCTGGATGTAGTGCTTCCAGAAGTGATCAGCTAAAACTTGTGAATGATGCCACCTTTTCCGACTCAGCAGTTCTGACTCTGGGTAGACCACTTGAGGGAGAGAAGAGTCTGGCCGCCCCATCAACAAGCAGTTAGGCGTGACGGGATCAGGGTCAGCGAGGTCAGAGGAGACGTAACCCAAGGGCCTAGAGTTAAGGATGCCCTCTACTTCAATAAGGACTGTCCTTAACACTTCCTCTGGTACTGTCTGAGCTCCCAAAGTGGTGCGGAGGGCGTTCTTTACAGATCTCACCTCTCGTTCCCATGATCCACCAAAGTGTGGGGCGTTAGGTGGATTAAAACGGAAACAAATCTGTTCAGCTGCAAGCTGGTCTTTAATTGCAGGCTCCAAGGCACTGAAGGCTTCATGCAGTTCCTTACTTCCTCCTTTGAAATTTGTGCCCTGGTCAGAGAGGAGTTCATAGGGCTTTCCTCTGCGAGCAATAAAGCGCCTAAGTGACATTAGAAATGAGTCAGTATCCATGTTGGGTAGGAGATCTAGGTGGATAGCTCGAGTAGTGAGGCACTTGAACAAAATGCCCCATCTCTTCTCTGTGCGTCTTCCCACTTTAACAAGCATGGGTCCGAAACAGTCGACACCTGTTGAATAAAAGGCAGGTCGGAAAAGCCTCAAACTGGAAGGAGGTAAATCGGCCATTCTTGGCACTTGTGGGCTGCCTCTCCACTTCTTACAGTCTATGCAGTTATGTTGGTGCTTCCTAACTGCTTCTCTGCCCCTCAGTATCCAATATTTCCTGCGCAGCTCTGCAAAAACACGCTCTGGTCCAGGGTGGTGCAGCTGATTGTCATAATGCTGAATCAGAAGCTTAGATATTGGATGAGAGGGTGACAGGAGAATAGGATGCTGTACTTCTTGGCTCAAACTGTCACATCTTCTAAGCCGGCCCCCAACACGGATCAGGCCAGATGACTGATCATATTCAGGTGCTAATGTTAGCAATCTACTGCTAGATGTGAGAGGTTTACCAGACTTGAGCAGCGATACCTCTTCAGAAAAGTTCTCTTTCTGTGCATGCCTCAGGAGGGCCAACTCTGCTTCATGATAGTCAGCAGCAGTGGGAGGTGTGTCAGTCACTGCCCCATGTAACTTCTGTGCAGTGGATTCCAGAAGCTCTTGAAAGGTTTTAAACTGCTGGATGTCAGGTATAGTTGGATCTTTTGAGCTGGTTGTCAAGCCACAAAACACTGTGCTTCTCAGCTCCTCGGTTTCCTCAGTGACTGGACCGGCTGGTGCTGCAGGCCACTGATCAGATGACTGTAAGAGAAAGGAGGGTCCATGACTCCATCGGCTAACTTCAGCGAGCTGAGTTAGTGTTTTCCCCCTTGTGATATCGTCTGCGGGGTTAGTGGCTGAATCAATGTAGCGCCAGGCTTTAATGTCCGTCAACTCCTGTATCTCGGCAACTCTTGTACCTACAAACACTTTATACCTGCAGGAGTCTGATTGGAGCCAGTTGAGGACTGTGGTGGAATCAGTCCAGTATACCACAACTTGGATCTTGACTGTGAGCTCTTTAATCAGTAAGGAAGCCAATTGCGCACCTGTTAATGCTCCACACAGCTCAAGTCGGGGTATGGAGAGTTGCTTCTTTGGCGCGACTCTGGATCTAGCTGCTAGAAATGCGACTTGAACCTGTCCATCTCCACTGTCAGTTAGCAGGTACGCCACAGATCCATACGCACGTTCAGATGCATCACAGAAGATGTGGATGGTCCGGCTGCTGATACTACAGTCCATGTCACGGCTGGTGTAGCATCTGGGTAAGATGACCTGTGACAACTGAGGAAGCTCTTCTTCCCATGACCTCCAAGCCTGTAGCAGATCTTCTGGGAGATTAGGATCATCCCATCCTCTCTTCTTGTCCCAAAGCCGCTGCACAATGATCTTAGCTCTTGTTGTGTAGGGAATAATGTACCCGAGAGGATCATATTGTTGGGCGAGAAGACGATAAATGTTGCGCATCGTCAGTTCAGGACATTCACTCTGATGCTGCTTGTAGCGGAGTGTGTCTGATTTGCACTGCCACAAGAGTCCAAGCATACGCTCTTGAGGGTCAGCTGTTTGTTGTGTGAACCAGAGTGTGCTGCTTTCTGATTGGGATTTCTTTGGCAGATGTTTGATAACTGCTGGAACATTACTGGCCCATTCTCTGAGTTCGAATCCACCCTCCATCAGTAGTTTGTGCAGTCGACTTACGAGTTGCTTGGCCTGATCTTCTGACTGGAGGCTCTGCAGACAGTTATCAACGTAAAAACAGCGTTCTACTGAGAGGCGAGCATTCTCCTCTGGTTCAGTGTGACTTTGGACATGAGTCTGGAGTGCAAAGGTGGCACAACATGGACTGCATGTTGTGCCAAATGGGAGTACTTGCCACTCATAGATGATAGGCTCCTGATCCACTTTAACATCCCGCCACAGGAAGCGAAGGAATGGTTTGTCCTCATCCAGCAGACGTACTTGGTGAAACATTCCTTTCACATCGCTGCTGATGGCCACTGGGTGCTCTCGGAACCTGAGCAGGACTCCCATGAGGCTGGCTCCAAGCGTGGGCCCAGGAAGTAGGTGGTCATTCAAGCTCTGTCCGTTGAATGTGAAGGAGCAGTTAAAGACTATTCGGTATTTCCCATTGTGCTGCACCATGTGGTGGGGGATAAACCATGAATAGATGCTCTCTTTGGCCTTGGTGGCAGAAAGGGCTTTGACATAGCCAGTGTCAATGAGCTTATGGATTTCTTTAGAGTAGATGGCAGCCCTTTCAGAATCTTTCACAAGCCGTCTCTCCGTCCCACGTAACTGAGGCAGCACTGCTTCTTTGGATGCATGAAGCAAGGGCAGGTTTTGTTTCCAAAGTAATGGAGTAGCATACCTGTTAACACCATCAACCATTATTCTGGTAGTCTTATCCTCGAGAATGCGGACTGCCTCAGCATCTTGTTTCGACCTGGTGATCAACCGCTCACTTCGGTATGGCAAGATGTCTAACTGCCACAGTTTCTCCACGTGACTAAGGAGTTCTAATTCTGGAGGGTTAAAGGTGGTGAAGAGGCATTGCTGTGGGGACAGTTGGTGGTATAAGAGGCTTGTAGGGCCTTGTAAAGTCCATCCTAGTCTGGTATGAATGGCCGCAGGTCCGCCTGGGGGGCCGAGAAGTACAGGTTCCACTGGAGTAACCAGATGAGGATAATCTGACCCAATCAGCAGTAGCGGTTGGGCATCCTTGATGATTGGCAGTGGAATGTCTCTCAGGTGGTGATATTTCTCCTGCAGAGCTTTAATAGGATAGGTGTGGCAGGCTAGATTCAGTTCTCTGGCAGTGAATGCTTTGTTAATCTTGTAGCACTTGTCTGGTTGTGATGCAGGGGCTACTGAGAAGGATACAGTGGCTCCGTGGATGGTGCAGACTTCTTGCCGAACTGTGCGGAGTGTGAGGTCTTCAGCTTTCTCACGAAGGCCCAAACGAACAGCAGCATCGTTTAGGAGTATTGTGCGCTCTGACCCGTCATCCAATATTGCGTAGGTTTCTAGTGCCTTATTGCCGCTCTGAAGGATGACTCGACTCAGCTTGAGTAACACCTGGTGGCTGGCTGGTCGATCAATGTACAAAGTCTCTGACACAGAACTCACTAAGCAAGTGCTTGATTCAGGTGCTTTGGGTTTACCAGTTGCTGTGGCATTTTGGCTGGTATTAACCTCATGAAGGACATCGAGGTGCTTTCTCTCACACTGTTTGCACTTTGCTTTGAGGTTGCACTTTGCTGCTCGGTGTTCACGTCCGCATCTCCAGCATCGATTATTTGCTTTAATCCACTCTATCTTCTGCTCCACTGACAGGATCTTAAAGCTGCTGCACTGGTTCAGATAGTGCTGAACAGTATCACAGAAGGGACAGTATTTCTTTGGCTTGTCTTGCGTTACCTCCCTCACTGAAATAGCTGGAGCTTTATCTGATTTCTCCTTCGACTCATTAGACTCACTGCCATGGAGAATAGCAGTGGATCTCTGTGACTTGTAATCTGGACGTTGGTTCTTGGGTGGAGCTTGTCTCTCTCTGGCTGGGGTACTGCTGGATTGGTCGCCACTAACCTGAACACGCACCTCATATTCGAGCCAGTCAGCCAGATCAAGCAGTGTTGGAATGGGAGTATTGATGGGGTTCACAAATCTGTGGAAATTAGCTCTCAGGTCGTGTGGCAACTTAGCTAAGAGGCGAGAGACATGTGAACCACACCTCAGTTCTGTCCAACCTTGGCTTCCTAGTTGATGTAGCATCCCGACTAGTGCACGAACTTGAAGGGCAAATGACTTAAAGGCTTTAATGTCCCCAGTCCTGATATTGGGCTCATCCATCAGTTTGGAAATCCTCTTAAGTGCTAGCTGTTGTGGTTGACCATACATCTCTGTGAGCGCCCTCATAGTGTCTGTAAATGGGTATGGACTATTGCTGTAGGAGTCAGCAATGAGTAACGCTTCCTCACATTTGAGGTGGTCTGTGAGAATTTGAAACTTAAAATGCTCTGGGGCATCATATGGGAGTAAATTGTCCAAGGCTAGTTTCAGTCTTGCAAACTCACGAGGGTCCTCTGACTTAAAGTCCGGGATTGTTGGCTTTGGTCCACGATAGGCATCTAGCGCTGGCATTTGGCTATATGGAGTCCGACGACTTGGTGAATGGTATGGCAGGTCAGGTGGGTATCTGTCCTCTCTTAGTCTATTGTCATATCCATCAGCAGAGGTGTTATAGTCATCAGGGTGGCCTCTATAATTAGGAGAGTACCCTGTTTCATGCCCATAGTAGCGGCCTTTGTGATGAGCTCTTGGACTACTGTGTCGATAGGGCGTGGCAGGATGACTGTATTCATTACTGTAGAATGGATAACTTGGATGGGGTGGAGAAGTACCATAAGGGTGATGGTATTGGTCCTCACGTTGATAAGAGCGGTCTTTATAGCGCTCATAGTCCTCCTCATATCTGGGATGATATTGGACGTCAGACTGAATAAGCACAGATTTATGTCGTGGTTGTTGGTTATCTTTGGACCGGTGGTGAGCTTTACTGTGTGGCAGGCAGTCCTTGTCATCATGGTGAAGTGGCTCTGGACTCTTTGTAATATCTCTCATCTTAAAATTGTCTTGGGAGCAAGGAGTTGAAACGCCAGATGTGACTTGTGACTCTGCATGCTCTGTGACTAATCCCGCTTCCTGCAAGTGCTGTCTGAGGTCCTCAACTATGCCATGTCGGCTGCCTTGTGGAGGTGGAGAAGCATCTCTGCTCACAGGTGGGGCACTCACTGGCTGACGTGAGCTTTGATGACCACTAGATGGCATCAGCTTACTGGTAGGTGCTGGTGCAGTGGATGTTTCCTCCCTCTGGCGTCCGGACCGTGACTGATGCTGTGAGGAGACTGCCGGAACACTATGGATCATATCCATAAGACGTTGGACATCTCTGTGCAACTGGTCATTTTCCTCTCTCATGCTCTGAATAGATCTAAGAATTTCTGGAGAAGACATTCGTCTGGCCTGCTCATCACCAGGGACATGGTACCTCATAGGGTAGCTGACCTCGTAGTCCTGAAGATGTGATGGCAGCTGCCTTGCTCTTTGTGGGCGGTCTATATCTCTGGGCTCTCTCTCATGTGGCCTGAACATATTGACTGTAGTGGTTGCTTGTATCCGGCTCGAAGGACCAAAATTGTATTGAGGACTGTAACTAGTTCAAATATGGATAGCAATCACTGCAGGGTGTCGGGTCAGGACAGCAATTGTATGTTCAGGTTAGTGCAGAGTAATAACTTCAATTTCCAGGTTCAGAGATATAGAACTTTGTTTAATGCCTACTTGTAGGTTGGTGTGTGTGTGTGTGTGTGGTTTTCTACAAGAGAACAAACAATACAATATATTAGTGGTGCGCACAAGCACTCATTATAATAAACACAACCAAAGTGGCTACAATAATGGAAATATTGGTACAGGCCTGCTACAGGGCTGGTAATATTAATTAGCTATACAGATGTACAATATAACTGCACATAAACTGAATAACAAACTTCAGTAATGCACTGTGTACACAGAAATAGCATACAAACATAATAAGGTATATCTGCTGGACAGGACTGACAAACATATTCTGAAACAAATGTAATGATAGCAAGTCTTAATTAGGTAGCTATGACGCTAGCAGTTAGCTCTTATTTAGATGCTACACAGTCTCCGAACTACAATAAAGCTCTACATAAAACATGGTAAAACACAGGTTTAAGGCTTTAGCAAAATGAGACTCAAACACAAAACAAGGTTACTCACTTTCTATGAACGCACACTGTCAAATAGACATTAAAACAAGGTCCGTGTTTGACGGTAACTCTCAGTGCCATGCTGCTGCACTGATGCAGTCACAAGCCCCCCCTGGTGTCGTAATTTGGAACTACATGCAAAAACAAGTGCACTAAATAGAACAAGGATAAGTGGGAACTGTGGAGACAGTCTTTTGTACAATGTGGAAAGTCTAAAAGTCTCATAGCAGTTTTTCCAAGAAGCCCATGATGTTATTACCTTCAGCGTCTTCGGGGATGCCATAAATCCTTTTGTTTTCTCTGCGTGCGCAGCCCTCTTGGTCTGTGAGCTTAGCCTCCTTGCTGTCCTGTCGCTGTAAGAGCTGCTTCAGTAGCGTTCGTTGACGCCGCCTGCATAACTGTTTCCACCTCGACAATTCAACCTTCAGCTTCATCCAGTCTATCATTTGTTCTGTGCAACTCTGAATGTCGGAGAGTTGTTGTTTATTATCGTGCCTAAAATCTCAGCTCCATGAGTGTGTTTCTCAAGCAAGCTTCCCCCGTTCCTTCCTCCTCCTCGTGGACAGAGCAGCAACTCCTGCTGTCCTGTTTTTCTTTTATTTATCGTTGTGCCCGTTGTTTTTCTCCTTCTTGTACCAACCCTGGGTTCCATCTTGATTAAGTGTCAAATAAAATTAATTCCCAGTAGTTTCAGGGTGGTTTTTTAGAATACTGTTGGAGAGCACTAAAGTTAAGCACACATCTTAGTCACAACCCGGAAGCCACTCCCCTATTATTATTATTATTATTATTATTATTTCACAAATATTAATAATATAATTGTGTTTTTGTAGCTGCTCGTCAGGCTTTAGAGGAACATAAGCTCAGTCTGAGGAGGAGATCTGAGACTGAAGCTGGAACCAAGGTTTACTCCGACCTCTACATCTCCTTCAGCAACGAGCTGCGACACTTCCCGCTCAAACTCAGCGACATTTTTAAAGAAAAGGTTAGTGACTACTCTCTGTATTGTCTGGGGAGAGGGAGGAGCTGGAGGAGGAAGTGTCTGGGGAGAGGGAGGAGGTGTACAGCAGTGAGGTTTCACCGTCAGATCTCCAAATAAATGCACTAACTCAGTAGATGTGTTGCTGCTGAATGTTTCTTTTCACTCAAATAAGAAACATATTTGGTAAAACAAAAAGTAGAACTTTCATTTATTAATATTATGTGATTGTTTTATATTTCCATTGAGGGAAGAAAACTAAATAGAAGAAAACCAATGAGGCAGGTGACTGTCAGACCCTGATCCCCCCCATTCCAGATGAACAATATGAGCTGAGCTGCCTTTCAGTAGAGATACTTTCAGTGGTGTAGTGTTTAGTTATCAATCAGACAACTAATTATTATTATCTCTGGCTCTTCTATAAACAGAGAGAGGAGATGACCTGACACAGTGGTGTCTGTTTTTTACACATTCTCCTTTAATATGAATATTCATATTTTTCTTCTCTAGAAGCCTGATAGACGCCCCATATTTCTGTACTGGGATCAGAAACCCATCAGAGTGGTGCTGACCTGCGGCGTGGCTGGAGTGGGGAAGACCTTCTCAGTTCTGAAGTTCAGTCTGGACTGGGCCCAGGACTTAGAGAACCAGGAGGTGGACCTGGTGGTGCCGCTGTCGTTCAGAGAGCTGAACCTGGTCAGAGAGGAGCGCTACAGTCTGCTGACACTGATACATGTGTTCCATCCACCGCTACAGAAGCTCACAGCTCAGACTCTGGCCCAGAGGAAACTCCTGTTCATCTTCGACGGCCTCGACGAGAGCAGACTCACTCTGGACTTCACCTGTGAGGACATCTCTGAGGTCACACAGAGGTCAGAGGTCAGCATGCTGCTGGTAAACCTCATCAGAGGCACTCTGCTTCCTTCTGCCCTTATATGGATCACCTCCGGACCAGCAGCAGCCAATCAGATCCCTGCACAGTTTGTGCACAGAGTCACAGAGATCCAGGGCTTTATTACTGATACTTTAAGAGAGAATTACTTCAGGAAGAGGTTCACAGATGAAGAGCAGTGTGACAGAGTCCTGTCCCACATCAGGACGTCCCGCAGCCTCCACATCATGTGTCAGATCCCAGTCTTCTGCTGGATCACAGCCACGGTCCTGGACCACATGTTGAGAACCGATCAGAGAGGAGCCCTGCCCCAGACCCTCACAGACATGTACGCTCACCTCCTGTTAGTGCAGACTCAGAGGAAGAGGAAGTACAGACAGGAGACCAGTGGTCCAGATCTGACTCAGGCCGACTGTGAGGTCCTCCTGAAGCTGGGGAGACTCGCCTTTGAACATCTGCAGGAAGGAAACATCATGTTCTACCAAGAAGACCTGGAGCAGGTTGGTTTGGACCTGACTGACGCCTCGGTCTACTCAGGAATTTGTTCAGAGATCTTCAAACGAGAGCATGTTATCAACAAATCTGTCTACAGCTTCATCCATCTGAGTGTCCAGGAGTTTCTGGCTGCAGTTTACATGCACCACTGCTTTAACAACGACGACACAGAAGTTATAAACAATTTTTTAGAAGATAAGGCAGCTCAAGAGTCTACCATGAGTCTTGATGAAGTCCTCAAAAAATCACTGGAAAAATCTCAGCAAAGTCCAAACGTCCTGGACCTGTTTGTGCGCTTCCTTCACGGTCTCTCCCTCGAGTCCAACCAGAGAGTTTTGGAGCATCTTCTAGGTCCAAACAAAACCAATCAAGAGACGATCCAAAAAGTGCTAGACAACCTGAAGATGGTGACCACAAGCCCAGTCTCACCCTCTAAGATCATCAGCGCCTTCCACTGTCTGAGCGAGATGAACGATGCCTCAGTTCATCAGAGGATCCTGGACTTCCTGAAGTCAGGGGAAAGGTCAGAGCCTCTGTCTGAGATCCAGTGCTCGTCTCTGGCCTACATGCTGCAGATGTCTGAGGAGCTCCTAGAGGAGCTGGACCTGACACACTTCTCCATATCACCTGAAGGACAACTGAAAATGATTCCAGTTGTGAGGAACTGCAGAAAGGCTCGGTGTGTGATGTTCAGCAGTAGCTCAGTAGGTAGAGCTCTTCACTTACTGATTATTATTTTTATTGTTTAGATTTTCATCCTGCTCGGTGTCAGAGACTCACTGTGAAATCTTGGCGTCGGCGCTGAAGTCTGACCCCAGTCATCTGACAGAACTGGACCTGAGCCGGAACTACACTCTGGGGGATTCTGGGGTAAATGCTCTGTGCGAGGGGTTACGGAGTCCACACTGCAAACTGGAAACACTCAGGTCTGATGCTCCTCAATATTCACATTTTTATTCATTCAGAAATATCCTTATCGGCATGAGTCGCTTTAGTATTTTAGAGACTGTGCTAAGTGCATCTAATTTTTAAATTAAGCTTCCTGGTGATTTTAAGCCTTGATCACTTTTAAATTTTGGTTTTAAATTTTATTAAATCTGGGTCCACATGAAACTAAAGTGGGTGTAATTTAAACCAGGTTTTTGCCACTAAGAGATTTTAAGCTACATATTTATCTATATAGTTTTAAAGAAATGGTTTAAGTGTTAAATGGTATTGGAATAGTTATAGAGTTGTTGTCTGGGCACCACATATGAATGATTCTGTATATAATACTGTACGCTGACCTGCTCGTGTCCACTCTCATTCAACTCTGTTTAATATTTGACTCTAACTCCAACCTGTCCAGGGACGACAGGAATTAGCATATTTTCTATTTTTCTATATTTTCATATTTTTCACTCATTGTAGTTGTTCCTTTTTATAACGCTTTACTTGGGTTCCAGAGAGAAGTCCAAGCAAAGAGTTCTGTTTTTTCCTGAATCTTTTGTTTTCATTTCTCACCTAGAGCTCATGAATAATGTACAGTAATTGTGACCTTGAATTTTGCCATTATGTGCGTTTTAGATCCTTTAGTTCATGGCAAATTTTCAGGATTCTTACCCCGAATGTGCAGAGAACTTTTGGGGACGTCACAACAGCGAGCTTGTTTAACACACCTCTGGTTATTTCTTCAACCTTCCTCCTCTGTTTTTTACAGTGACATGTTTAAAACACAAAGCCCCAGGCCCTCTCCTTCTGCATGTTGTCCTTGTAAAATGGCTTTGTGCAGTAAATTAGTTTATATTTTTACCCCTCAAGAATTAAGAATGAATTATTGGTGGCACAGTGGTTAGCGCTCCCGCCTCACAGCAGGAAAGGTTGCAGGTTTGAGTCCCAGGCTGTGTGGGGCCTTTCTGTGTGGAGTCTGTGTAGGTTTCCCCTCGCACTATAAACATGTGGGTCAGGTTGGCGGTGGCTCAGGAGTAACCTCCATCTGACCATCTATATACTGTCTATAACATATAATGATAAATAAAGCACTTTACTTTAACTTCTCCATGCTCCATGTTTACATTACCACTGTCTCACTGAGCTTTTATTTTGAAAGTGTAAGGTCTTAAATAAATAAATGTGATGTGCTTTCTGTTTAGTCTGAGCTGGTGCAGTTTGTCAGATGCTGGATGTTCTGCTCTGGCCTCAGCTCTGAAGTCTAACCCCTCACATCTGAGAGAACTGGATTTGAGCTGGAACAAGAACCTAAAGGACTCAGGAGTAAAGGCTCTGAGTGAATATCTACAGAGTCTGGACTGTGGGCTCCAGATTCTGAGGTCAGTCAAACACTCACAGCTCTGGAGAACATCTGCTGTTTCTAATGTTTTATGGTGAACTGACTCCTTGGCCTTGTTATTAACATTAGTGACAATAATCTTCTAATTCCAATTAGGACTTAATCAGGTCTAAACTAGGCCTAAGTGAGGACTAAACCACAACTAAACTATATCTAAACCATGTCTAAACAAGGACTAGATCATGTCTAAACCAGGTGGAAATATTAAACACTGCTTTGCTGGGACTGAAGTTGAGAGTCTTGTGGTTTTCCTTCAGGCTGAAAGGGTGCGGTCTGTCAGAGGAGGAGGGCTGCTCTGCTCTGGCCTCAGCTCTGAAGTCCAGCTCCTCCAACCTGAGAGAACTGGATTTAAGCTACAATGACCTGAAGGAATCTGCTGTGAGGGCCCTGAGCTCCGGACTCAAGAGTCCTCTCTGCAAACTGGAGATCCTCAGGTCAGTGTTTCATATTGTCATTTGCACGTTTAAGTTTAAAAAAACAAACATAATGTAATCAAAGATAATGGCATCACAGTTAAATTTTTTTTAATTTATTGAGGTTTTTATCAGAAAAGTACAGGCTTTAAACACTCACACATCAAACACAGCACAACAATACTACAGTACATAGTACACTGCAAATTACAAAATAATAATAATAATAATAATAATAATAATAATACTAATAATAAAGATAACAAAAGTAAACAACTGTCTCATTTACAAAGGGCCCATAGTTTCATACTACATTTGTTAAGATATCAGTTTCTTTTGAGCAGAAACTCCATTTCGTGTTCTAAAAGCTTATCATTATTTGTTGCTTTTATTTTTTCTAAATAGTATTGGTAATTGATTAAGTTTTAAAAGTGATTTAAACAGAGGCTTAATTCTTTTTTAGATTTAAAAATAAACATCTTCCCCAACAAAATAATAATATTCAACATATTCATACAGTTTCCATCAAAAACACCTCATATAATGTTCTGTGGTGTTATTTCGAACACTGTCCCCATAAACATCAAGCAGGCTCGGACACAGCCAAAATTTAGACACGTGGACAAAATAAAACAAGTGCATCTGGTCCTCCTCTTCTTCCTCACAGTAAATGTAAAATTGAAAAAAATCCATACCACAGATTCTAAGATATTTTTTAGTTGCTATTATTTTATAAAATATTTGAAGTTGAAATACTCTGGAGTATGAATCAACTGTGGTGTTTTTTCTTAAAATAAAAGCTTCCATGAAATTGGAAAATTGAATTGATCTTCCCCAAACAAGCAGATGCTGTGAGGAAAAAGAGAGGAGCCTGTAGTGTTTACATTCCAGTAATATCTTGTTTTGTTCATTTTAACATTGGATAGTCATTTTTGGCACCTGACTTGTGGGAGACAAACCAGTTGTTTAAATACACTGCCAGACCAAAAATAAAGTCTGTGTCACCTGGATGTAACTAAGTAAACAGGTAAGAGCCTCCTGCAGTTGGTCAGGTCTGGGTTCAGTTCTGTGTCCAAAGAATGAGGTCAGCTGACTCCCTGCAGATACTGAATGACCAGGTTACTCCATCAATGGATTTGTTCTTCCCTGATGGCACTGGGCTTATTCCAAGATGACAATGCCAGGATTCATCGAGCTCAAAATGTGAAAGAGTGGTTCAGGAGCAGGAGACATCATTTTCACACATGGCCTGACCACCACAGAGTCCAGACCTTAACCCCACGGAGAATCTTTGGGATGTGCTGGAGTTACTGCCCAGGTCACACACCAGTATTTTGTTGGACCTTTAGCTTTGGTTACAGCTGCATTCACTGAGAGGCCTTTGGACTCTCCAATTCCATCTGCCTCTGGATCTTGGACTCCCTGACAGGCCGCTCTCAGAGGGTTAGAGTAGGCGCCCACATGTCCACAGCCCTCAGCCTCAACACCGGCTCCCCACAGGGCTGTGCTGAGCCCCCCACTCTACACCCTCTACACCCACGACTGTACCTCCACCCACACCAGCAACACCATCATCAAGTTTGCTGACGATACCACAGTGGTGGGGCTCATATCCGCAGGGGATGAGTCCGCCTATCGGGACGAGGTGGAGCGGCTCTGTGTCTGGTGTGGGGACAACAACCTGGTCCTGAACACCACCAAGACCAAGGAACTGACAGTGGATTACAGGAGGAAAATAACTGACATTCAGCCTCTGTGCATCGGCAGGGACTGTGTGGAGAGGGTGGCTGCCTTCACGTTTCTGGGTGTTACCATACAGGAGGACCTGACCTGGAGCGCTAACACCATTGCTCTGGTGAAGAAAGGCCAGCAGAGAATGTTCCTTCTCAGACTCTTAAAGAAGAACAACCTGGGCGAGAAACTGCTGGTGTCCTTCTACTGCTGCTCCATTGAGAGCATTTTGACAAACTGTGTCTGTGCCTGGTTTTCCAGCTGCACAGTTGCGGACAGGAAAGCGCTCCAGAGGTCACCACCACAGCCCAGAAGATCATTGGCTGCCCTCTCCCATCTTTGGAAGAACTCTACAGTTCCCGCTGTCTGAAAAAAGCATTAAATATTTTATGGGACCCATCCCACCCCGGACATTCACTGTTTGTACTGCTGCCTTCAGGCAGAAGATACAGGACTTTTAAAACAAGGAAAGAATAGAGAGCTATCACGGTTTTAAATGCTGGCGGAACTTGAGTGCCTTTTTAATGCTGTATTTTCACTCCTTGTGCAATATATTAGGAAGCCATGAAATAACTTGAGTTTGGATGTGTGCGTGTTTTTAACGTTGCACTTTTATCTTTGTTTATTTATTTGTTTTTATTGTTTTTATTGACTTTATTTCATTTATTTATTTATTTGCACCGGAGGAGGATTGCACTTAATTTCGTTGTATTATGTACAATGACAATAAAGTTATTATTATTATTATTAGATTATTATTGTTTCAATAAGCTCCTGCAATGTCACATTTATTTCCATCCAGCGTTGCATTAATTTTTTGCCAAAATCTGGAATTGACGATGGCAGAGTGTGACCACTGCGCAAAGTCTTCTCCAGCACATCCCAAACATTCTCAGATTTTCCCCGACCTCCCCCCGCTCCCTTGCATCGGCTCAGGTGAGGAAAGAACTCAGACATAAAAACTTGAAAACTTTCATCTGCACTTTTACTGTCCCTATAATCAGACCAATTTATTTAATTTAAAGCATTTTCTAAGTTTTGTATTTCACTTTTTGGTATTTTCAGCTTGTCACACATATTATTTACAGTGGTAGTAGTGGTATGCTTAGGCAGTTTTCTTGAAAATAGAATCATGTTGTGATCTGAAAGCCCAGTAACTAGATTATATGTCTTTTGAATCCTTTCACTTTTATTACTAAATACAAGATCTATACATGTTTCTGATGAACTACTTATTCGAGTGGGCTCCTTGATAAGTTGTATAAGCTCAAACTTGTCAGTTAATATTTTTTGTTGTTTTCGCGTTGACTTTATGTTCCAATTTATATTAAAATCTCCTAATATTACGTCTTTTTTAAAATTACATTGTTGAAAGATAGCTTGTAGTTCATCATAGAATAAACTTGAAGATGCTGGAGGTCTATATAATCCTATCACTATTATTTGCATTTGTGGAGAAAGAGTTATGGTTAAACCTAAACATTCTAGACTGGTTGAGACTGTCCACTGTATTAGATGGCATTTTATATTATCCCGTACATAAAACATCACGCCGCCACCTCTACCCTCTGCCCAATCCTTCCTAAAAGTATTATAACCTGATACACTGAGACCAGCTACAGGGGAATTAGACTGTAACCATGTCTCAGAAATACACAGAACATCTAAATTTGATTCAAATAATAAATGTTGCACTTGGTAGCATTTTGATAAAATGCTTCTGATGTTGATTTGTCCAAAGAGAAGACCGCTTGGTTTGGCCTCGAAATCCCATAAAACACGTGCATTATTTAGAGTCTGGAAAAGTTTGCGCTTACTTTGTTTGATGATCGCTCTATTCCTTTGATGCGGTGGATTTGTATTAAGAGACCTCTCACCCCTCACAGAGTTTCTGTTGTTATCTTTGACAGATTCCTCATGATGTGCAGTCACATTCACAGATGGCAGGGCATTTAAAGTTCCAACTGGAGTGGCTAGAATTAGAGAATTAGATCAACATTGGATACTTATTGGATAGAGGCAAAGGCAACCATGACACAAGGAGGTCACATGATAGAATGCCTGCTATTTATTGGTTGGAGGCAACTAAAACCATGAAACCATGACAGAGAGATGTATGCTTGCACATAGAGTCTTACTGCGGTCTCATCGCTAACAACACCATGGGGTTAAATGCTATCAAGTGATATTAACTGTGCAATATCATCTATATATTGTGAATAACATGTAATGACAAATAAAGCACTTTACTTTAACTTCTCCATGCTCCATGTTTACATTACCGCTGTCTCACTGAGCTTTTATTTTGAAAGTGTAAGGTCTTAAATAAATAAATGTGATGTGCTTTCTGTTTAGCCTGAGCCTGTGCAGTTTGTCAGATGCTGGATGTTCTGCTCTGGCCTCAGCTCTGAAGTCTAACCCCTCACATCTGAGAGAACTGGATTTGAGCTGGAACAAGAACCTAAAGGACTCAGGAGTAAAGGCTCTGAGTGAATATCTACAGAGTCTGGACTGTGGGCTCCAGATTCTGAGGTCAGTCAAACACTCACAGCTCTGAAGAACATCTGCTGTTTCTAATGTTTTATGGTGAACTGAATCCTTGGCCTTGTTATTAACATTAGTGACAATAATCTTCTAATTCCAATTAGGACTTAATCAGGTCTAAACTAGGCCTAAGTGAGGACTAAACCACAACTAAACTATATCTAAACCATGTCTAAACAAGGACTAGATCATGTCTAAACCAGGTGGAAATACTAAATACTGCTTTGCTGGGACTGAAGTTGAGACTCTTGTGGTTTTCCTTCAGGTTGCAGAGGTGTGATCTGTCCCAGGCCAGCTGCTCTGCTCTGGCCTCAGCCCTGAAGTCTAACCCTGGGTCTGCTCTCAGAGAACTGGACCTGCGCGACAACCTCCTCGGTCCTGTCCCAGATCTGACTGAACTCCTGAAGAACCCGGACTGTCCACTGGAGACTCTGAGGTCTGCAAAATGGTGCAAGTCAACTAGAATTGCACCAAATAAATAGTTTTATTGTTTCCAAGGGACCAATGTATTTATTGATATGTTTTTAATATACAGTGAAACCAAATAGTACATTGTAAGTCAAAGTGATTTTTTTCTTGATAATGGATCTGGTCTGGAATAAATTAGTGGCAAAAAACGGTAAGACAATGTCAGTGACGTGCGGTGAGGTTCATGGCTGGTGAGGCACTGACATCAGAGCAGGGCTCTCCAACTAAAATTGCTCAGGGTCCACAGAATTAACCTTCTCCCTCTGCTGGGGTCCCAACAAATGCATAAAAAATAATAAATAGGCTATGTTAGAGTGTTTTTATTTATTTATTCTGGAGTAAAATGTACAATAGTACAATGCATATGATTTCTGTCAGAAAAACATGGAGCTATCATTTCCACTTTGACAGCAGCTGAGGTTTGAACTTGGGTCAGACTTTGATCAAACTGGAGATGGATTTATAGACAGTTTTCCACTCTCCTCCAGGCAGCAGCATTTGGATAACACTATTTTATTCATACTGAACACAAAGGATTTAGGGGAGTGCAGCTTCATAATACAGGCTAAATGCATGAATTAGCGGCTCATTAATGTGCACGTGTCTCTGTCCATTCACGCCTCGTTGAAAAAAGCGGGTTATTTTCTGACCCGATATTTGAAGCAGATCTTTTAGCTCCGGCGTTGGTCTTCCTTCATAAATTAGATCTTATTACGATTGGTGTCCAGTTTTGAGAAAGTTTTAATATCCGTGTATCTTCCATGTTTGGCTTTCACCTGTGAGCACCTGTGTGCTCTCGTACGCCCCCTACAGTGAGGCAGAGTACTGTCAGCCTCACCTCCAACATTTTTTATCTGTGGTTTTATGCGATTAATAAAACTAAATATGTAACACACAAACATTAAATACAATAGCCTGACTATGGAAAATGAGTGAGCACATTAAAAGTGTCTGAAAACGTTCTATTGGAGACGTGAAGAGAGACAGAAACAGCGTCAGCCCAGTGAGCGAGGGACTGCTCAGTCTGAGCTGAGGCTGCTCGCTGCTGCACTTCACGTCTCGCCCATGGATTTGAACTGGAAATACACAAATTCAGCATTTCATATTGGATTCAAAAAGAAAATAATATAAAGCACAGACAAGAGAAAAAAATTGAACATTTTATTTTATGATTATTTGTATATTTTTTATTCTTCCCGATGCAGGTGAGGGCCTGCCTCCCCTGGCTGCACGTCCCTGGACAATGTCATAATAATACTGTTGAAAAATGCACTGTTTTATTTAATGGGAGACACTTTGCTCCTTTAACATGAGGCTTTTACACTGAAATAAATAAAATATCCACAGTACACATTAAGGTGTTTAATACATTTAGTCTCTTGTGTCCATAGATTTCTACTGGAAATATTAATTTCAAAAGCTGTTTTCTCAAAATGGGTTTTTCTCACTGAAATCTCCACTTCAGTAGCTCCTGCAAGCACCGCATTTTCCAGTCCTGCACTTAACCATATTCTGAAAGCTTTTACTGAGGGATTTGTTAATATGTAATTCCTGGTCTATTTATTGGGATTTTACTCTAAAAAGATGAAAAGGTGAAATTAGATTTTTTTTTAAGACTGTTGCTATTGTAAGGCTATTTTCTAATTTACTGAAAAACAGAATCAGATCCATAATTCCCATCCGGGCCCTGTCCAATATTCACATTTAGTTTTTTTGATTTGTGCAAATTAGTACATTTTTATGCATATATATGCCTAATTTTCATAGGAAAACAATAAATGAATCAAAACTTACAATATATTTTTTTCCTTTATTTATCTCAGTAATCTGCTGGAAAGGTTTCACAGTGATATCTGTTAGAAAAAAAATCTTATTCTCCTGAACCGTCTCGCCTTAATTTTCCTTACAGATAAAATGGCCCTTGTTAAAAATGTCTATCTCAATAATTTGTCCAGTCATTAGTCCAGAGCCAGTGTAGGAATCTTTTTGGGCTGAACTGTAAATCTTAGTTTTGTGAAGATACAAGTTCTGCTTAAGAATTTCATAAAGGAGCATCTCTTTAGTGGGACTCATTACTACTAATGTTATAATGTTATTACATAGTAATTACTTCTCTTGTTAATTGTTTGTCTCTAAAAGAAAGACATGTAAATAGAATAAACACCAGCGTTTATAATCTCTCTGTTCTTCAGGACCGATCGTTTCTTCCGTCAGGCTCAATCTGCTGGAATGATAAAGTAAGTAAACTTCTTTTGAATGCATTCTCTTAGCTTTGATAGATGATTTTTTTTTCTCTTTCTTCTTTTTTTCCCCATAGATCCAAACAGATCAAAGCTTTTATAAAGAACGTTGACCTCTTTTTCAGGGACCAAAAGTAATTGGACAAATTAAACGTCCTGTTTCCTGCTTTCCTCAGTCTTTCTGAAACAGTGTTGTTCTCCTCTGCATTAGTATTTCAGGTTTTATATTAAAATAATGTATCTGTGGAAAACCTCCTCTGTTGGGAGCTGTTGCTCTGCAGAGAACGCTTGGATTAGGAGTCTGTCGCCCCCTGCTGGCAATACTGGGGACTGGACAGAGCATAAAATGGCTATTTAGCATCGCTGTTACCAACATGATGCTAACAGATAGATTTCTGAGCTGATGCTTCGTAGTGACGGAGGTTTAAGGCTGAAATGATCAAAACGAGTCCGGTGACGGTGTCTGGGCTTTAGAAACGCTCACTTCCTGGTTTCACCCTGAGACCGAGCGTTTTCAGCTCTGGAGAAGGGCAGCGCCTTAGCATTACAGAATATTTCACTTATTGCCTTAAAAAACTCCTGGGTTGGTTTTGCAGTTTGTTTTGGGTCATTGTCCATCTGTGCTGTGGCTTTTGTCTGAATCTGAGCAGAAAGTTTCTCCCTCTGCTTCAGAATCCATCCTCTGCTTCTGTCTCTGTCACATCATCAGGAAACTCCACAGACCCAGGGCCAGAGGAAGTTCTGCAGCTCATCACTGCTCCACCAGCTTTTACACAACATGTACAGGTCTGAGTCTGGTCCAGGTCTGAGTCTGGTCCAGGTCTGAGTCTGGACCAGGTCTGAGTCTGGTCCAGGTCTGAGTCTGGTCCAGGTCCAGGTCTGGTCCAGGTCTGAGTCTGGTCCAGGTCTGAGTCTGGTCCAGGTCTGAGTCTGGTCCAGGTCTGAGTCTGGTCCAGGTCTGAGTCTGGTCCAGGTCTGAGTGTGGTCCAGGTCTGA
The DNA here is from genome assembly GCA_020698575.1 of Bostrychus sinensis. NCBI lineage: Eukaryota > Metazoa > Chordata > Actinopteri > Gobiiformes > Eleotridae > Bostrychus > Bostrychus sinensis. Next base: position 2,281,398 of record CM036259.1, on the reverse strand, counting down.
GTCTGGTCCAGGTCTGAGTCTGGTCCAGGTCTGAGTCTGGTTCAGGTCTGAGTCTGGTCCAGGTCTGAGTCTGGTCCAGGTCTGAGTCTGGTCCAGGTCTGAGTGTGGTCCAGGTCTGAGTCTGGTCCAGGTCTGAGTCTGGTCCAGGTCTGAGTCTGGTCCAGGTCTGAGTCTGGTCCAGGTCTGAGTCTGGTCCAGGTCTGAGTGTGGTCCAGGTCTGAGTCTGGTCCAGGTCTGAGTGTGGTCCAGGTCTGAGTCTGGTCCAGGTCTGAGTCTGGTCCAGGTCTGAGACTGGTCCAGGTCTGAGTCTGGACCAGGTCTGAGTCTGGTCCAGGTCTGAGTCTGGTCCAGGTCTGAGTGTGGTCCAGGTCTGAGTCTGGTCCAGGTCTGAGTCTGGTCCAGGTCTGAGACTGGTCCAGGTCTGAGTCTGGACCAGGTCTGAGTCTGGTCCAGGTCTGAGTCTGGTCCAGGTCTGAGTCTGGTCCAGGTCTGAGTCTGGTCCAGGTCTGAGTCTGGTCCAGGTCTGAGTGTGGTCCAGGTCTGAGTCTGGTCCAGGTCTGAGTCTGGTCCAGGTCTGAGTCTGGTCCAGGTCTGAGTCTGGTCCAGGTCTGAGTCTGGTCCAGGTCTGAGTGTGGTCCAGGTCTGAGTCTGGTCCAGGTCTGAGTGTGGTCCAGGTCTGAGTCTGGTCCAGGTCTGAGTCTGGTCCAGGTCTGAGACTGGTCCAGGTCTGAGTCTGGACCAGGTCTGAGTCTGGTCCAGGTCTGAGTCTGGTCCAGGTCTGAGTGTGGTCCAGGTCTGAGTCTGGTCCAGGTCTGAGTCTGGTCCAGGTCTGAGACTGGTCCAGGTCTGAGTCTGGACCAGGTCTGAGTCTGGTCCAGGTCTGAGTCTGGTCCAGGTCTGAGTCTGGTCCAGGTCTGGGTTCTTTCTGTTGTTGAGATGAAGTCTGCAGCTTGTGGTGAACTCTGTATTTTCTCTCCTGAAGTCTTCTGGTTCTGGTGGACCTAGACTCTGATAGACCTACTTCCTGGAGAGTGTCCTACTCTAAGGTGGATGTTGTGAAGGGTTTTTCTCTCCAGTCTAAGGATGGTCTGGTTCACTTCCATTGAGAGACTGTATGTTGTGATTTCACAGAAACAGCTTTCAAATACAAATGTAACATCTGGAATCAGGTCCAGACCTTTTACCTGCTCAGTTTATGATGGATTACTGAGGGAAAGCTCCATGAAAAAGCTTTTGGTCGCTTGTGTCTGGGGAGAGTGAAACAGTATGAGGCTGATGGTGCATGTGTGTGTTTGTTCCACAGGAAGAAGACCGTCGCCCTGAAGAAGACCCGCTCATCTCACCTCTCGTTATTAAGACGAGGAAGGAAATCACCACTGGATCCAGGTTTTTATTATTATTATTAGGCCCGAGCCCCCAGAGATGGCGCAGGGCCTATTGTGATTGAACAGCAGTGCGCGAAGCGCACATAAAACAGAGCGCGAAGCGCTCATCCCTCACCAAACACCCACGTACACACTCATGGCATCATGCACTTTCAGTGCATATAGGTATGTGGTGGGAAAAACGCATATTTATAATTGTTCAGAGGTAAAGTAGCTCAATGGGCGAAGCCCATGCATAAGTCACTGACGAGCACGATGCTCGTCAGTGACCCAGGACTCCCATGAACAAGTAGCAATGCGCGCGAGCTTTCCGAAAATGTATATATCGTGGTAGCCGCGAAAGCGGCTACATTGTTATTGTAAGGAATATTTAGGCCCGAGCCCCAAGGGTGGCGCAGGGCCTATTGTGTCTGCACAGCAGTGCGCAAAGCGCACTGCCCAAAAGTGCGCGAAGCGCACAAAAACAAAGCGCGAAGCGCTTTCCCATGTACACACTCATGACATCCAGTACTACACAATCATATATACCTCAGGTATGGAAGCCACATACTTGTATTGGCTGAAAATGAATGGAAGTCAATAGGCGAAGTCCACTCATAGGTCAATGACGAGCGCGTAAGCGCTCGTCATTGACATTTGACCCCACGGTCACGTGGGGGACCTCGAGAGCTTTCCGAAAATATATAATTTGTGGGTATAATGTAAACGGATATATTGTTTTTGCTAAAATTATTATTATTTTATTTTTTTTTCTTTCTGTCTTTCTTTATTTTTCTTCTGCTCTTTCAGCGCTAATTTGACCCCCTGAACATTTGTGAAAACTCACCAAATTTTGCCCAAAATTCACGCGTGCGTGAAAATTTTTTTTAATATAGGTGCCATACAGAACATCACAAAAGTGACGCGACAGCGCCCCCTGGAAAAATGAAAATACATTACGCCAATGGGAGTCGGCCAAGCGTAAAGTTTGTCGTAGACCCACCAAATTCGGTATACACATTGCTGACATAGAGCCAAACAAAAAAAATTATTATGGCCACGCCCCCTGACAAACCGGAAGTCGGCAATTTACGATTGAAATCTGCAAAGTGCTGAGTCAGCAATTTTGCACACGTTGTACTTTTTCTAACTCCTCCTTGGGCGTTTAACCAAATGAGCTCAAAATTGCTGTAAATCATCTACACAAGTGGGGTATTAAAAGTTATCCAAATTCTTCGCAAAAGTTTTACGGTTTTTGTGTGGCGTAGCCGCAAACTTTAAGAACATTTTTTGGATTTCTCCATACTTGCAATTTGCTACAGTTCACACATATTGACTCGAATTTGGCTCAAATTTGAAACACTCATTAACCTTCCAGTCCTAAACCCATTTTATCTGAAAGAATCAAATTTGGCATGATAGCGCCCCCTACAGAATGACACAAATATTTATATGGTCAGTAAAATATTTAGTTTTTCAAAAATTTACGAAACTTGGCAGAAAAACTTTTTATGTGACCCCGATCAAAAAAGTCAATGACACCCATGTCATATTTTATACGGTGTTGTCATGGCGATGACAGAAACCTGCCATTTTATTCCAATAGAAAAAATTATAGTTCAATTAAAATTTGTGAAATTTGGCACTAAAGTTCTTTATGTCATCCTGATAAAAAAGTTCAATGGGACTCATGCCGTATTTTGTTTTATGTTGCCATGGTGATGACTGAAACCTGCCATTTTATTATAATGGGATTAAAACAAAAATCTCTATGGACAGAAAAACTAATAGTTCAATGAAAATTTGTTGAATTTGGCACAAACATTCTTTATGTCATCCTGATCAAAAATTCCAATGGTACCCAAGTTGTGTTTTAGTCGGTGTTGCCATGGCGATGGTCCAATTCTGACATTTTATTCCAATGGGAATTCTATTCAATGCAGTTCTATGGAGTATTAGGACACTTTTGCTTTTTTTTTGGTGGGGGTGGGGGGTAGTTCAATGATAATTTGTGAAATTAGGACCCATACCGGGACCAGAATTTTGCATACCTTGTATGTTAAGAAACTCACTCTTAAGCATTTAAACTGAAAGAACTAAAATTGTCACCCAAATAAAAAACGTTAAGTGGAATTTCAAACACTGTGACCTTATAGTGCCACTGAATGAGTCAAAAGCATTTCATCAATGCAGCGCACTTAAACAACTGTATATGACATATTTTTACCTCATGTAGCAGACAGATGTTCATGTGGCAATATAGTGTATTGTAAGTTTATGTTTTCAGCTGACAACCAGGTTGGAGGACATTTTGGAGGCAGTCTTTTTTTCTGTTTGTTTTATTTCTCTCCGAGATTAAAGACAAAAAAAATGTTTTTTTTATTTATAATTTATGACCATAGGTGAGAGTAGGAACATAGGTGAAAGTAGGAACGTAGATCGACCGGTAAATCGAGAGCTTCGCCTTTCGACTCAGCTCTTTCTTCACCACAACAGACCGATACAACGACCGCATTACTGCAGACGCTGCACCGATCTGTCTGTCAATCTCACGTTCTACTGAAACCATTTCATTTAACCAATTGTTAAAGGATGGGGCACTTAACAATTTCCAATCACAGAGAATGAGTTTTTTTGCTGCACCCATACCAGTCCTCATAATTTTTTTGATATGACAAGCAAGTGGTTCATTGTCACTGAAACAGCCCAGAATTGCTATAAGAGGGTCTACAACAATCTTAACCCTGTAATTGTCACAGAACCACATAAATATATCCAATATGTTTGACAATGCCAAAATAAAGAAGCCAATGAGTCATAAGGCACTTTACAACGATCACACATTGCAGATACAGAGTTAAGTTTAACTTTGGAGTAATGGAGTCTGTGAATTACCTTGAATTGAATTAATCTGCATCTAGAATTAATGGAACAGCTCCATATGTTAGCAAGAGCTTCTTTCCATTTACTCTCAGTTATAGATGTACCCAGGTCCTCAGCCCAGGCCTCCCTGATATGGTCAGTAGACACAGGCTGAGCAAAAATATTAACAAAACATGTTATGAACTGTTTAGAAGTAGGAACAGTATGTAGCAACTCAAAAACAGTATGACTTCCTGGTTTAACTGTATAGTTAGGGATATTCTGTTGAATGAAATGCCTAATTTGCAAATAACGATAAAAATGTGACTGTGGAACAGAGTGCTTTGCCTGCACTTGAGCAAATTTGTTATCTATATAAAGATCTTCAATGCAGCTCAATCCCCTCTTTGTCCAATCCCAAAAGATATTATCTCTATAAGAGAAGGTTTAAATAGATGATTCTATAATAAAAATTGGTATATTAAACAAGTACAATGTTTTTTTTAATTTGATTTAGTATTCGAAGGTACTCATTGAGTATAACGTTTTTAGATAATTTAGATGAATTTTCATAACCAGAATACAGATAGACAGGAAGACATGACTGAGCTGCCATAGATTCAATTTCTGCCCAACCTGGGACCGCTGAAGACCAAATATCAGGGAGACCTAACTGCCAAAATGTGAGTGCTCTTGCATTAGCAGCCCAATAATAAAACCGAGGCCACCCGTAGTCATTGCTTTACAAAGATGAACTTTAGAACGAGCAGGTTTGTTAGACCAAACAAATGATAAAATTACAGAATTTAATTGCTTAAAGTAAGATATAAATAAATAAATAGGCACATTTTGGAATAAATATAATAACCTGGGAAGAATAACCATTTTTATAGCATTAATTCGACCAACCATATACAGAGGGAGCAATTTCTAATATCAGTTTTTATCTTTTTTATCATAGCTTATAAATTCAATTCAATTTTATTGACTCTTTAGGACTTCTTTAAATATTTAAAGCAAGGTATGTGAAATGAGTAAAAATCTAATTAAAAGGAAGGGAATTCAAAAATGAAGAACTTCAAATATTTGACAATGGCATGAATTTGCGTCATACATGTTTTATACAAGTATAAAACATGTATGACCATTCAATTTGATCAAACTCTTTTCCACCGTCAAGTGATAGTACAGCAGCTTGTGTATTTTTTACATGATCTGAATATATTGTGTTCAGCAATAAACGGGTGTTACTGAAGGATAATCTACCAGGAACAAAACCAGTTTGATCTGGATGTATAATCTTAGCAATATGGTGACCAAGTCTTACAGCCAATACCTTAGTTATGCTTTTTTGGTCACAATTTAAAAGGGCAATAGGTTGATAACTTGTAGGGTCAGTCACATCTTTATCCTTTTTAACATCAAGCATATATTAGCCTAATAATGTGAAAATATGTTTATTAGAACAACTCTTGTATACATTTTGTGACATGAGCTGTTAAAACTATAGAGGCCTAAACCAGGCCTGCTTTGAACCAGGATTAACTTTCTACACTAATTCTCCTGCTGATTTAGTCTGTTTCATATTTAGCCTGCTTCATTAAACAGAAATTACAATAGAATATAAAATAAACCAGATCTTGCCTAGCTTTTGAAATGTGCTTGTTTCATGGAATATCTTCATTAGTAATGCACCCTTAAAATGTCAGAGCTTGCACATACAAGGTTCAATGTCACTGAATATAAAGTCTCTTCTTTATTTATTCACATAATAATATACTGTAACTAAAAATAGTCAACAGTTAAGTTTGGTGTATTTTTTTCATCTTGGTGTACATGTTCAGGAACTACAAATAAGCTTACAGTATGTGGAACTATGACTTATAATGCTTAACATTTACTTGACAAAGTACATTTTAGTTCATATAATTTACACAATCTTGGCACTGATTTCAATCCACCGTAGTTAACAATACAATTATATAAAATATTAAGAAATAATTATAAAAAACAGTTTATTTTAGAGGCAATGTATTACTGCATCTATATGGTGTAAAAAATGAAAATATTATGAACTACTTTCACATCAATTAAACAATATAAGAACATAAAATTATACAACTAGCACAACAGCAGTAATGAGCATACAAAATATACAAATTACAAACTGCTTAACTAAAAAAAAAAAACTTTTCAATTCAGTTGTATTTGTATAGCCCAGTATCACAACAAAAGTCCCCTCAAAGGGCTTCAAACAGTTTATCAAACATAAACACACAATCAACAAACAATAACTACACTAAACTAAACAGAGCCAGGACACTCCTGTCCTTAGTCCTTCTCTTAAGGAAAAACTCCTAAAAACCCAGCTGTGGGGGAAAAAAAAGAAACCTTATGGAGCTCATACTGAAGGAGAGATCCTCTCCCAGGACGGACAGCAACCCTGTGTCAGGAGTTAGTCCATTACTCATCTATAGGATCATAGTTCACTCTGTAAGGATTCATCCAGACAGGGGAGTGGGGGTGAGGTAGGGGTCCAGGAAGTCCATAGGAGGTGAGATAAGGGCCCACAGGTGCAGGAGCACAGATGGGGTCAGCAAAGGTCCAGTCGTCACTGGGACATCTGCCAGCAGCCAGGCATCTGAAACAGGCAGACAACTTGTGAACAGCAATGAACTGAATAATAATAATAATATATAATAAGATATACAATTAGATGGTAGGATTGAGCCTTGAGGGTCAGGAGAAGGATTTTAAATTTAATTCTTAAGGTTGGCCCCCATATCGTTTGTTGAGTTGTCCCCTGACCCAAGGCCTGGCTCCAGGATGGGGCCATGGCTGGACCATACCCAGTGACATAATGGTCCTTGTTGTAACAGAATTCATAAAGGAATTTTGAACCGCTCTTGGTCTGGCTCGTCACCTAGGTACTGTCTGCCATGGGAGACCCCACAACATAGCTCCTAGGATCATTCGAGCACGCAAACCCCTCCACCGCGATAAGGTGGCGGTTCAAGGAGGGGATTATTGTTCATTCATTCATTTAATACCGCTTATTCCCCTTAGGGGTCACGGCTGACTGGAGCCTATCCCAGTAACTTTAGGCCGTAGGCGGGGTACACCCTGGACAGGGGCCAGCTTGTCGCAGGGCTGACACAGAGACGAACACAGACAGACAACCATTCACTCACACATTCATTCACTAGGGGCACTTTAGAGTCACCAATTCACCTAACACATGCATGTCTTTGGACGGTGGGAGGAAGCCGGAGAACCCGGAGAGAACCCAGGGTAACACGGGGAGGACATGCAGACTCCACCCAGAGAGTTCGTGTGATGGTGTGTTGGTCGGCCCGGGGCTCGAACTCTTTGCCGGGAGGCGAGAGCACTAACCGCTCTGCCACCGTGCACCCTTATTATTGTTACCTGATTATTGTTATTATTTATTAATTATTGTTATTTAATATGAATAATAATTAGAATTTGTTATTATTATTGTCATATTTATATTATACATAGTATTTGTTATATTAAATTATTATAAATATAATATATTATTAGCCCTTTGACCCGTCACCTAGGACCTGTTTGCCATGGGAGACCCTACCAGGAGCATTAAGCCCCCGACAACATAGCTCCTAGGATCATCCGAGCACACAAACCCCTCCACCACGATAAGGTGGCAGCTCAAGGCGGGGATTATTGTTATTATTAATAAGTTCTTAATTATTGTTAACTATTATTCATAATAATATGTATTACTTGTTATTATTGATTAATAATAATAATTACTAATGTATAATTTTTATTGTTCATTATTATTATTATTTTTATTATTATTATCCCTTTCCTGAAGAGGGCCCAGTGAACCAGCCAGAGGAACTCTGACAAGGGAACAGAAGACAGTTGAGGCAACAACCCCCACAGCATGTGTGCACTCATGACTGTAAGGTGCATAAAAATCTACTGACATTTAAAAGAGCTACAGCTAAATCTACAACAGTAACAAACATATTTACATTCAAAAACTAACTACACAACACTACATTACAACAAATAAAGCAACTAACATGATCCATACTTAAATACTAGCTCTCACTGCACCGTTTACTCCTAACATGAACCCACTAGTTATAATACTGTCTCACATATAAACACATACAGAATAAATAACACTGAAAATGTACCCAAAGACATACACACACTGAAAATTGCATGATTAAATAAATAACTTAATAAAGTACATTATATTTAGATTGTGGTAAAAATATATATATTAATACTAAATATTGCTAAAAACTATAATTTCATAATGGGCTGCAGCCCCTGAATGCTCAATAACTTCAGCTCCTTTGGCACCAACCTAACCAGAAACTACTATAACACTAACGCTACCAACCAAATCTAAGTGTCATACACACAGTCTGAAAAAGGAGGTCCTAAAATTACCATAACATTTAGGAGCTACAGCTGTCCTGTCTGACCATAAACGAACGGACGTGATTTTAAAAAAAAAAAAACTAAATCTAACCTAAAGATGCATTTTCTACAGATTTACCCTTAAAAGAACATACTATCCCTTCGTGGTCACTAAAGTAAGTCGGCACCACTGCAGAATCTATGTCATACTGAGAAGACTTTAAATACAAATGATCAATTAATGTCCCCCTCTCTGTTGTGGGAGAAGTGACATATTGAACATATCCCCTATCTGTCATAAATTTGCAGAGACTTGAAGATTTCAATATGTCATCATTAAAATCTCCCATCACTGCCACAGTGGCACTATGTAACTCTAGCCAATTCAATAACCTATCCAAATTATATTTAAACAGAGACATGGAGTATGACGGTGGGCAATAAATAGCTGCTACTATTATTTCGTGCTCTGCAAAATAATTAACTAAACATTCTAAACTGAAATCTGGTACTGTGACTTCATAGTTAAGGTTTTCTTCACAGTACAGGCCAACCCCACCGTGCTGCTGGCCTCGCAAACTAATCAATGCAGGATGGCTACTGCCCTGATATGATAAACTACGGGGACGACTATGGAACCTAAACCCTTCAATGTGACTAGTGTCAAAAGGCGACTCTACAGTTAACCATGTCTCTACCACAGCAACACAGTTAGGCTGCAAATGCTGCGTGCATACAGCTAAATCTGACACATGCCGTGCTAAACCTTGCACATTCATAAAAAACAATGTTAAAACATGTGCCTCGTGTCTGTGCCAGGACATACTTTCCACCACGAAGGGAGGCATCTTCTCTATCGCAGTTCTAATACTATCATTACAGTAAATGGCCTTTTCCTTGAAGTCCTGAATAACTAGCCCTTCTAAAGTCCTAATGCGACTCAAGGCTACATACGCCTGCCCCGCAGTAAACACTTTTTTAAGGGACACCACAGCTTTATCGACCGTTAATCCCTGTACTTTGTGGACGGTACAAGCCCAAGCGAGTTTAAGGGGAAACTGTCGCCGCTTTTCGCCTCGTTTATTTGCTTGCTCTTCTTCCGGTTCTATGCGGGTAGAACCGGTCAGGTCTGCAGGGGTACGTGTTCGCTTCCTTCTCTGCGCGCCTACGTTATCGTCGTCAAACCTAACATATATTGCTAAAGGAAGCCTCTTTCTTTGCGTATTATCTATATATGTGACGGTGCCACATACCCCATTTACAAGACCATCGGCTATATCTACATTTTTACAGAGCATAACACGCGCGTTTATACCTATCTGTAATGACTCCACCAAACTGGCTTGATTGGATTTATGGAGCTGTCCTTCTAACTCTATTAACTTCCCTGTCTTCTTATCGTACCCGAAGTCCTGAGCAGTTATTGTTATATAATCTGGACATATGCTTGTAAGTTGATTTAGATTATGTGTTAATACCTGTAGGTTAGTTGGGAAAATATGTAACACGTCCAGCACTTCGCCTGTTTCGCAACGTTTTAATATTTCTATATCGCTTTTGAGCATGGGTGTCCCTTTTGAGCGCACTCTTAACCGGTTTAATAACTCCGCAAAGGTGTGATCTCTCTGTCTAACTACAGTTCTTAACTCTGCGACTTTAAATAAATCGGTCCACAAATTAACGCCTAACGCCTCTTCTACGTACAGGGCTTTCCCTTTAACGGGAGATAACTGGTAAAAATCTCCCACACATATAACGCTGACGTTTCCAAATGGCGAAAAGTCACCTGTCTGTTTTATCTGACGCAACCTACCGTGAACATACGTCAGTAACTTATGGTGGACCATTGATATCTCGTCAATAATTACGATTTGTAAATCCATATATTTAGCGCGCAATGAATTAAGCTTTTCTTCTCCGAGCGGCGTGTAGGGGAGGGAAATATTTGTACCGATACTAAATGTTGTGTGGATAGTGGATGCCTGTAAGTTATATGCTGCTATCCCCGTCGGCGCAGTTAATAAAACACTAACATTATCAGGACTATGACAGGTAGGGGACAACAACCGAGACGCCTCATACTGAATCGCCCGAATCAGGTGACTTTTCCCTGTGCCTGCACCACCCGTTATAAACACATGCAATGGCTCTGGGTTTTTACCTGCAACCTTTTCTAAACACCACTGCCGTATATTGTAAAAAATGGACAGCTGTAGCTCATTCAATGATCGAATTAATGACAGACCCTCACTACGACTCAAAACATTAGCTTTTTCTAAATGACAAATGTCCTCTTTCCTAACAGCTAAATCCGGAATAGGCTCTTGCTCCTGCTCAGAGCTACCTTCCTGTGGTCTCTCTCTGTACTCCTCCTTTGACTCCAACCTTTCAACTTCCTGCTCTGGGCACAGCAAGCCCCACGCGTCCTCTAATATTTCATCACAGTCCATATTCTCTTCAAGCTCCTCTAAGTCCTCAGCCTCTACTTCAAAATGACGTCTATTAGAATCTACAATCGATTTAACTGAATGTAGCAATCCGTCAGTAAAATGCACTTCCCCATTTTCATAAAACTGTTCAAACGATTCATATGAAGGCGGCTTAAGGTCGCCATCAACGCGGTATGGCAAAAATAACTGAAGGATACTTTGAGTAAATAATTCAGTGTTTTTGGTCTCTGAAAACCGCGCATACCTAACGACTGCAGGTTTGGTCCGCGTTCGCTTAGTAATCACGCCTAATGCATTCTGTAACTGAATAGGATTTTTACATTTCTCTGTCTTACTAAGTAAACGGTATTCGGACACAAATGTGGCTATGCACATGTCATTAAAGGTACTGTCGTCCGGCCTACTCACATAACGGTCAACAATGTTCGTCATCCAGATATCGTCTGACGCCATCTCATCACTAAGCTCACTAATGGGTCTACTCAATCTAACTATATTATCGCCTGTCGGGACAAAAACAACTTTTCGCGAAAATTCACAAAGGTGCATGTTTGTAATACGATAAACCGCTTCCTGCGCAGAGACATCACGATTATGAAGATAAACGCTGCCTAACTTTTTCAATGCCTCTTTTGCACTAACATTACCTTTGGAAGCCTCTTTGGAAGCGTTACCTAACAGCAAACCCATATCTCTCTCTGCCTTGGAAATATATGAAATAATATAAACTATACAGGCCCACGCATCTACAACAAACTGAATATCCATATTCGCATTCCAGCACTTCAACAAGTTTCTATTGTACTGGTTAATCCAGACTTCATTGACCTCCCTCTTCAGCACTATGTGCGTATGACCTCCTAAAAGATTGTACGCCTGTTCAAAAATGCCCTGCGTTATACCAACTGACGCAAACAACGACTCTGCACTATCACACGGGTTCTTCTCATCTGTAAGAGCTTTCTTAAGTGCTGTCATAATCGCTACAGCGTTCTCCTTCGACATCAGTGGGACGGACTTAGTGTCGAACTTTTTAATAAAAGTACGCATTGATACGGGATGGGGAAAGTTAAACCGACACACCTTTTTGTTCTTCCTACATGTTTTCGAGTGACGTTTAGAATGCTGCTGCACAGACGTAACGATTTCCAGTAATTCCGGGTCATCTGAGGGAAGTTCACAGGTAACGTATTTATCAATAAACTGAACTACCTCATCGTCAGTGTTCACATCTAGCTTCGGGGCGTTCTCGATCCAAAACAAACAATGAACGTGTGGGGAACCGCGCTGTTGAAATTCTATGCGATAAAAATAATCTATAATTTTTCCGATTGGCTGAGCTGGGGACATAAGAACGTTTCTCAAAAAACAGCGCCAACGGGTGTCAAACATGCGAGCAGCAGTTACTGGGTTACGACGCAAAAGATCACATCTCTCCTTCCAATCTAAATCTTCAACCCGCTCAGTCCTACCTTCCTGTTTCAAAAGCGTTTTCAAGAGGTTTCCCCAACGCAGATCAGCAGAACTAAATGAACCAAACCATGTAGGTATACCAAGCTGACGCACACACGCAATCAAATTCTTTTTCCTCATTTCCCAATAAGGCGGAGTACCCCTTACTGGTGTCAAAAAACGATAACCGTTATCAAACTGTAACAAATCTTTCAACATTTCTGTACCTATAACATTGCCTTGCACAAGACCTGTCTGACCTTTTCTTAAAGCTATCGACACTTTTGACACAACCTGCTCAACTTCCAACATGTATAGAGCTAAGAATAAATACTTAACATTTCGCGCAAATCTACCATCTGCATGCAAGATCCTGTTAATGAAATACCGGCACAAGGTTAAACGGGAACGCCTAGCAGTGTGAAAAGTATTACGTCCTAGGGGGAACTCAACTGGGAAGCATTTAGCTTCATTTTCCTTATCAGACAACAAAGCAACCGGATTGTTCCCCTCTGCCGGAGCTAAATTTAATACACCCTCAAAATAGTGATCCAGTGCTTCCTGAGCCATATCTACAGGCATAAAAAACGTATCCTGAAACATACAATGTCGCTGTCTATCATGGAGAAGCTCATCATCTAAATTTTCCACCTGGTCTTCAGTTTCTACAGTAATCTCGGCTCCCGTATCCATAGCTTCGTCTTCTTCTCTACTAAACTCATTGATCCACTCTTCATTAAACTGAATGTCTATATAATATGGGTTATTTTGTTTAAGATACGCAATCGCCCGCCTTATACGCGCTGTGTCTACAAACTGATACTCATAGTGTCCTTTATACGTAAGTTTTCGCTTTAGTTTAACACGCAACAAAGAACCATCTGTGTTAGAACGCGGCAACAAATTTGTTGTTTCAACAATATTAGCTGGAACACACGTAACAGGACCATGAACACCATTTTGACCTCCTTTGGGTAAAGCTAGCATTTGCATAAACGTAATTGCAAGTGCAACTAAATGCTGTTCTACAGTATTCAAACACAACAACTCAGGAGGAATATCATCTAATTCTAAATTGTTTATTGAGCATTCAGGTGGCATTTCACCCCTGTTGAGTTTAGAGTGGCACGTGTAGCAGATCCATAAACTACCTCTAGCTGTATCTAAGACTGAGCATGGCGTAGTGCATTTATCATTGCATTTATGTAAATAGGCCTCCGAGATGCACCTATCGGCTAACGCAGCGCTTTTAGTTTTAGCCATATAGTCTTCCTTTCTACAAGGTAAGACCTGGTTCTTGTCTAGTAGTTTAAAGCACACGCAACATATGTATTCTGGCCCGTCTTCTACTTTAGCTAAAAACTGTTTCATGACAAAATCAAAACTCTCAGCTTTTTGTTTTATCTGCTTTTGCTTCATTCTATATGCTGCACGAGTTTTATTTCTATGTTGTTCATTTTTGCGGTATTTTTCTTTACTGTGTGCTTTAACCTTCTGTTTATGTAGTGGGTTTGCTTTATACTTTTGTTTACTTGCTTCCCTGATATTCTGTTTATGTTGTATATTAATGTTATATTTTTCTATGCTTGCTGCTTTAAGTTTCTCTCTGTATTGTGAGTTAACTCTATATTTATGTTTATATGATTCTTTACGCTTTTCTCTATACTCTACATTGTCTCTATATTTCTGTTGGTTTATTTTTTTTATTGCTGCCTTACGCTTTTCTCTATACTCTACATTGTCTCTATATTTCTGTTGGCTTATTTTTTTTATTGCTGCCTTACGCTTTTCTCTATACTCTACATTGTCTCTATATTTCTGTAGGTTTGTTTGTTTTATTGCTGCCTTAACCTTTCCCCTATACAGTTCATTGTTTTTATATTTCTGTTTGCTTGCTTCCCTAAGCTTTTCTTGATAAAGTAAATTAAACTTGTACCGCTTTAAAGTATTTTCTTTAACTTTCTCTCTATGTGTATCTTCTTGCCTATATTTTTTTCTCAGTGTTTCATTTATCATCTCTCTATATTTGGTGTAGGTGTTTTTCAAATGCTTTTTCTTTTTCTTTTGAATGTACCTAGATAATCTATTTTGTTTTAAATGTATCTTACTTACATAATCTGTACTTGCTGGACTAACCTGTGATTTGGCATCTACTTTTTTAGATCTAATGTTGTAACCTTTCAAAAACGAGTTATTGATTTGGCAGCACTCATAACAATTCTGAGTTTTAGATATTTTGACGCAGATTACACTCTCATAATGAATATTGTTAATATTTTCTAAGTAGATGCCACTGGTTGACAAAGGCTCAGTGGTACAACTGTATTTCAGCCAATGTCCATCATAAAATGTAAAAATATCAACGCCTAAATAATCCGCAGTCGCTTGTATTTCTACTTCTGTGGCCCATGTGTTAACTTTACGCATGTTTTTTTCCCTAATATATTGTGCCACAGATGAGTAGCCATCGCGCAAAAGACTTTTGTATTTTAGAGGATTATTTTCTAGCCGTTTTACAGTCGCAAGTCTAATTTTCCTATGATTTTTTTGTGTGCCACTAATAGCCTGCGAAACTGACCGGAAAAAACAGTTTCCGTCCGCAATGATTTTTTCATTTAAACACGGCGCACCTATTGGACCTACAGTTTTGGGTTCTGCTACAGTAACCTTCTCAAACTCAACATTTAAGTTTTGACACAATGCTCTACAAACACTATCACTAAGTGGATTATAATGAAGGTCATTAGTTTGGACACCAGTACACTGAACCTCTAAGTCTACGTCAGGTACATGGCCATGCTTTGGTTTTTTCAGTGTGTGTTTGTCTGTGGGTACAGAAGACTTGCTTTTAACTTTTACTGCCTTTCTACGCTTCAAACACTTAACCTCAGAAACACGTACCTCCTCACTACTTTCTGCCACATTAACACTACACTCCTGAACACCTGCTGTTATAACCCTAACACCTGTAATTTCAAATTCCTTACTTCCCACCTCAAAACATGCAGCTAACGCGCAAAAATGACTGTATAGCTCACCAACAGAAGCAAAATACAAGACCACACTTTTACCATCTGCATCTACCATCCCTGTAGCACTACGCGAATGTGAATCTACTACAGCATAACGTCCATTTTCTTTAATGATGGCACAAGTATTGGCACACAGTGTCATAAGACATGTGTCATACTGTGACATCATCCGCTCTAAACCACTCTCTAAGGTAAACTGCGCACCTGCATCTATGAAAGGGTGTTGTACAACATTAACATCCCCACAAACTGCCTCACCGAAAACAAAGTTAAACTCCTGACCATCTATAACTGCTGTCTCTGGAAGGTCTGGAACCATTAACAGTTCATGTCCTCCAGTCAAGTTCCTATCACGACGATCGGTGTACAGTTCATCACCAAGCAGCAAAACCAAGTCTAAATTCTCCTGGTTCCACAAAAACACACTTGACACTACGTGCTTAGCTAAAGCTACCAAAGCAATTGCCATACACTGTACACCATTATACCTAAAAATATCAGCACCCTGATGGAAATTACCCCTAACGCAACAGGGAACACTAACTAAACTGCTACCCTCCTTCAAAACACTAACACTAGCGATGACCGGACTGTCTACAACTTCTCCATCTGAGCTACCAAACGTAATCTGACTTTCACTATCACTAAGATCAAATTGTGCACAACAAATACAAGACTTAGCTTTGTCCCCATTGTCAGAAGCAGACTCCTTTTGGACAGCTGTTGGAATGCTGCGTGGAGAAGGCTGACTGGCCACAGAAGATGGGCTGGTCCTCTTCATCTACATTACGCAGAGAAAAAAAAAATCATTGCACTGCCATCAAACCATATGGAAATATTTAGAATATTAGAACTAGTCTTATTCATTCTAATTTACAGTTTTTGACAGAAAGTTAATTTACCTGGTCCATGAACACCACACCCTCATCGCCAAACTGCAACTATATCAAAGAAAGACAGGTTTCATATATTGTACTTTTTTTTGTTTTGTTTATTTTACAATAATATAAAAAAAATAATTCAAACGGACACAAACCTCATCTTCCAGGAACACATCCAGGATGACGACACTGGTAGGTGACAACTACAAGACACATTTACAACATTATTTATTAATCATTATGACATTGTAACTAAATGATCAACATATTTAAACCACACCAACCTGCTCGTCCTCCTTTGTGGATGTGAAGATGGCAGGTGAGCCGGGTCTCACCGCCATCACCGGTGCTGCCTCCACCTTGGTTGAATTAAAATCAATGTAAGATCATTTGCAATATTTAAAAATAAGCAATCACTGTCTCAAAAATAGACACCCACCTGCCGCTTGGAGCGACGTCGCTTTGAGGCAACAGTTTTGAGGCTCTCTTGCGAGACATCCTCCTCCATCCCGGATGTGGAGCAGGCAGGTGAGTGGCGTGTCACTGCCATCGCGGGAATGGAGCTGGCAGGTGAGTGGCGTCTCACCGCCGCGGCAGAGGAGTAGAAAGGTGAGCGGCGTCTCACCTTAACAATCGCCTACATAACAACCAACATTATGTGTAAATAATTACAAGTCTAACACGGTAGAAAAATAGCCAGATTTTTAACATCACACTAACCGTGTCCTCCTCCATCGCAGATGATGAACTGGCAGGTGAGCAGGGGCTCACCTCCATCCCGGGAGAGGAGCTGGGAGGTGAGCGGCGTCTCACCTCCACAATAGGCTATGGAAAAATAAACATTTTATGTCAATTATTACAAGTCTAATATGGTTTAAAAATATCAACATCTTTTACACCACACTAACCTGGTGCTCCTCTGTCCTGGGTGTTGAGCGGGCAGGTGAGTGGCGTCTCACCTCCCCAACTGTTGCCTCCACCTAGGGTAGATTATAATCAATGTTAATAACTAATGCTGAAGTTTTAAAAATGTAAAAACTGTCTGAAAAACAAACACCTACCTGCCGCGCAGGCCGGCGTCTCCTCCGGGCAACAGCTTTGCGACGTCTCGCGGGAGACGTCTTAAAAAAATGACATTAGTAGATTAGGAGATTTTCTTTATGCCACTTGGAACATAAAAACAATATATTTTTATATTTAACAAAATATTGCAAAATGAATATACCTTCTTTCCCGAAGGAAAGCTGGCCGTGCCCTGAACAGGGCCAAGGTGAGATGGAGAGATGCGGTCCATCTCAACCAACATGGCGGGGCTGAACAAAGTGGGCGAGAGAGGGATGGAGAAGATGGTCTCCACCTAAGGCCAAAGACAGAATAACACATTAGACCAAAACATTCATACATTTTATCATGCTTTCACTGTATAATATTGTATGACTTTAACTCACCTCCTGCTGAACCAGCCGCCCCTGGGGTCCCACAGGTGAGCACTTGGGGGCCCTAGGCTGGTTCTTCTGTGACAGAAACATAAGAAAATTAATATAAACTACTGCTGAGGGAGCATTTCAATACAATCTTGCTAACAAAAAAGTGTCAGTGTCTTACCTTTCTGCCCTGTTCAGCAGCGGTCCACTCAGAAGGGGGTGGGCGTGACACAGGGAGTGGTCCGGTCACCACCACTCTTGGTGTAACCCTTCTGGTGGCGGGGCGGGATGGGGGCGGAGACACGGGAGCGGTGGGCGGAGGTGTCTCCAGCTGCAGGTAGCAGGCTTGCCACAGCAGCTGTGTGAGGATCCCCATCCCCTCATCATCACTCAGATGGACCTGAAACACAAATAAAACAAATTATGTATTTAAAAATAAAGAGGTTATTTACAAACTCATTCAGAAAATATGACAGTGTACTTACGCCATCCCTACTCCACAGCTCCAGGCGGTCCATCGGGAAGTGCTCAGCCACAGGGAAGTAGCGAATTCCTTTAAGAAAATAAACAGCCACAACATATCAAAATTTGAATCTTCACACTGTAACTTAACCTAAGTGTAAAAAGCACATATTTAGGTTACAGTGTTTACCTACCCATGCGCGCTGAGACCCGGTGGTACTCCTGTCTCAGGAGGGTTTGGACTTCCACCTCGGCAGCGAGACGAGGCGGAAAATCCAGGACGAAAACCTATGACATAAAATACAGTTTTAACAGTGTGTGAAATAAGGACGTTTGTAAGAAATAATAAAATGTAAAAATGAGTTGTACAAAGGTAAAATACATACCCTCGGCCAGCGGCTGCAGGCGTAGGCCAGGAGTCGGCCGAACTCAGCTGCAGCCTCATCAACGGTCCTGCTGGCTGTCAAGTTGTTGCAGGGAGCCATGAGACACACCAGAGCAGGCTCTGACAAGAGGAAGGAAACTCATTACAGACGCTGAAGTAGATTCTATGATTTTTTCAATAGTATTTCAGTTGACAACAGATGCTGGCTACCTACCTCTGGGCAGCTTGGTCTCAGCCAGCTCCCTGCGGAGGTCACGCGCGCAACCTCCAGGAGTCGAACTGATGGCAAAGGAGAGGCAGCCCTCTGCCATCGGCCGAATCCCATCTACGACCGAGCGTAGATGTGAGTTCCCGACAATCAGGACGAACTAGAACAAAAGGAAACAGTAATTAATTTTACTAAGACTTTAAAATTCTTTTTCTTTCAAACTGAAACATACTTTCTTGTCGGGACACTCTGCTGGAATGACCAACTTGTGGCTTTTTCCAGTGATGGAAGAAGTTGGCCATCTCCGCACAGCATGCCGAAGACCAGTACCACGGCCTATAAACAACCATATCAAAACAATTTATACATTATATAACATTACATAACCAGGATAAGCTGAAGAGGCGAGTAAAATGTAAAGAATTTAAAGGTGTAACATACGTGTGGCAGGCTCGGTGCTGGTGAAGCAAGGAGGGAGAGTCGAACCAAGCTGCTCGGCTCTCCTCCGCTGGGCGGCAAGGGAACGGCGGGATCCCTTGACACGAGGCATCTGAAAATGTGACATGAGTTAATGTTATACAACAAACATAGCTGCTAAAAAAATCTTGTAACTAATCAAGCCCACACAAATAAGACCGCCACACATTTAATAAGTGTTAATGTTAAAGCAGGACTAAACTAGGACAAAACCTTTTCTAAATCAGAACAAATCATGTGTAGTACAGGTTAAAAAGAGAACCAATCCAATATAAAACAAGGTTATGAATAAATAAAGACACACTGCAGTCATTTTTAACAAACACTCAATATTTAACATGGAAAATTACTTCATTACAAAACAACATATTGTTTAAGGGACTGCATTGTAACCAAAACCAACTAAACCAGAACCAATAAATCAAGTCTTAAACAAGGTCAAAAGCAGGTCTGAACCAGTTCTACACTACAACTATACCAGGACTATAACAGATCTAAACCATTACCTAAAGCAAGTCTAAACAAAGACCAAGTGAGAAGTCAATCAGAGCCAGGATTAAAAAGGACAAAGTCAGTGCCAACACCAGGTCCAAACCAGGACTAAACAGTGTCAAAGTATTGTTACACTGTGGCTCTGAACAGAATTTCTAAATAAACCAAAAATTTGAGAAATACAAACAGCTGGACCAGGATTAACCAGAACTGTAACATCACTAGACCAAAACAAGACTATGACAGAAGTACATAGGACTGAACCAGGTCCTAATCATTAAATCTTCCCATAAAACCAGTAATAAACAGTGCACAAAATATGATACACATTAAATAACAGCTTCACCACACACAAACAAGATCTAGAGGACTAAACTAACCCTGAACTAGGAATAAAACAGACATGAACCAGGCTTAAACCAGGTCTAAAGCAGGACTACACCAGGTCTACACTGGGACTAAAGCCACATAACTGCAGAGACAGTACAATAACAAAACCGCAGGTGGGAGTGTCTTTTATAACACATCTATCTACAAACACAACAAAATGGCTGCCACTAAGACCATAAACTAAAACTAAACCAGGGCTGAACCAGGTTTAAGACTGGACTAAAGCAGAATCAACTCAGGAGAATAAAATCAGGACTCAGGCATGATTAAAGACTTAAGGGGGTTCTGAAGTATGACTATCAGGACTAATCCAAAACTAAACCAGGCCTAAAGTGGGACTACACCAGGATTAAAACCAGTATCAGGACTAAAGTAGGTCTAAGCTGTACCAGGACTAAACCAGGACCAGTATTAAAACAGATTTAAATCAGTACTAAACCAGGTCTACACCAGAACTAAATCAGATCTGAACCTGGACTAAAGCATGTCTAAACCAGAACTTAACCATTAAAGAAGCATTAAACCAGTACTGATTCCAGGTCTGAACAAGTACCAGTACTGGTTGCAGGACGGAGCATGCTGATTGGCTGACACACACACACTCTCAGAGGTACATTTATAAACAAAGTCTAACAGACTGTCACCTCCATCTGGAGCTCAAACACAGATCTAAACCAGACCAAGACTAAATCAGCACTGGACCAGGACTAAAACAGGACTTAATCACTAAATCTGTAAATAATAAATAAACAACAGCAATGAACACAATGCACAAAATATGACACATCATTAAATCACAACCAGCTTCAACACACATAAACACGGTCTAGGACTAAACATGGTCTACACTAGTACCAGGGATAAACCAGGACAAAAGCAGGACTAGAGCAGGTCTGAACAAGGAACAAGTCTAACGCAGGACTAACTCATGTGGTCTAACCAAATTTAATCCAAAGAATTCTAGAATAAAGTCTAACAATAACAGTACAATAAGAAAACATCAAAACAACAAAATGGCTTCCACTTTAGACTAGGAACAATCTTACAGTTTTTAGGTAAAATGGGCCTGAACAAGGACTAAACTAGGACCAGACCAAGACTAAACCAGATCTAAGACAGGACTAAACTAGGACTGAACGAGGATTAAAGCAGGACTGAAGTAGGTCTAACATAGCTCTAACCAAGGACAAGAACTAAACCCACATTAAAATTAGGATATAGGCATAATTAAACCAAGAAGAGGTTCTGAACTACAGCAGGACTAAACAAATCTAAAGCATAACTACACCAGTATCAGGACTGAAGTAGATCTATGCCAGGCCTAAACTGTACCAGGACTAGACCAGTACTAGTATTAAAGCAGCTCTAAATCAGTACTAAACCAGGTCTATCCCTGGACTAAATCAGATGCAAACCAGGACTAATCCAGATCTAAACCAACCCTAAAGCATGTAAAAATCAGAACTAAACTACCCAAAAAAAAAAAAAAAACAGTGCCAATCCAGGTCTAATCCCAGGTCTGAAGCAGTAACAGTACTGGTTCTGAACCGCCTTTCAACCTAGACTTGACCAGGTCTAAACCAGGACTTAATTACTAAATTTGCCCATAAAAAAACAGCAATAAACACAGTGCACAACATACCAGACACATCCCTAAATCACCATCTTCAGTACACATTAACAAGGTCTGGGACTAAACCTGGTCTACACTAGCAGCAGGGAGAAAACAGGGCAAAACCAGGACTAAACCAGGACTAAATCAAGTCTAAACCGGAGCTAAACCATAACTAGACCAGGACTAAACCAGGACTGGACTGGGACTAAACCAGGACTGGACCGGGACTAAACCAGGACTGGACCGGGACTAAACCAGCACTGGACCGGGACTAAACCGGGACTAAACCAGGACTGGACCAGGAGTAAACCAGGTCTGAACCAGGACTAAATCAAGTCTAAACCGGAGCTAAACCAGAACTAGACCGGGACTAAACCAGGACTGGACCGGGACTAAACCAGGTCTGAACCAGGACTAAATCAAGTCTAAACCGGAGCTAAACCAGAACTAGACCGGGACTAAACCAGGACTGGACCGGGACTAAACCAGGACTGGACCGGGACTAAACCAGGACTGGACCGGGACTAAACCAGAGGTGGACCGGGACTAAACCAGGACTGGACCAGGACTAAACCGGGACTAAACCAGAGCTGGACAGGGACTAAACCGGGACTAAACCAGGACTAAACCAAGACTGGACCAGAACTAGCAGTAAAACAACGACACAAGCCATAGCGGCTATTGCTAAGTAAGCAATGCGTAATACACAAACCGCCATTAGCCGCAGGCCACAGTACACACATTTAACACATTTTAAACACGGAAAAACTGGCAATGTAACCTCGGACTCTATGCGAAAACAACAGTACAAGAGAATAAAATTTAAAATAATGTCTTACCTTCGCAGCCGAGAAGATGCGCCGACGTGCACTGAACGAGGTTCAGGGAATCCAGGAAAGTCTTCCAACAAGTAGATTTCCCAAAACACAGAGGGAACAGTAGACCAAAAACAGACGAGACTAACTGACGATAAACAAATCCAATGATCCGATGATCGTATGTGAAAAGCTGTAGAAAAGCGCGACTCGATAGCAATAACCCACAAGGAGAAATAGCGCTCGAGGAGCAGACCGAGGGCTGAACGCTGACGGTTTATATAGGGCCTGGGCCGGGCCGCTCTGATTGGCCAGTTTCAAATAAAGCACAGCTCTGCGGCCAATCACATCAGGCGATTTTCAAACTTGACCGGGACACTGCTGAGGAGGAGCCGTTACAAACACTGCTAACTATAGCTTAGCTAATGTATTAGCTAATTAACATCGTACTGTCGTTAGCGTCGCATTTACCATTAGGCTGTTATTATTTACTGCATAAAATGTAGCACCCCCAAGCATCGTATAGTCTCATTAGTCCCATACACGAGCTTATAAATACATGGTTGTTTGATTAGAAATTATGACTTAGTATCAAGCTAGTTAGTTAGCTTTTGGCTCCACCAGTTTTAGTGAAGCCACCGATGCTAATTTCTACAGGCTGTATTGCTCTATTAAATATCTCATAATAACCTAAGTGTCTTTATAAATTATTTTAACAATAGATCTCACCTGTACACATACGTCAAAGTATTACTGTATCCCATTACTGCCTTAAAGAACAAAGTATAAATACATTTCTTTGCAATCCAGAATATGTACATAATAAAGTACTATATGTATTTTTTATTAAGAAAGACAGTCCACATACAATACATGCATACACTATGAGTCTGTAAGAAGTTTTATATTTTTTATTTTTAATGTAATAGGACTATGCAACACAGGAAAATATATTTTATTATATAATTGTTGTGATCTTTAAAACCATAAGTAAAGTCAAGTATGTGAATAAATCATAAAGCAATGCAAACTTGGCCTGGAGATTGTAGAAACCTTTGCTTGTGAATCCTAAAGGCCATAGATAAAACTTATTCACAGTATTTACAGTAATTTGCGAGACAATGGCCACTCTATATTTTTATAAATTCCATACAATGCCATGACCTTAACATAAACCAATTAGCCAAGTGTAGGTAGACTTTTGACTTTTGTGTTGGCTGGTAAAATATTCACACCAACCAGCCACTCTGGCCAATGAAATTTTATAAATATATTTTATTTTTAGACCATAACTTTCCATTCATATATATTCCCTCAAAAATCATTAGTGCTTCATTATAAGAGGAAAAATGATCAACATTAGACTTTATTGTCCCTGTGGGGAAATTTCTCCTCTGAATTGAACCTGTCCTTCAATGCTGCTGGAGTAACCTGTCAGGAGCAGTGGACCAGATCTGAGCCAGGATCCTGGTCAGGACCTAGCTGGAGGATTAGCCTGTTGTGCATGTCTCAGGTTGAAAGGACCCGGAGCAAACGGAGGAAACCGACTCAGACACAGGGAGAACAGGCAAACTCCACAGAAAGACCCCACACAGTCCAGGATTGTTACAGAGCCTTAGTTGGAACATATAAATAAACACAAATATGTAACACAAGCAAAAACATACATCTTTGTCTAAATTAACTTAATTATAATGTTATAAATACATTAGTAAAAATTAGAGCTATATTTTAATATTTTCATACACATTACTGTCTCATAGCTACTACTACTGTCACATAGCTACTTGGATAGTGAAAATCCTGATAGGGGCATCGTGTGAGTGGTTTGGGTGAGAGTGAAGTTAGAAGTTCCAGACTGAGATGGTTTGGACATGTACAGAGGAGGGACAGTGAATGTATGGGAACAGAGGAGGACAGTGAATGTATGGGAACAGAGGAGGGACAGTGAATGTATGGGAACAGAGGAGGGACAGTGAATGTATGGGAACAGAGGAGGGACAGTGAATGTATGGGAACAGAGGAGGACAGTGAATGTATGGGAACAGAGGAGGACAGTGAATGTATGGGAACAGAGGAGGACAGTGAATGTATGGGAACAGAGGAGGACAGTGAATGTATGGGAACAGAGGAGGACAGTGAATGTATGGGAACAGAGGAGGGACAGTGAATGTATGGGAACAGAGGAGGACAGTGAATGTATGGGAACAGATGAGGACAGTGAATGTATGGGAACAGAGGAGGGACAGTGAATGTATGGGAACAGAGGAGGACAGTGAATGTATGGGAACAGAGGAGGACAGTGAATGTATGGGAACAGAGGAGGGACAGTGAATGTATGGGAACAGAGGAGGGACAGTGAATGTATGGGAACAGAGGAGGGACAGTGAATATATGGGAACAGAGGAGGGACAGTAAATATATGGGTAGAAGGATGAGGCTGAGGTTAGAACTGCCAGAAAACAGGCGGCCAAGATGAAGACCAAAAAGGAGGTTTATGGATGTGGAGACAGAGGACATGAAGTTAGTTGGTGAGAGAGCAGAGGATGCAGAGGAGAGGACAGAGGGAGCAGAGGATTTAACTGACTCTCTGAAGGAAAGGTGAAGAATATGTGCTGTACTGTGTTAACAAATAATATTCAACCTGAGTTGTTGCCAGAAGTTTACTCTGAAGTTGTGGACAGCTTGTTCTAAAAGAGAGTACATTAACTCATTAGATCATCTGTAGCCTCACACTTCCTTTGATTGAAATAGTTTTGATGTTTGCTAAAAAGGATACTACACACTGCTGTTGTATAATGTTCACTTAGAGCTGATCACACTCCTGTAGAATGTCTGTGTACTGAGTCCAACACAGTTTATTACTGAAATGATACACAGTAGTAAAGGCTGCCTTTACTACTGTGGCTACTACAACATCATTCTATATCTAGAAATAAATAGAGAACTGCAGAAGCTTTATGACAACAGTATGTTGCAGTCTGAAGTTGTGTCTGTACTGGAAACTTTAGCCTCATGGAGTAAGAACACAGTGCAAGGTGCAAGCTTTAATAAAAGGCTACAGATGTAAGGTCTCCCCTTATTCTGTTTGTTATCACAGTGTTGCTTCTGCAGTGAGCATAAAGTCAGATGGTGAATCAGTTTACTCACTGTATAAAACCGTAAGGGTCAGCACCACTGGCCAGATGTGTGTCACAGTTTGAGGTGATCCACAGCTCAGGGTCGTCCACCTCAGGTTCAGTCTTGTGCCTACAAATAAGAGACATTATTCTTCATTAAGTGTATTGTCTGTCATGAAATCTACTGGAACATAAATAAAGCCATAATAACAGCTGTTATTATGGCTTTATTCATGTTCACCTCATTTATAAACTGGTGTGTGCGTAGTCTAACTGCATAAAGCAGTCTGAAGTGCAGAGGAAACACTAAGAATGTCATTCAGATATTTGCTGAATGTCTACAGATGGCTGTATCTACAGAGACACAGAAACTGTCACCTGTTCAGTGAGCTGCATGTGTGACAGCCTCAGCATCACTGTCTGCAGGATGGTCACAGTCAGGTCTGCTCTCTCAGTCCAGAGTCCTGTCTCAGGAACAGAAGTCCTCTCTCACTGCTGGGCACTCGTGTGATGGTGATGTGTGTTCCTCAGCAGCACAGCTCTGAGACCTCCTGCTCCCATCTGTGAAATCACACACAATGAACTGGACAACTTCTGTACAGATACTTCAGAGATAGATCAGTATTTAGTCAAGTGCAGCTGTGAAGTCGTCATGATGTTATAATTTACAGTAAGTTATTTACTATGAAGTTTAAAACACAACTCTTAGTGAGGTATTGTGCATTAAGGGAATTCTTATGTGAACTTCTTGTTGCCAAGAATTTCTTCTGGAGTTGTGAACTTGTACTTGGACAGCTGTGTTAAAAACTGTGAAATAACAAAGTAGTTAGTTCCACCTCATCCACAATAAAAAAGTGCAGGCAGGATCAAAAGTAAAGTACAATATGCAGTGTGTCATCTGCGCTTCAGTTTGCCAAATTCTTTATTTCTAAGTTTAACTGATGTAGGAATGTGCCTCTGTACCTTTCATGTATTCAGAGTTTAAAACCTGATATGTAAGTAAGAGAGTGCTCCTGTCTGTTTGATGGTGGAGTGTTGCTGAGGGCATTCCATGGACACTCCCATTATTCCCCCTGCTGTTATGACCAAGCTAGAGGTCTGATTTTGATTTAATGCTCAGATTTCCAAACCAGCTGAGGATGATAATAATGTAAGACTCTTACTCTCTTACTCTTAGATCAGGTTAGTTACACACTGTTTTTAGTTATAGCTCGTTATATCCATAAAATAACTGTACAATACAACACATGTAAAAATAACAGTTCAGTTTTTGTCCTCAGTCCCACTGATAACATGACTTGAGTCTGTTCCTACCACAGCACTTAAAGCAGCTTCAAACTGTGTGTGCATAAAAAGCTCACCTGAGATTAAACAGGCGTTGTCTCCACAGAGCTCTGCTGGTCCACTGCACATGTGCGTCTTCAAACCTAACATAGAAAATACAAGTTATGCCATCTTTATTAAATAGAAACTACCAAAATAAATGATTTTCTCTGTAACTCCTCTGTACCCCTCTGATCAGGGGGTCATCGTGCCTGTAGTTGTCCTGTGCTTCACGGAGCCCACAGAGTGTAGTTATACAGTAATAATGAGCCTATAGCCACATTAGCTCACAGTTAGCTCCGCATTAGCTCAGTTAGCTCCGCATTAGCTCACAGTTAGCTCCATATTTAGCTCCACAGTTAGCCTCTAATGCACACAAACACTCACCCTTGCCCCGCCTGGTTTTAAAGCTTTTCACGTTCCTTCTGCTGTGATAAACTCCGCTGAAAGCTTCGTGTGTACAACAGCTGATCAACAGCTAATCTGTCGTCCCGAGCAGCGGGGGACGAGCGGCTGCAGTGCATTATGGGACTTGTAGTGTATAAAGTAGTTACGCTCTAATAACGACAGATACATGTTGTCTTGCGGACAGGACAGCCCTGTCTTCCACTGCTCCATAATTAGACCCGGAGACAAAAGACAGTGAAGACGTTTTTCTAAAGTTAAAAAACGGTCTAAAGCTAACACTAGCATGCTAACTGTAGCCCCAGTGTAACACGCTCTTATAAACTGCTGCTGTCATTTATGAAGTCAATAAAGTAGTTACCATTAAGGCACGTACCCAGGAAACTGTGGCGACGGAACGCCATGAGCGCATCAACAAACGTTGTTTAATATAAACCAGCGCCACTTACCTCGGGACAGCTCAGTGATAACTGCCCTGTGGAAGACAGGACCCAGCAGCAGCAGCAGATGAACGCGTTCAGAACCGTCCTGGGTATAAACACATGTAAACATCTCTGACAGGACACAGGACTTTATCTCCGAGAGCTTTGGTCTTCTGCCTGCAGCCCACTGTCTCAGACAGAACAGCAGCACACAGCGACTGGCTGTGTTCACTGTCAATCAAACCCAGACTGCTCTAAGACCCGCCCCCTGCTTCAGGCTGTGGTTAAAGTGTTGTCACAGACAGGACAGGATATGTTTGTGTGTAGGAACAAATACATAATAATAAAACAAACTGTATTTTTATATCAGGCTGTTACAAGTAAAATATGTATACATTTAATAAATAAATAAATAAATTAAAGACCCATAACCTTCACAACTCTTCTCCAGATCTGAGCCAGGATCGTAGTCAGGACCAGCCTATTGTTCTATTGTTCATGTTTTAGGTTGAGTTACTTACTGAGTTATTAGACACTGAGGTAAGTCTAAGCTACTCTGATTTGGCTCAAATTTGAAAAACTCATAAACCCTCCAAGCTTAAACCCATTTAATAAGAAAGAATTAAATTTGACACAATAGTGCCCCCTATAGAATGAGACAAATATTTATATGGTCAGTAAAAAATTTAGTTTTTCAAAAATGTATGAAAATTGGCTGAAAAATACTTTGTGACACTGATCACAAAAGCCAATGAAACCCATGTCATATTTTATATTGTGTTGTCATGGCGATGACTGAAACCTGCCATTTTATTCCAATGGGACTGAAACAAAAATCTTTATGGACAGAAAAAATAATACTTGAATGAAAATTTGTCAAATTAGGCACAAACATTGTTTATATCATCCTGATCAAAAATTGCAATGGTACCCAAGGTGTATTTTAGTCGGTGTTGCCATGGCGATGGTTGAATTGTGCCATTTTATTCCAATGGGAATTACATTTAATGCAGTTCTATGGAGTATTAGGACGCTTTTTGCAGTTTTTTAAATCAAAAGGCACAACCTAAAAATTTGGCAAAATGGTTTCTCCTCTGCCCCAGCTCCGGTTGCGGCCGGCGAGGGCCTCCCAATGCCGCTTGCGGCTTTAATTTTATTTTTATTCTTTATTTAGCGCTAATTTGACCCCCTAAACATTTGTGAAAACTCACCAAATTTTGCCCAAAATTCACGCGTGC
The DNA here is from genome assembly GCA_020698575.1 of Bostrychus sinensis. Lineage (NCBI taxonomy): Eukaryota > Metazoa > Chordata > Actinopteri > Gobiiformes > Eleotridae > Bostrychus > Bostrychus sinensis. Next base: position 2,252,163 of record CM036259.1, on the reverse strand, counting down.
GTGAATTTTTTTTTTAATATAGACGCCATACTGAACAATACAAAAGTGGCGCGAGAGCGCCACCTACAAAATTGAAAATACATTGCGCCAATGGGAGGCGGCCTAACGTAAAGTTTGTCGCAGACCCACCAAATTCGGTAATCACATTGCTGACATCGAGCCAAGCAAAAAATATTATTATGGCCACGCCCCCTGACAAACCAGAAGTCAGCAATCTTGGACTGAAATCTGCGAAGTGCTGAGTCAGCAATTTTGCATGCGTCGTACTTTTTCTATCTCCTCCTTGGGCGTTTCACCGAATTAGCTCAAAATGGCTGTATATCATCTACAGAAGTGGGGCATTAAAAGTTATCCAAATTCTTCGCAAAAGTTTTACGGTTTTTGTGCGGCGCAGCCGCAAACTTTACGAATTTTTTTTCCATTTCTCCGTACCTGCAATTTGCTACAATTCGCACATTTTAACTCCAATATGGCTCAAATTTTAAACAATCATAAACCCTCCAAGCCTAAACCCATTAAATAAGAAAGAATGAAATTTGGCACGATAGCGCCCCCTACAGAATGAGACAAATATTTATATGGTTAGGAAAAATTTTAGTTTTTCAAAAATTTACGAAACTTGGCAGAAAAATATTTTAGGTGTCCCCGATCAAAAAAGCCAATGAGACCCATGTCATATTTTATACTGTGTTGTCATGGCGATGACTGAAACCTGCCATTTTATTCCAATGGGAATGAAACAAAAATCTGTATGGACAAAAAAAATTATACTTCAACGAAAATTTGTCAAATTTGGCACAAATATTCTTTAGGTAATCCTGATCAATAATTCCAATGGTACCCAAGTCGTATTTCATTTGGTCTTGCCATGGCGAAGGTCGAATTCTGCCATTATTTTCCAATGGGAATTCCATTTAATGCAGTTCTATGGAGTATTAGGACACTTTTTGCAGTTTTTTTATCAAAAGGTACCAACAAAAAATTTGGCAAAATGTTTTTTCCTCTGCCCCAGCTCCGGTTGTGGCCGGCGAGGGCCTACCAATGCCGCTTGCGGCTTTAATATTCTTATTCTTCTTTTTCTTCTTACTTCACGGTATCGCAAATTTCACCCAGTGAACATTTACGAACTTGCACAAAAATTTGCCCAAAATTCAGGTTGGTGGCAAGCTAATTTTTAATATAGGCCATATTAACAAATAATACAAATTGGCGCGACAGCGCCACCACAATTTTTTTTTAACATTGCGCCTATGGGAGTACGGTTTAAAAAAATTTCATCGTATTGTCACCAAATTTGGTACAGAGATGCATTATGACAGGACAAGTAAAAAATATTATTATGGCAACGCCGCACGACAAACAGGAAGTCGGCCATATTGGAATAAAAATCCCAAAGCATGACTCAGCAGTTTTTGTACACGTCGTACTTTTTCTATCTCCTCCTAAGGCGTTTATCCGAATGTGCTCAAATTTGGTCAAATTCATTAAGAGAAGTGTGGCATCAAAAGTTATCCAAATTTTTGTAGAATCTTTTACGGTTTTCATGCGGCGAAGCCGCAAACTTTATGAAATTTTTATCGATTTTTACGTAATCATAAAATGCTACAGTTCGCGTAAGCGAACTCCAATTTTCCTCAAATTTGAAACACTTATTAACCTCCCAGTCTTTGATCCATTTAGAAAGAAGAAATCAAATTTGGCTTGTTAGCGCCCCCTACAGAATGAAGCAAATATTTATATGGCACGCAAAAAAATAACTTTTTTAGAAATGTACGAAATTTGGCAGAAAATTCTGTAATGTCACCCTGATCAAAAAAGCCAATGCGACCTATGTCATAATTTTTATGGTGTTGCCGTGGCAATGACTGAAACCCCCCATTTTATTCTAATGGAAAAACCCAAATCCTCCATGCAGAAGAAAAAATTTAATTCATCATAAATGTGCAAAATTTGGCACACGTGTGCGTCTCACCCCGGCAACAAAAAAAGTCAATAGGACCTATGTTCTAACTCTAACTGTGTTTCCGTGGCAACAACAGAAAACCTATCATTAAATTTGAATGGGAATCCTACACAATGTAATCCTATGGACCACAAAATTATGTCATATTTGGTAAATTTCTACAGAGCCAAATGCAGCAAGTTTAGTAAATCTGGCACAGCTCCGGGTCGCGGCGGGCGAGGGCCTATGATTGCCGCTTGCGGCTATATTTATTATTATTATTATTATTTAATCTTTATTTTGAAACATTGAGAATTTTACAACAGTTGCATTGACATTGCCTCATGGTCACAGAACCAGTCTGTAACCAATGATACATTTCACCATTCTCATCTTTTCCATTTTTAATTTTTTTTTATGAATATATAAATAAACTAAGAATGTAAAAACAAGGGATGCAATAAAGAACATACGTTGTTAGAATATAACCAAGAGACAACTGAGTAAGTCTTGCATCTGACAAATGTACAGATAGAATAAAAAACATGAATTTGCTAATACGTTGCTAACATTCACTACAGTAGTTGTTGTGTTCGACTGACATACAATATCCATTCTAACCACAGGTTTGAACATTTGTTCCTCTGCAGACAGAGTGAGAATGTTAACCTTTCCATCTGATAAATTTCATTTACAACCTCTACTCATTTCTCCAAACTGGGCAGATTAGGGAGACGCCAGAGCCTGGTGACAGTTTTTTTGCAAGCAGTTATTAAAATTCTGTACAAATATCTGTCCTCAGATGGAAATTCACTCTTACCCAAAATAAGAGCAGTAAATTCAAAAGGGATTGCAGCACACAATCTGACATTACACAAAAACAAATAATGCACCAAAGTCAATCTTCTCACTGATTACTGAGATAAGTTAGCCCAGTCATACTGATAATGGTAAAAGTCAAATTTGTTTTTATAATTTAGAGTTACAGTGTATTTCTCATAAAAACGGCCAGTCATACCTGTCAAAAACTGGCATCTTAAGGGTTAATTATTAGTGGTGATTAATAAAATCATTATAGAAATCAATTAAGAACCCCCTCATGAAAAAAAAGAAAAATATAATTTTTATTTCAGTTTAAAGTTCAAATCACAAATCTTGTAGTTAACAGTACAAACATAACTCTTTTAAAGCAGGACATAAGGGATATCTTGCTTCCTTGTCCTTTAATTTCAGAAACAAATTCAGATGGGACCTTTTGAGAGATCAGAGTGGCTACGCCCCTTCTGTGACCTGATTTATCAGATGAATAGTAAACTTTGGAAAAACCCATTCTTTTCAATTTTTCATGTTCAATAGAATTAAGATGCGTTTCCTGCAACATAACAATTTGTACTTTTTCTTTTCTCAGTTTGGACAATATCTTATTTCTTTTGGTCAGATTTAGTGCCCTGTTTACATTATACAATACTGGTTTCATATTTGGGGGTGCATGGTGGCAGAGTGGTTAGTGTTCTCGCCTCCCAGCAACGAGGTCATGGGTTCGATCAACACACCATCACACGAACTCTCTGGGTGGAGTCTGCATGTTCTCCCCGTGTTACCGTGGGTTTTCTCCGGCTTCCTCCCACCATCCAAAGACATGCATGTGTTGGTGAATTGGTGACTCTAAATGTCCCCTAGTGAATGAATGTGAATGTCTGTCTGTGTTCGTCTCTGTGTCAGCCCTGCGACAAGCTGGCCCCTGTCCAGGGTGTACCCCGCCTACGGCCCAAAGTTACTGGGATAGGCTCCAGTCACCCGCGACCCCTAACGGGAATAAGCGGTCAAAAATGAATGAATGAATAGTTTCATATTATTTCTTCATGATTCTTTATCATTGTTTAATGAGTTTATAACAGAAGGCCTCTCAGTACAATACACCTGAACATAATGCATCCCTATAACAAAAACAACATAAACCAAACAGAAAGACAGTAAAGTCCTTAACAAAATTATAGTAGAGTAACATTTCTTTGCAGAACGTGTGCTTCCAGAACAGAGGCTCCAATGAACTGAATGTTTCCTGGGCTCGGGATGTTAGAGCACCTGTCAGGGGAAAACCTGCTCGCCTCGCAGAGTAGGGCCCACTGAGATGACTGCGTTGAGATGTTAACCATTAACAGTGTCCATGTTCTGACAGATTCAACTAGAGTTAAAGTCAGGAGTAGAACGGGTGCATAATTGAATCCTAGTAGGACAGCTTTGTCTTTTACCTCAACCTAAGCACAAAGGCCACAGTTTGCCGCATGTTCATCGGAGTGTTCACTCATCTGTAGGAGAATGTCGTCTATATTCCTGTAGTTTTTCCTTAAACCGCCGCCGAGAGTCCTCGTTACCTTGAGAGAGCGCGCCGCTCGGTCCAGGCACTGCCGTGTTTTGGTCCCAGGCCATTTGCCACGATGAAAGCGGCTGTAGCTCCCGTTGATACGGTCGACAGGAGGTGAGATGACGGTGACCAGGAATCCCTGCGATGACATGTCCGATGTCCTCCGCTGTGTTCTGGTACAGGCGGGTGCCTTCTTCATAGAACACTCGTAGTTTTGCAGGATATGGAGTCTGGAACTTAATTTTCTTCTTCAGCATTTTCTTTACTTGGCTGTACTCGGCGCGTTTCTTACTCAGGGGATAATCGTGATCCATGTAGAAGCGGTCATTGTTGTACAAATCTTGTTTCTTCTGCCAAGCTCTGTGGATGACTCTGACTTTGAATCTGAAGCTCACAAACTTGACAATGATAGAGCGAGGCTTTGACTATGGGTCGGCGGGTTTGGGTGCTAACGCTCTGTGGGCTCTTTCAGGTTTAACTTTAACATCATGTGGAAAGTCTAAAAGTCTCATAGCAGTTTTTCCAAGAAGCCCATGATGTTATTACCTTCAGCGTCTTCGGGGATGCCATAAATCCTTTTGTTTTCTCTGCGAGCGCAGCCCTCTTGGTCTGTGAGCTTAGCCTCCTTGCTGTCCTGTCGCTGTAAGAGCCGCTTCAGTAGCGTTCGTTGACGCCGCCTGCATAACTGTTTCCACCTCGACAATTCGACCTTCAGCTTCATCCAGTCTATCATTTGTTCTGTGCAACTCTGAATGTCGGAGAGTTGTTGTTTATTATCGTGCCTAAAATCTCAGCTCCATGAGTGTGTTTCTCAAGCAAGCTTCCCCCGTTCCTTCCTCCTCCTCGTGGACAGAGCAGCAACTCCTGCTGTCCTGTTTTTCTTTTATTTATCATTGTGCCCGTTGTTTTTCTCCTTCTTGTACCAACCCTGGGTTCCATCTTGATTAAGTGTCAAAAAAAATTAATTCCCAGTAGTTTCAGGGTGGTTTTTTAGAATACTGTTGGAGAGCACTAAAGTTAAGCACACATCTTAGTCACAACCCGGAATCCACTCCCCTATTATTATTATTATTATTATTATTATTATTATTATTATTTCACAAATATTAATAATATAATTGTGTTTTTGTAGCTGCTCGTCAGGCTTTAGAGGAACATAAGCTCAGTCTGAGGAGGAGATCTGAGACTGAAGCTGGAACCAAGGTTTACTCCGACCTCTACATCTCCTTCAGCAACGAGCTGCGACACTTCCCGCTCAAACTCAGCAACATTTTTAAAGAAAAGGTTAGTGACTACTCTCTGTATTGTCTGGGGAGAAGGAGGAGCTGGAGGAGGAAGAGTCTGGGGAGAGGGAGCAGCTGGAGGAAAAAGTGTCTGGGGAGAGGGAGCAGCTGGAGGAGGAAGTGTCTGGGGAGAGGGAGGAGGTGTACAGCAGTGAGGTTTCACCGTCAGATCTCCAAATAAATGCACTAACTCAGTAGATGTGTTGCTGCTGAATGTTTCTTTACACTCAAATAAGAAACATATTTGGTAAAACAAAAAGTAGAACTTTCATTTATTAATATTATGTGATTGTTTTATATTTCCATTGAGGGAAGAAAACTAAATAGAAGAAAACCAATGAGGCAGGTGACTGTCAGACCCTGATCCCCCCCATTCCAGATGAACAATACGAGCTGAGCTGCCTTTCAGTAGAGATACTTTCAGTGGTGTAGTGTTTAGTTATCAATCAGACAACTAATTATTATTATCTCTGGCTCTTCTATAAACAGAGAGAGGAGATGACCTGACACAGTGGTGTCTGTTTTTTACACATTTTCTCCTTTAATATGAATATTCACATTTTCCTTTTGTAGAAGCCTGATGAAAGCCCCATATTTCTGTACTGGGATCAGAAACCCATCAGAGTGGTGCTGACCTGCGGCGTGGCTGGAGTGGGGAAGACCTTCTCAGTTCTGAAGTTCAGTCTGGACTGGGCCCAGGGCTTAGAGAACCAGGAGGTGGACCTGGTGGTGCCGCTGTCGTTCAGAGAGCTGAACCTGGTCAGAGAGGAGCGCTACAGTCTGCTGACGCTGATACATGTGTTCCATCCACCGCTACAGAAGCTCACAGCTCAGACTCTGGCCCAGAGGAAACGCCTGTTCATCTTCGACGGCCTCGACGAGAGCAGACTCACTCTGGACTTCACCTGTGAGGACATCTCTGAGGTCACACAGAGGTCAGAGGTCAATGTGCTGCTGGTAAACCTCATCAGAGGCACTCTGCTTCCTTCTGCCCTTATATGGATCACCTCCGGACCAGCAGCAGCCAATCAGATCCCTGCACAGTTTGTGCACAGAGTCACAGAGATCCAGGGCTTTATTACTGATACTTTAAGAGAGAATTACTTCAGGAAGAGGTTCACAGATGAAGAGCAGTGTGACAGAGTCCTGTCCCACATCAGGACGTCCCGCAGCCTCCACATCATGTGTCAGATCCCAGTCTTCTGCTGGATCACAGCCACGGTCCTGGACCACATGTTGAGAACCGATCAGAGAGGAGCCCTGCCCCAGACCCTCACAGACATGTACGCTCACTTCCTGTTAGTGCAGACTCAGAGGAAGAGGAAGTACAGACAGGAGACCAGTGATCCAGGTCTGACTCAGGCCGACTGTGAGGTCCTCCTGAAGCTGGGGAGACTCGCCTTTGAACATCTGCAGGAAGGAAGCATCATGTTCTACCAAGAAGACCTGGAGCAGGTTGGTTTGGACCTGACTGATGCCTCGGTCTACTCAAGAATTTGTTCAGAGATCTTTAAACGAGAGCATGTTATCAACAAATCTGTCTACAGCTTCATCCATCTGAGTGTCCAGGAGTTTCTGGCTGCAGTTTACATGCACCACTGCTTTAACAACGACGACACAGAAGTTATAAACAATTTTTTAGAAGATAAGGGAGCTCAAGAGTCTACCATAAGTCTTGATGAAGTCCTCAAAAAATCACTGGAAAAATCTCAGCAAAGTCCAAACGGCCTGGACCTGTTTGTGCGCTTCCTTCACGGTCTCTCCCTCGAGTCCAACCAGAGAGTTTTGGAGCATCTTCTAGGTCCAAACAAAACCAATCAAGAGACGATCCAAAAAGTGCTAGACAACCTGAAGATGGTGACCACAAGCCCAGTCTCACCCTCTAAGATCATCAGCGCCTTCCACTGTCTGAGCGAGATGAACGATGCCTCGGTTCATCAGAGGATCCTGGACTTCCTGAAGTCAGGGGAAAGGTCAGAGCCTCTGTCTGAGATCCAGTGCTCGTCTCTGGCCTACATGCTGCAGATGTCTGAGGAGCTCCTAGAGGAGCTGGACCTGACACACTTCTCCATATCACGTGAAGGACAACTGAGAATGATTCCAGTTGTGAGGAACTGCAGAAAGGCTCGGTGTGTGATGTTCAGCAGTAGCTCAGTAGGTAGAGCTCTTCACTTACTGATTATTATTTTTATTGTTTAGATTTTCATCCTGCTCGGTGTCAGAGACTCACTGTGAAATCTTGGCGTCGGCGCTGAAGTCTGACCCCAGTCATCTGACAGAACTGGACCTGAGCTACAACTACACTCTGGGGGATTCTGGGGTAAATGCTCTGTGCGAGGGGTTACGGAGTCCACACTGCAAACTGGAAACACTCAGGTCTGATGCTCCTCAATATTCACCTTTTTATTCATTCAGAAATATCCTTATCGGCATGAGTAGCTTTAGTATTTTAGAGACTGTGCTAAGTGCATCTAATTTTTAAATCAAACTTCCTGGTGATTTTAAGCCTTGATCACGTTTAAATTTTGGTTTTAAATTTTATTAAAATCTGGGTCCACATGAAACTAAAGTGGGTTTAATTTAAACCAGGTTTATTCCACTAAGAGATTTTAAGCTACATATTTGATCTATATAGTTTTAAAGAAATGCTTTAAGTGTTAAATGGTATTGGAATAGTTATAGAGTTGTTGTGTGGGCACCACATATGAATGATTCTGTATATAATACTGTACGCTGACCTGCTCGTGTCCACTCTCATTCAACTCTGTTTAATATTTGACTCTAACTCCAACCTGTCCAGGGACAACAGGAATTAGCATATTTTCTATCACCTGGTACAGTGCATCATTCCTTATTCTTTAGGTCAATGTAAAACTGTGCATAGTCCTGGTATAAATAAAAAACACACCATACTATACAGACAATAAAACAGTGGTGGGTGAGCATGGTCCCAGTGGATTTAATCACTCTCAAAGCCTTTGTGACTGTGTGGCTTTAAATTAACTTTTGGTCTTTGTGGTTCCTCAGGTTGAGCTCGTGCAGTTTGACCAATGCCAGATGTTCTGCTCTGGCCTCAGCTCTGAAGTCTAACCCCTCACACCTGAGAGTCCTGGATCTAGAAGGCAACGAGGACCTGTCTGATCCTGGGGTAAATGCTCTGAGTGAATATGTGCAGAGGCCAGACTGTCGACTAGAGCAACTCAGGTCAGTCTCACAGATTTGTGCTCACTGTGTTTTCACAACTCAGTTCCCTTCTGTGTAAACTCAGACAAAAAACGGTCTAGTTTTAATAAAAAACAGAGCTTTGCCTTTCACTCATTGTAGTTGTTCCTTTTTATAACGCTTTACTTGGGTTCCAGAGAGAAGTCCAAGCAAAGAGTTCTGGTTTTTCCTGAATCTTTTGTTTTCATTTCTCACCTAGAGCTCATGAATAATGTACAGTAATTGTGACCTTGAATTTTGCCATTATGTGCGTTTTAGATCCTTTAGTTCATGGCAAATTTACAGGATTCTTACCCCGAATGTGCAGAGAACTTTTGGGGACGTCACAACAGCGAGCTTGTTTAACACACCTCTGGTTATTTCTTCAACCTTCCTCCTCTGTTTTTTACAGTGACATGTTTAAAACACAAAGCCCCAGGCCCTCTCCTTCTGCATGTTGTCCTTGTAAAATGGCTTTGTGCAGTAAATTAGTTTATATTTTTACCCCTCAAGAATTAAGAATGAATTATTGGTGGCACAGTGGTTAGCGCTCCCGCCTCACAGCAGGAAAGGTTGCAGGTTTGAGTCCCAGGCTGTGTGGGGCCTTTCTGTGTGGAGTCTGTGTAGGTTTCCCCTCGCACTATAAACATGTGGGTCAGGTTGGCGGTGGCTCAGGAGTAACCTCCATCTGACCATCTATATACTGTCTATAACATATAATGATAAATAAAGCACTTTACTTTAACTTCTCCATGCTCCATGTTTACATTACCACTGTCTCACTGAGCTTTTATTTTGAAAGTGTAAGGTCTTAAATAAATAAATGTGATGTGCTTTCTGTTTAGCCTGAGCGGGTGCAGTTTGTCAGATGCTGGATGTTCTGCTCTGGCCTCAGCTCTGAAGTCTAACCCCTCACATCTGAGAGAACTGGATTTGAGCCTTAACGAAGACCTAAAGGACTCAGGAGTAAAGGCTCTGAGTGAATATCTACAGAGTCTGGACTGTGGGCTCCAGATTCTGAGGTCAGTCAAACACTAATGGTACGTTCACACCGGACGCGAATCAGGCGTCAGGCGCGAGTGATTACCATGTTAAGTCTATGGAAAGCCGCGTTCAGGCGCGAACAAGTGTCCTGCGGCGCGAATGACGCGAATGGCGCGACGCGAATGACGCGAGTGAATTCAAATTGGTCACACGTCCAACTAGACGCGAATGACGCGAATTTGACGCCTGATTCGCGTCCGGTGTGAACGTACCATTACAGCTCTGGAGAACATCTGCTGTTTCTAATGTTTTATGGTGAACTGAATCCTTGGCCTTGTTATTAACATTAGTGACAATAATCTTCTAATTCCAATTAGGACTTAATCAGGTCTAAACTAGGTCTAAGTGAGGACTAAACCACAACTAAACTATATCTAAACAAGGACTTTTCTAAACCAGGTGGAAATATTAAACACTGCTTTGCTGGGACTGAAGTTGAGAGTCTTGTGGTTTTCCTTCAGGCTGAACTGGTGCGGTCTGTCAGAGGAGGAGGGCTGCTCTTCTCTGGCCTCAGCTCTGAAGTCCAGCTCCTCCAACCTGAGAGAACTGGATTTAAGCTACAATGACCTGAAGGAATCTGCTGTGAGGGCCCTGAGCTCCGGACTCAAGAGTCCTCTCTGCAAACTGGAGATCCTCAGGTCAATGTTTCATATTGTCATTTGCACATGTTTAAGTTTAAAAAAACAAACATAATGTAATCAAAGATAATGGCATCACAGTCCATTTTTTTATTTATTTTTTGAGGTTTTTATCAGAAAAGTACAGGCTTTAAACACTCACACCCAAACTCACCCATCAAACACAGGGCAACAATACTACAGTACATAGTACACTGCAAATTACAAAAAAAAAAAAAAAAAAAAATAATAATAATAATAATAATACTAATAATAAAGATAACAAAAGTAAACAACTGTCTCATTTACAAAGGGCCCATAGTTTCATACTACATTTGTTAAGATATCAGTTTCTTTTGAGCAGAAACTCCATTTCGTGTTCTAAAAGCTTATCATTATTTGTTGCTTTTATTTTTTCTAAATAGTATTGGTAATTGATTAAGTTTTTAAAGTGATTTAAACAGAGGCTTGATTCTTTTTTAGATTTAAAAATAAACATCTTCCCCAACAAAATAATAATATTCAACATATTCATACAGTTTCCATCAAAAACACCTCATATAATGTTCTGTGGTGTTATTTCGAACACTGTCCCCATAAACATCAAGCAGGCTCGGACACAGCCAAAATTTAGACACGTGGACAAAATAAAACAAGTGCATCTGGTCCTCCTCTTCTTCCTCACAGTAAATGTAAAATTGAAAAAAATCCATACCACAGATTCTAAGATATTTTTTAGTTGCTATTATTTTATAAAATATTTGAAGTTGAAATACTCTGGAGTATGAATCAACTGTGGTGTTTTTTCTTTAAAAAAAAAAGCTTCCATGGGATTGGAAAATTGAATTGATCTTCCCCAAAACAAGCAGATGCTGTGAGGAAAAAGAGAGGAGCCTGTAGTGTTTACATTCCAGTAATATCTTGTTTTGTTCATTTTAACACTTGATAGTCATTTTTGGCACCTGACTTGTGGGAGACAAACCAGTTGTTTAAATACACTGCCAGACCAAAAATAAAGTCTGTGTCACCTGGATGTAACTAAGTAAACAGGTAAGAGCCTCCTGCAGTTGGTCAGGTCTGGGTTCAGTTCTGTGTCCAAAGAATGAGGTCAGCTGACTCCCTGCAGATACTGAATGACCAGGTTACTCCATCAATGGATTTGTTCTTCCCTGATGGCACTGGGCTTATTCCAAGATGACAATGCCAGGATTCATCGAGCTCAAAATGTGAAAGAGTGGTTCAGGAGCAGGAGACATCATTTTCACACATGGCCTGACCACCACAGAGTCCAGACCTTAACCTCACGGAGAATCTTTGGGATGTGCTGGAGTGACTGCCCAGGTCACACTCCAGTATTTTGTTGGACCTTTAGCTTTGGTTACAGCTGCATTCACTGAGAGGCCTTTGGACTCTCCAATTCCATCTGCCTCTGGATCTTGGACTCCCTGACAGGCCGCTCTCAGAGGGTTAGAGTAGGCGCCCACATGTCCACAGCCCTCAGCCTCAACACCGGCTCCCCACAGGGCTGTGCTGAGCCCCCCGCTCTACACCCTCTACACCCACGACTGTACCTCCACCCACACCAGCAACACCATCATCAAGTTTGCTGACGATACCACAGTGGTGGGGCTCATATCCGCAGGGGATGAGTCCGCCTATCGGGACGAGGTGGAGCGGCTCTGTGTCTGGTGTGGGGACAACAACCTGGTCCTGAACACCACCAAGACCAAGGAACTGACAGTGGATTACAGGAGGAAAATAACTGACATTCAGCCTCTGTGCATCGGCGGGGACTGTGTGGAGAGGGTGGCTGCCTTCACGTTTCTGGGTGTTACCATACAGGAGGACCTGACCTGGAGCGCTAACACCATTGCTCTGGTGAAGAAAGCCCAGCAGAGAATGTTCCTTCTCAGACTCTTAAAGAAGAACAACCTGGGCGAGAAACTGCTGGTGTCCTTCTACTGCTGCTCCATTGAGAGCATTTTGACAAACTGTGTCTGTGCCTGGTTTTCCAGCTGCACAGTTGCGGACAGGAAAGCGCTCCAGAGGTCACCACCACAGCCCAGAAGATCATTGGCTGCCCTCTCCCATCTTTGGAAGAACTCTACAGTTCCCGCTGTCTGAAAAAAGCATTAAATATTTTACGGGACCCATCCCACCCCGGACATTCACTGTTTGTACTGCTGCCTTCAGGCAGAAGATACAGGACTTTTAAAACAAGGAAAGAATAGAGAGCTATCACGGTTTTAAATGCTGGCGGAACTTGAGTGCTTTTTTAATGCTGTATTTTCACTCCTTGTGCAATATATTAGGAAGCCATGAAATAACTTGAGTTTGGATGTGTGCGTGTTTTTAACGTTGCACTTTTATCTTTATTTATTTATTTGTTTTTATTGTTTTTATTGACTTTATTTCATTTATTCATTTATTTATTTATTTGCACCGGAGGAGGATTGCACTTAATTTCGTTGTATTATGTACAATGACAATAAAGTTATTATTATTATTATTAGATTATTATTGTTTCAATAAGCTCCTGCAATGTCACATTTATTTCCATCCAGCATTGCATTAATTTTTTGCCAAGATCTATTGACGATGGCAGAGTGTGACCACTGTGCAAAAAGTCTTCTCCAGCACATCCCAAAGATTCTCAGATTCTCCCCGACTTCCCCCCGCTCCCTTACATCGGCTCAGGTGAGGAAAGAACTCAGGCGGCTGAAGAACAGGAAAGCTGCAGGACCAGCCAGCCCCAGGCTGCTCAGGAACTGTGCAGACCAGCTCTGTGAGGTGCTCAGGTACATCTTCAACCTGAGCCTCAGCCTGGAGAAGGTCCCTGTCCTGTGGAAGACCTCCTGTGTGGTTGCGGTTCCTAAGATAACACACGCGAAGGAGCTGAACCACTACAGACCCGTCGCCTTGACCGCCCACCTGATGAAGACCATGGAGAGGCTCACCCTCAGTCACCTCCGCTCCGCGGTGAGCACCGTGATGAACCTGCTGCAGTTTGCCTACAGGCCAAACATCGGGGTGGATGACACTGTCATCTACCGACTGCACCGAGCGCTGAACCTGGAGACCGCTGGGAGCGCTGTGAGAGTCATGTTTTTTGACTTCTCCAGCTCGTTCAACACCATCTGGCTGGGACTGCTGCGAGGGAAGCTGGAGGGAGCTGGAGTGGATGGACAATCAGCTGCATGGACCATCGACTACCTCACCAACCTGCCACAGTACATGCATCTGCATAACTGTGTGTCTGAGGTGGTCATCTGCAGCACTGGGGTCCCTCAGGGAACGGTGCTCTCACCGTTCCTCTTCACCCTCTACACCTCAGACTTTACTTACAACACCAACAGCTGTTATCTCCAGAAGTTCTCTGATGACTCAGCCGTTGTGGGCTGTGTGTCTGAGAGGAACGAGCTGGAGTATGCTCAGTCATCGTGGACTTTGTGGACCGGTGTGAGCGCAACCACCTGTGCTTAAACACCAGTAAGACCAAGGAGATGGTGATTGACTCGTGGAGAAGGACACTACCCCACACACCAGTGAACATCCAGGAGGCAGACATTGACCAGGTGGACAGTTTAAGTACCTGGGTGTTCACCTCAACAATAAACTGGACTGGTCCCACAACACTGACACCCAGTACAAGAAGGGCCAAAGTCACCGCCACCTCCTGAGGAGAGTGTGCAGGTCTCTAAGGACATTTTATGACTCTGTGGTAGTCTCCGCTATCCTCTACACCAGGGGCAAGTTTGACTGCAGTCGGGCCACATCATTTTTGAACCACCAGGTGGCCAGCCACAAGAATAAACATACAGTTCTCTGTCATGGTTCCTTGTCAGCTTTAAATGAACATATATTAGTGTGTTCAATTAAGTATACAAAATATATCGATCAATAAATAAATACCTAAATAAATAAATAAAAATTCTCACCCCAACTGCACCGCCGGCTATTTTGCTACATTTTTATGCGGCAAATTAGATCAACATTGGATAATTATTGGATAGAGGCAAAGGTAACCATGACAGAAGGAGGTCACATGATAGATAAAATGCTTGCTAATTATTGGTTGGATGCAACTAAAACCATGAAACCATGACAGAGAGCTGTATGCTTGCACATAGAGTCTTACTGCGGTCTCATCGCTAACAACACCATGGGGTTAAATGCTATCAAGTGATAGTAGTTAATAAAGGTGGATATCACGTAAAAGTTCAAGTTTATTTGGCCCGTGGGCCAAGAGTTGTCTACCCCTGCTCTACACTGTTGTCTGCTGGGGAGCAAGCAGCACTGACAGCAACAGGAAGAGACTAAACAAACTGGTCAGGAGGGCCAGCTCTGTCCGGGGCTGCCTGCTGGACTCTGTGGAGGAGGTGAGAGGAGGATGTTGGCCAAGCTCACATCCATCATGGAAAACTCTCACCCACTGCAGCAGACTGTGCAAGGGCATCATAATACTGTGCAATATTTATCTATGGTCATTTATTTATAGTAATAATACTGTGCATTACAGAGAAATACCATCTATATACTGTTTATAACATATGATAAATTAAACACTTTAACTCCATGCTCCATGTTTACATTACCACTGTCTCACTGAGCTTTTATTTTGAAAGTGTAAGGTCTTAAATAAATAAATGTGATGTGCTTTCTGTTTAGCCTGAGCAGATGCAGTTTGTCAGATGCTGGATGTTCTGCTCTGGCCTCAGCTCTGAAGTCTAACCCCTCACATCTGAGAAAACTGGATTTGAGCTGGAACAAGAACCTAAAGGACTCAGGAGTAAAGGCTCTGAGTGAATATCTACAGAGTCTGGACTGTGGGCTCCAGATTCTGAGGTCAGTCAAACACTCACAGCTCTGAAGAACATCTGCTGATTCTAATGTTTTATGGTGAACTGACTCCTTGGCCTTGTTATTGACATTAGTGACAATAATCTTCTAATTCCAATTAGGACTGAACCAGGTCTAAACTAGGTCTAAATGAGGCCTAAACCACAACTAAACCAGGTCTAAACAAGGACTAAACCAGGACTAATCCTGGTATTAACCAGGACTAGATCATGTCTAAACCAGGTGGAAATACTAAACACTGCTTTGCTGGGACTGAAGTTGAGACTCTTGTGGTTTTCCTTCAGGCTGAAATGGTGCGGTCTGTCAGAGGAGGAGGGCTGCTCTGCTCTGGCCTCAGCTCTGAAGTCCAGCTCCTCCAACCTGAGAGAACTGAATTTAAGCTACAATGACCTGAAGGAATCTGCTGTGAGGGCCCTGAGCTCCGGACTCAAGAGTCCTCTCTGCAAACTGGAGATCCTCAGGTCAGTGTTTCATATTGTCATTTGCACATGTTTAAGTTTTGAAAAGATAAAAGATAATGTAATGGCATCACTGTTAACATTAATCTCAGAAGCAGGAGGAGTATTTTGTTTCATTCTCACATGTTTGAGTAATCCCTGTATGCTGAGGTGTTGTCCTGTCAAGAGCTGAAAACACTTGGTCTCACAGCTCTACGTAGACACGTCCACTGTTTACAAAAGTCCCCATGGCCTCAACAAACTGCAAAACATCAGGGTTCATCTCTTCACTCACACACTTTAATCGTCTGTGTTTCTCTGTAAGAAGAGTTTCCTCCCTCCTTGCTACGGTGGATGGGCTTGTGTCCTTTGATAATCCCAAAAGCTAAGACGGCGGGTGTTTGCATCCCTGGCAGGTTCAACCATCCCAGACAGGTTGAGACGGAGAAGGCAGAGTAAGATTCTGGTCCTCCAGACTCGTGTTTGTACGATGTATTAACAACACATCTACATTAAAAGGAAGTTGTTACAGAAGCTGAACGCACAGAACATAATTTTGCATCTATTTCTACACCCACATTTATCATGAATGTTCTGAATTACTTTGCTTCTGATTGGTGAGCACATGAACACAGCCTAATAACTGCAGCAATTCATATTGTGTTTTTGATGCAATTATGATTAATCAGGAGGCAGTCGTGTCTGTAGCTCACCCTGTCGCACATTTCACCTCAGTTTCATAAACATGTCCCCGTTGTTTCACAACTAAAGGTCTAAAGCCATCAGATGAGAGGTGAAACATCTTCAACTTTAAAGGAGTTATATTCTGCAAAACTTTTCTGAGCTTTCTCCCATGTTATAATGTTCCTTATCAGAAACAGAAACAGAGACATTTCACCTGGAGTTGTTTCGCTTCATTCACGCCTGTTTAAGCCATCCTCTGGCACGGCCGTTCAGAGGCTTCAAAACGCTCAGTTGTATGAACCCCGGCCCACTCCAGGAAGCACTGACCAATCAACAACAAGCCCTCTACATCCAGTCTGCTCTCTTTACTTAGGGAGGAAAATGCTGTCATACAAAAGGTTTAAGAAAGTGAACCTCTTTTTTTTTCGGTTTCTGTTCAAAAGACTGCAGCACTCTAAACGCATCTGCCCCCTGCTGCCCTCTGCTGGTCTCTTCTCCCATTTCTTTAAGGCCACTGTAGAATACTTATTAAAAACATTCTCTTTTACTCACATAATGTTTTTTAAGGCTGTAAAACGTGCTGTAGTTTAAAAGAAAGATTAAAGCATAATATAGGTTTTTAGCAGTATAGCTCAGTTGGTAGAGCTGCGGTGCATACACACAGCAACTGCAGCCTGCCTCAGCGTCATGGGTTTGAGTCTGGATTGTTACATTTTGCCAAATGTCTCTCCCCATGATTTCCTGTCACTTCCTGTCTGTGTTGTTGTTGATTCAGGTTGCAGCAGTGTGATCTGTCCCAGTCCAGCTGCTCTGCTCTGGCCTCAGCCCTGAAGTCCTAACCCTGGGTCTGCTCTCAGAGAACTGGACCTGCGCGGCAACGACCTCGGTCCCGACCCAGATCTGACTGAACTCCTGAAGAACCCGGACTGTCCACTGGAGACTCTGAGGTCTGCAAAATGGTGCAAGTCATCTAGAATTTAGTATTATGGTTTCTGAGGGCCTGATGGATTTAACCCTCTTTGACGCCTAACTTTTTGGTCACACCTTTCGCTCCAAGGCACAAAAATGCACCAATAAAGAAAAATTATCTAATAGTCAAGTTTTCATGGTTACTATGATTAACTTTAGTCCTCACCATACAAAGCAAAAATTCGTTCTGTTTATGAAATTTAACCCCTTAAATTCTGTTTTTTGTGATTAAAAGTTGATTTCAAATTATGGCAAAAATCACAAAAAATATTTTTTTCCTTTCTGTAAATGCAAATTAGTTTTTTGGTTGTGGGTTATCAGAGCTTGTGAGTGTCAAAAATTGGCATCATGATTGATTTTATTAGATTTTAAAGGTTTGTGTATTGGCAAAAAAAACATTTTTAGTCACAGCTTTACTCCTAAGGTGCAAAAAAATGCACCGCCATCAAAAAGTTATCTAATAATGGATAATAATTTTTTTAACCATTTAAATTCCAGTTTTTGTGGCGCACACACATCCAGCTCACACAGAGGCCTCTGCTCTGATGCAGATCTCAGTAAAGACTACATTTTGGATTTGTGCTCACGCAAACACAAATAAACTCATTTCTCAACAAACACTTTCACACCAATTTATGACAACCCTAAAACACACCCAAATCATTTTAGTTCAAAATTTCTTTTTGCCCTGCAGGCAGATAATTTATACAAACACTAATGGGGCCATTTATACCTCTGACTACCATATTTGGGGAAATGGCGCCATCTACTTGAAAACAATAAAAACTAAAATTCCAATCTTTTGCTATAATGAAGCCATGAAATACTGATAATAATGACAGTGTGTTATAAAATTTTTTGAATTTGAGTCAGTGGCACAAAAATGTCTTAGAGGTAAAGGTGTGACTATTTTTAGACACCGTTTTAAAAGGATTTTTCTTTTAAAAAATCCTGAAATCTGAAAATTCATCCAAAAATACACACCTGAGGGAAAATCTATGCCATTTGAATCAACACAGCAAAAGTTATCCACAAAAAACAGCTGCAAAACATCAAAAAATGTCTTAGGGTGCAGGAGAGTTAATATTATGTTTTTAATATACAGTGAGGCCAAGTAGTATTCATCCCCGGCCAAAATTTTGAGTCAAAGTGAGCTTTCTCTTGATAATGGATCTGGGCTCAAATAAACAAGTGGCAAAAGAAAACTGTAAGACAATGAGGTAAAGATACTGTTGACGTTTTTTTTTTTTTTTTTTTTTTTAATTATCGACAAAATGCTCCATGTCAAAAATGCATAACTATCTCAGTAAACTGTCAGTAATTTATCCAATAATTTGTCCAGCCCAATTTTTGGGCTGTAAACTTTAGTTTTGTGAAGAGACAAGTTCTGCTAAAATGCTTAACCATAAGGAAAGGATCAGAATTACATAATGGAATATCTCTTGACCTGGACTTTTTATGTTATCTCATTATATAGTAATTTATCTTATTTATTTTGTCTCTCTAAAAGAAATACATGTAAACTGATACATTATACACCAGAGTTTATTTATTATATTATCTGTGTTTTTCAGGATCGATGGTTTTGTCATTGGTTTTCATTCTGCGAGACCAATGATAAAATAAGTAAAGTTCTTTTGAACGAATTGTCTTACAGCTTTGATAGATGATTTTTTCTCTTTCTTCTTTATTTCCATAGACCCAAAGAGACCACATCTCCTAAAGAGAAACCCTGTGAGTACAAATCTGGTCTTCTCTGTGGTTAGTTCAGTCTCAGGGCAGCACCAACAAACACAGAACTGCTTCAGGACCAGCAACATAAGAGCAGAGCATAAAGCCTGCCTCTTGGCTACACAATTCTGTAAAGCGATGAACTATGACATACACTATCTTTTTGTTGATACAATAGGCCTCTGGAGTCTTTTAAACCAGAGAGAAAGCAGCAGTTACATTGGTTTAAGTCCTTTGGAGCCATTTGTAAATCTTGTAAATGTTTTTTTAAATCTCCTTTAGTCTCTGTGGCTCTGGCTGCTGGACCTGGTGACTTCCAGGATCCATCCATGTCTCTTTCAAAGCAGTCTGTCATGAGTGTAGAGGAAGGAGAGGAAGAGGAGAGGACTGAGGGAGCAGAGGAAACATCTGGAGGAGCAGAGGAAGGCCAGCCCTTGAGCAGTGATGCTGGGGTCGAACCATCAGACTGGGAGGTATATTATACAGTGTCTGACAGTTTTAGATGCATTTAAATCAGTCGTCTTTTTAAATGACCCTACTGTGGTAGGTTGCCCTGGCCCTCAGGCTGCCCCATGGCACAGGCGATATGTCCAAACTGCTGCTCTGTGTGGAACAGTGTTCAGGGACCTGCAGCATGAGCCTGGGCTATCAATAAGTAATAAACAAGAGGTCATGAACATTAGCAGCAGGTTTCAGGCCTTAACCCCTTAATGCCTGAATTTATTTCCAATTATGTAAAAAAATATTCTTCAGTGTTTCTTGCTTTTTTGATTTCTGCAGCAGTCTTGGATTAAATGGTACGTTGCAAATTAGCGACATACAGCGTGAAGGGGTTAAAGCCAAGGTGTGCCACAGTCCTCGAGTTTCAGTTTTTGTTTGTTTAAAATCAACCTCATAATTACAGAGGTATGATCCTAGCTAACGAAACAATACTGCAGTATTATACGACTGTGATGGCCCTCGGGCCAACAGTTCTTTGTTTGGTTTTGCGCTGCCCTCTTTCTCTGCAGGTGACTGCCAGCTGATCGGCCGTCAGCTGCAGATAAAAGGCAGACGCTGCCACAGCTCTGTGACATCTGAGTCCCAGCTCTACGTCCGGACAGACTTTAATGCTCTTCGGGACAGATTTAGCATGCACGCTAAATGAATAAGATGTGCTAAAAGTGGAGCAAACCAAGGCACAGCTGAGATTTGCGTCTCTCACAGGAGCAAATTCAGTGCGGCGCACATTTTGATTCAATGAATCTGCAAAATGAGGTGTTCTCGCCAGAACGCGCAAAATTCAAGGCATGGAAATTGCAAATGAAATCACTTTGCAGTCGCTGTTTGATTTATCCAGAGTACGAGACCTAAATCTGCGTGAAAATGTAGCACATTGGAGAAACAGGTGCAAAAGTTTTGCAGAGGACTGAGTGCAGCTTTTAGTGCACAGATGGGGCGTTGAAAATAAGTTCTAATGCTTTAACACTCATTTACAAAGATACAACAGTAAAGTGTTGATTTGAAGTTGGAGGAAACACAGAGACAGACTTTACTTTTTCCTTGATTCTCGCTCGTATTTCCCTGAACTGCCGCTTTTACAGCTCCTGTCTCTGGGCTTTCAGTCTGTTCCACATCCTTTTAAATCCTTACGGTGATGGAAAAGTCTTTAAGCCTACATGAAGTCTCACTGTGTTTATCTCACTACCTCCCAAAGCTCGCTGTGGTGCTTGATTGACAGCTGCTGTGGCTCAAGGCTGCGCTGCGTGGATTTGGCTCTGGATCGAGCGGAAGACATTGAAAATACTTTTTAATGGTTACATTTATTTGATCACCATCAGCACTGCATAGAGGCTACTGATACATTTTGTATAATTGTTTGAAGGGTTACTGGCTCTGACAGACAGAGAATAGAATTTTCCTCTCTGTCCACTTGTCACACACAGAGGGAAAGTCATGTGACTCTGTTCAGAGCCAGAATCGCATTAGACATTTAACAAGGATGGACTACGCAAAGTTAATAGAAGAAAGTAAAATGCTGTTATTTGAGGTTGGACTTTCAGATTGACTTCGCGGGGCATCTCTGTAGGAAAGATGTAGTCAGAGCTGAGCAGCGTTGCTCTCGCTGTCGGAGCGTCTTATGCTCACACAAAATTCTCATTTACATATTAGATTTGCAGCAGCAGTTTGCAGTTTCTCGTCGTATATCACACGCAACATGCCCACAAACAGCAAACGCTATTTTTTAAGCTGCACTGGCAATTTACCATTTGTCTTACAAATCTGGCCCTTAGTCATTATTTATTTAGTTAGCCACTTTCTGTTAGAGTAGTTCTTACTTTGAAATACGTAGTTATTCTTTACATTTACCTTTTCTGTAAAAAAAAAAAAAAAAAAAAAGTTTCTTTATTGTGCATATTCACCATTTTCTAGTTCTTCTGTCCCCTTTACCATATCATTTGTGCCAAAACAAACCTTTAGACCAGCCTGGGCGGGTAACAACATTGGCTTTACATTACATAAATATTTTAAATAAAACACTGGCTAAATAATTAATACTATGTCAATTTTTGTAGGATTTTAAACCTGAAATATCAACCGAGTCCAGAAAAACTTCATACAGGTAACACACACATTGACATTCATCACTGCATTTTGGAAATAAGTGTGCTCCTGTGTCAGCCCCAAGCCTGGATAAATGGGAGAGGGTTGTGTTAGGAAGGGCATCTGGTAAATCTATGCCAAATCAATATGGCAAACACTGCACACTAGGGGGCAGTGAGTGGTCCTGTCTCTCAGTGAGGAGGAGGTTGTGGGTTGGACTCCTGATCTCTCTGAGGGCGGTGTGGGTTCTCTGTGCTCCAGGTTCAGATGCCCTGGTTCTGGAGCCTTCCACTGCACTTCCACCGGATTGGTGTTTGTGGTGACGGAGGAGGCGGCGCTTCAGTACAGAACCGTCCAATGGGATGAGGCGCTGCTGGAGTCGACGAGTAGGACGCCTGCAGGACCTCTGTATGACATCGAGTGTCCAGAGAGAGCCGTGTGTGAGCTGCACCTGCCTCACTGTGAGGCCGACGACGGTACGTTCTCCTCCTCTGCTCCACAGAGGATCCTCTGCACCATCTGACCTCTCCTCTGCCTCTTCTTCTCTCACATTGTCTTACCTCATGTCCTCCTTCGTTTTCAGCTGACCTCAGTAAAAGCCAGTTGTCCGTGGCCCACATCAGCGACAGTGGGATGAGCTTCATTGAACCGTTGCGGATCACAAAGACCCACGTGGTGATCAGAGTCTCCGGTCTGTCCGTCTTTGGTCTGGTCTGGCAGGTCCTGGACTGGATTTTTAAGAAGATCAAAGTGGTGTTGGGCCAAGTTCTACTGTTCCTCGCTCCCCAGAATCCCAAAACAAAGAGGCGCAAACTGAATGTGCTGCTGCTGCCGAGAAACGTCTCTGTGGACGAGGTAAAAGCGTCAGTGCTTGAACAAACTTAAAGTCTCCATATTCTCCAAACGTCCTTGTCCTCTGTCTCCATGTTCTAATGTTGTTCCTCATCAGAAACAGAGCTGGTTGTTTTCTGTTTGAATAATCCTGTATTCTCTGGCACTAAGGTTCTGAAGCCTCAAAACACTTTGTTCCGTGAACCTCCACCTCTCCCACAAATCCTCGCTCAGCCCAGAAAGCAGTGTTTGGTTAGTTACTCAAAAACAGGACCTAGTTACTAACATCAAGTGATATTTACAGTAAATTAACCCAGTTCCAAACCAATGTAGCCTACAGCCTCTCTGCTGCACTCAACAGCATTATATTTTCTCTCTTAATATAAACAGTTAGGCAGAGTTTCAACTGTGTTAATATCAGCAGCACAGCCCAACACAGCAAAAACTCCCCTTTAAGTTCACCTGCCTGTGTGCAGCATTCATGCTTCATCACATCAGTAAATACACAGGAAATGAGCTCTAGTGGACAGAGTCGTTTGTTACGTCTTTTATTTCACTGCATTTAGTCTAAAATGCAGTTGTTGTTGGTGCCATTCTCAGCATTATTTATTTAATACATGTTCACTCCCTGGCCTCCCAGCCCATTTATTCTTTAAATTATGTTAAAAAAAAAAAACGCAACAGTTCTGCCTTCTGCTGGTCTCTTCAGCTGTGTCTAAAGCAGGGGTCACCAATGAGGTGCCCGCGAGCACCAGGTAGCCCCGAGGGATATTTATAAATAGTGACTACTAAGGGTGCTCCGATCAGGGTTTTTGAGGCCGATCACCGATCAGCCTCTGCTGTGATCGGCCGATACCGATCATGGCCGATACCAATCTTATGGTCTTCAATGTAGTAATGTATTGTATGCAGGCTATTATTAGTTCCATTTGAAAAATACTGTGGCCTTTGTAAATATAAAAGAACAACAAAATTCTACTTATTTTTGTTTTAGAAGAGGTTTTGCTGCATTATTGGTCTTTAATGTGTGCCCAGTGTCTGTGGCTTTGATTGAATGCTCCGCTGATGTAAAAATCAGCTGTTCTTAATTGGTTCCTTTAATGCGAGTCCACGGGTGCAGCGCCTGTGTCCGCGTAACGCGCAGCCAAACCAGGTTGAAACACAGTGGACTAAAGAGCATACAGCTCCTGCTGCCAGTTTTGACAACGTCTGAATGAAGAAAACGTGCAAAGAGAGCAGAGAAGACAACGATGAAAGCTGCTCCTCTCAGACACACGGACACATGGGCTGCCTTTTTACTTTCTCTTTCCATTAGCAGCCATTTGGTGCAGTTTAAGCCACAAAACGCACAGTTTTCTCCGCGCAACAAGACACAGGCAGACTCTGAACTTTCTTAATCCTTTTAACGTAACTGTTAGCGGGTTAGCTGTAGCTCTATTTTCGTTGGTGTTTACAAATACACGCACTGCTGCGCCTCGGTTCTGTCCCGTGCGCTCCTAAAGCAGGCGGGGACACAGCGGGGACACAAAGCAGCGCCTCCAGGGCAGGTTTGTGTTAGTTATAACCAGGGCTTAACTTAAAAACACTGCTAAAATAACGCTACTGCTGTTTACTCAAACCGGAGTTGCAGGACAGTAAATGTGAGAGCCTCGCGTGTTTATTGTAATTTGATCGGCCCTTCTGATCGGCCCATTTTACCGATCACCGATCACTCTATTTTTAGCCATGATCGGCCGATCATGATCGGCGGCCGATCGATCGGAGCACCCTTAGTGACTACTGCAGTGTTATAGTCATAAATTCTTTTTTTTTTTTTTACTTGTTTTCATGTTTAATTACGAGATTATTTTTTATAAACATTATCATTAATGCAAAGCAAACAATCATACAATCCTAGTATCATTTGAAAGGCATGTCAAAACTTTAATGTAGTGGATTATTTTGCACGAGTGGCCCTCAGTACAAATTCTCATCTTTTGGGTAGCCCTCAAACCCAGAAAGGTTGGACACCCCTGGTGTAAAGTAATCGTTGGAAACATTCTCTTTTAGTCACATAATGTTTTTACATTAACTTATAGATCTGTTTTTATATTTAATGTGTCTTTTAATGAGTGTATGTGATTATGGGATGTGTATTGGGCCGTTTATTACAAATGGGAGACCATAAAGTACTATTCTGTTCTGTTTAAAGGCGGTCAAACGTGCTGCTGTTCTGGAGGCGACCAGGATGGCCAATAAATAAAAGCAGAATACAGAGACCCTTTGTGTTTTTAGAGCCCATGTCACTCGCTCAAACCCTGACACTTAAATCCATTTCCTTGCCTCTAGGTGAAGCCCAAACAGCCGAACATGAGGAACATCGAGGTCCCTGCCTTCTGCACCTTCACCGTGAACCAGAGCTACAGCCTGGACTGCACCAGGGCCTACAAAGTCCAGCCGAAGGTGGGGCTCGTATTTCATAGGAATATTACAGCTACTATGGGCTTTAGGCAGGGTACAGCCTGACTCTGCAATTAGATTTTTTCCTAAGACCTTGTACACTTTCTTGTTTTGCAGAAAGCCACGTTTTTTCTGAACTACGGCCCAAACTACCACCCAATGTTTGAGATCCGTCTGAATGCAGAAACAGAGGAAATACATTTAAAGATCCAAGATGAGGACATGGGAGAGGTGTGGAAGCATGAGCTGGACCTCACAGGTCAGT
Source organism: Bostrychus sinensis (assembly GCA_020698575.1). Taxonomy (NCBI): domain Eukaryota; kingdom Metazoa; phylum Chordata; class Actinopteri; order Gobiiformes; family Eleotridae; genus Bostrychus; species Bostrychus sinensis. The sequence goes on along the minus strand of CM036259.1, from coordinate 2,226,912 downwards.
TCTGACTGAGAAGCAACTCAGAGTTTGGAGGAGCAGACAGGAGCATCAACAGACTGAGCTCAGAGGGGATCTCTACAATACCTGCTTTAGAGAAATGTCCCATATTTTGTTTCAGAGCCACAGTGATGAGCTTGTACTGGGGAGTGAGATATAACAGGCAGGAAGAGAACTTTCTGTCCTCAGAGTCGAAGTGTTAGAAGCAGGGATGGGATGGCTCCAGAAAAAAACCTGAACCCGATTCTCACGTGTCACTCATCCAGCACCGTGTTTTTCATTTGGTACGGAAGAGAAAGGGTTAAGCTCTCAACTCTGCGCAGATGGAGTAAAAATAGTTTCATTAAAAGACATGAAACTAACTTATTCTGACAGAGCAGATAAGTTGACCTGAGCTGAGAGAGACAGTGACCAGGGCTGGTTAGTTGACTACATGGAGCACTTACCTTCTAGTAACCTTTATGAAGTAGTTTACGGCAGTGTGAGTTACCTTTACCATTAATACCTGGGCAAAAGAGATGTTGGGCCAGATCAGAAGGTCCTAGATTATAGATAGGTTCTAGCCAAGAGGTGAGTAACAACAGAGGAGGCAAACAAATACACTGTAGGAAAAAGAAGTAGCATTTACTTTTGTATCATGAGTGGATTCAAGTGTTTCATAAACAGTAAACAAAAGTGTGTGCTTGTGTAAAAATAAAATCAAAATACTACAACACTGTAACCATAATGACTATAGCTTAAAGCTACTATTCCAAGTGGTTTAACAATGAAGTCTCAAATATTCTTCTGTTGTGCAACAATATAGTTCAAGAAATCAACATTAGATATTACCATTGCATTTATAAACTAAATGAATTAGCTTAAATATGGTATTACAGTAATTCAAATTCAAGTTTTTACAGTGCATTGAATACATGTTGAAAATAACATAAAATTGCTTTAAAACAGAACTCAATAACTTTTTTACCTTAAACAGTTTCGGAGTCTCTGTGATGGTTAAATGAGTTGTTGTGGGGTAAATGAAGAGTCCTGAAAATGACGCTTGCACTGAGTCTGAGCGCCGCCGACCCGGTGTCACAGAATTCTCAGGTCTCACGAGAACGCGTCACATCACGGTTAGCAAAACAACAAGACAGCCATGGCTTTATTTCTTGATTTTTGTTATGGCAGAGCGACCAAATGGCAGACAAAACTTTGTATGGATACAAGAATGGGGAAACTAAAGTAAAGCCGAGCGAGGGTTCACACAGGAGTCAACTGGACTTGTGAGTTTAAAGTGCATTAGAAATACACATTAGCTCTTAGTTTGACCAATTTCTACCAAAATATTGGCAAAGTGCTAATTAAGTGCACTTAACATTCACATTACAAGATTTTAAAGCGCTTGTTAAACCTTGTTAACGCCATAGAAAAATTAGAGCAAGTGCTAATATAGCAATAAGTGCTAATACAACACATTTAAACAACTATACAACAATAATTTGGTAAAACCCTTTGAGGATTATTTAGTTATTACTAGAATAGACGCATAGCTAATCATTTTAGTCTTCCTAAAGGATATTTTTACTGTAAAATAGCTAGCGCAAATTAGCATCACACTTAGCAGGCTATGCTAGTGCTATATTTGACTCACCAAAGCAAGGCAGCAGTGCAGCAGGGTTTCAGCCTTCAGTCCCTGCAGCATCTAAAGAGTAAACAGACGTTTTTTTGCTGTATCATGAGTGGATTCAAGTGTTTCATAAACAATAAACACAAATGTACGCTTGTGTAAAAAAGAAAATCAAAATACTCAGTCTATTTAAAGTCCTTTTCAGTGTCTGTTCAATGTTCGTTCAGTGTCCAGTTTGTGACCAGTTGGGTCACTATCTACCAGTGTGTTTGATTCCTTGGGCTGGGGTTCGCCATCCAGTAATGAAGAGTTGATCCTTTCCTCTGGCAGCAGTTCGATTAAATTCATCCACAAAAATAAAAAAAAGCCTGACCTAGGGATAAGGCCAGAATAAAGTAGCTTACAGCACTGTAACAATAATGACTATAGCTTAAAGCTACTATTCCAAGTGGTTTAACAATGAATTCTCAAATATTCTTCTGTTGTGCAACAATATAGTTCAAGAAATCAACATTAGATATTACCATTACACTTATAAACCAAATGAATTAGCTTAAATGTGCTATTACAGTAATTCAAGTTTTTACAGTGCATAGTGAATACATGTTCAAAATAACATGAAATTGCTTTAAAACAGAACTCAGTAACTTTTTTACCTTAAACAGTTTCGGAGTCTGTGTGAGGGTTTAATGAGTTGTTGTGGGGTAAATGAAGAGTCCTGAAAATGACGCTTGCACTGAGTCTGAGCGCCGCCAACCCGGTGTCACAGAAGTCTCAGGTCTCACGAGAACGCGTCACATCACGGTTAGCAAAACAACAAGACAGTCATGGCTTTATTTCTTGATTTTTGTTATGGCAGAGTGACCAAATGGCAGAAAAAAGGTTGTATGGATACAAGAATGGGGAAACTAAAGTAAAGCTGAGCGAGGGTTCACACAGGAGTCAACTGGACTTGTGCACTTAAGTGCACATAACATTCACATTACAAGATTTTAAAGCGCTTGTTAAACCTTGTTAACATCATAGAAAAATTAGAGCAAGTACTAATATAAAACGAAGCGCTAATACAACACATTTAAACAACTATACGACAATAATTTGGTAAAACCCTTTGAGGATTATTTAGTTATTACTAGAATAGACACATAGCTAATCGTTTTAGTCTTCCTAAAGGACATTTTTACTGTAAAATAGCTAGCGCGAATTAGCATCGCGCTTAGCGCCGATTAGCCCGCTATGCTAGTGCTATATTTGACTCACTAATACAACACATTTAAACAACTATACGACAATAATTTGGTAAAACCCTTCGAGGATTATTTAGTTATTACTAGAATAGACACATAGCTAATCGTTTTAGTCTTCCTAAAGGACATTTTTACTGTAAAATAGCTAGCGCGAATTAGCATCGCGCTTAGCGCCGATTAGCACGCTATGCTAGCGCTATATATGACTCACTAATACAACACATTTAAACAACTATACGACAATAATTTGGTAAAACCCTTTGAGTATAATTTAGTTATTACTAGAACAGACGCATAGCTAATCATTTTAGTTTTCCTAAAGGACATTTTTACTGTAAAATAGCTAGCGTGAATTAGCATCGCGCCGATTAGCATGCTATGCTAGCGCTATATTTGACTCACCAAAACAAGGCAGCAGCACAGCAGGGTTTCAGCCTTCAGTCTCTGCAGCATCTGTTTAACAGACGTTTTATCACTAACATTAAATAATAGGAGCTTAAACATAGCTTTAGCATTGGTTTGTGCTCACAATCTCCACGTTTTTCAGGTAGAAAGCTGACAAACCAGTTAGCTTTAAACCACAGCAGCAGATATCTTATTATATCTGATGCTCTGCTGGGCTCAGGAGTGCGACCTTTGACCTTACTGGCAAACGAGAGCTCAGACTAAAGCAGCTATTTTACTCAGTATGTCACAAAAACAAAGTAAAGTTACATTATGTATTTCAATAGCTTTTTAACACTATTTATCAAAATATTAATGAACTTATATTTAAATGCTCTTTAATAATATTTATTCTCATTGTGAAATGAGTGCTTTTATCAAAGTAGAGTCATGTTAAAGTGCAGCACAGCAGTAAAGGCCTAAACTCTTCCACTGCTTCAGGAAACAAAGAGTAAAAGGAGGACGAACGCCTTCTGTCCTGGAGGCTAACAGACCAAAGCAGTGAGGGTGAACAAGTATTTAAGTAGAGCAGCAGCACATACACTGTCAAACACCTCAGGATCGTTCATAAACATCTGTTAGAACCTGTGTGGGCTCGGTCGGTCCCATAATTACACGTGATGGGTCGGTTCCAGCTCGGGTTCAGGGAGAATGTGACAAAGCTCGGGTCAGGCTGTAATTTTTGGGCTGGATCTAAGCTCTAGTGGGGAGTGAAGGCTGAGGCTGGGTGGTCCCATCCCACAGACGAGTTACTGGAGCTCAGACTGCTGCAGGAGTTAGAGCCGGTTCTGAGAGAGAGCAGTCAGAATACTAACGTCCTGAAGAACAGTTCCTTTCCTCTGCACAGCTTTATAACTCAGACCTCTCCACTGGACATGTGCTGAGACACCAAACACTATTAGCAAGACTAAAAAACATGAAATGTCTTTGATTCCTCTGCTCTCAGATTGTTTTATAGGAGACTTTTATCATTTATGTTGCTTCAGTTATATTTTTATTATTTATGATGTTGCGATGGATGCATTTAAGGTTTTACATTGTCTGTTGTCTCCTGCCTGTCTTTAACCCTCCTGCACTTTTTAGTCACACCTTCACCCTAAGGCACAAAAAATGCACCAATTTAGAAAAATTATCTAATAGTTAATAATTCAATTTTTTTTTTATGGTTACAATGATTAACTTCAGTCCTCACCACATAGCAAAAATGTATTCTGTTTATTAAATTGAACCCTGTTTATGAATATTTTTTGTGATTAAAAGTTTATTTCAAATTATGGCAAAAATCACAATAAAGACATTTTTTTCCTTTTTGTAAATTCAAATTAGATTTTTTTGTGGTGGATTATCAGAGCTTGGGAGTGTCAAAAATTGGCATCATGATTGATTTTACTACATTTTAATTTAATTATAATTTTTTGGTGTAGTGGCAGATAAAACATGTTTAGTCACACCTTTCCTACTAATTTTTCTAATGGTTACAGTGATTAACTTCTCACCATACACAGCATAAATTTATTCTGTTTATAAAATTTAGCGCCTTAAATTCCAGTTTTTGTGGCGCACACATCCCGCTCACACAGAGGCAGAGCGCAGTAAAGACTACATTTTGGATTTGTGCTCACGCAAACACAAACAAACTCATTTCTCAACAAACACTTTCACACCAATTTATGACAACCCTAAAACACACCCAAATCATTTTAGTTCAAAATTTCTTTTTTCTTTGCCCTGCAGGCAGATAATTTATACAAACACTAATGGGGCCATTTTCTCGTTTATACCTTTGTCTGCCATTTTTGGGGAAATGGCGCCACCTAGTTGAAAACAATATAAACTAAAATTCTATTCCCTCACTGTAATGAATCCACAAAGGCACAAAAAATGTCGTCGGGTGTAGGAGGGTTAATAAATGTAAATCTAAATCCAGAGCAGAGCAGTGTGTGTGGGGCTGCAGGTGGTCATAATGTCTCTCTCTCTCTCTCAGATGTGATCAGTGCAGAGCTCGGGCCCCTCCCTGGCCCCTCCTCAGAGATCGTCAGTGCCTCTCGCTCCGCCGGGCCCTCACACTCAGACCCGGACTCCTCGAAGAACCAGTTGTTCTCGGCCCGGGCCGAGTTTATCAAGCGGGTGTCCGAGCCCGTCCTGGACCAGCTTTTGGACCGACTCCTTCAGAGGACGGTGCTGAACGACGGGGAGAGAGAGAGCGCAGGGGCCAAAGAGCGAAGGCCCCGAGCGGTGTACGCCATAGACACCGCGCTGAGGAAGGGACCCCGAGCCTGTGACCTGTTTCTGAAGGACCTCTGTGCCCTGGACCCCTATCTGTCTGAGTCACTCCAGCTCAGAGCCACAGACACCTGAAGTCCTGGTTCAGACCTGGTTTAGTCCTGGTTCAGACCTTGTTTAGTCCTGGTTTAGTCCTGGTTTAGACCTGGTTTAGACCTGGTTCAGACCTTGTTTAGTCCTGGTTTAGACCTGGTTTAGTCCTGGTTTAGTCCTGGTTTAGACCTGGTTTAGACCTGGTTCAGACCTGGTTTAGACCTGGTTCAGACCTGGTTCAGACCTGAATAGACCTGGTTCAGACCTGGTTCAGTCCTGGTTTAGTCCTGGTTTAGACCTGGTTTAGACCTGGTTTAGTCCTGGTTTAGACCTGGTTTAGTCCTGGTTTAGACCTGGTTTAGTCCTGGTTTAGACCTGGTTCAGACCTGAATAGACCTGGTTCAGACCTGGTTCAGTCCTGGTTTAGTCCTGGTTTAGTCCTGGTTTAGACCTGGTTTAGACCTGGTTTAGTCCTGGTTTAGACCTGGTTTAGTCCTGGTTTAGACCTGGTTCAGACCTTGTTTAGTCCTGGTTTAGACCTGGTTTAGTCCTGGTTTAGTCCTGGTTTAGACCTGGTTTAGACCTGGTTCAGACCTGGTTTAGACCTGGTTCAGACCTGGTTCAGACCTGAATAGACCTGGTTCAGACCTGGTTCAGTCCTGGTTTAGTCCTGGTTTAGACCTGGTTTAGACCTGGTTTAGTCCTGGTTTAGACCTGGTTTAGTCCTGGTTTAGACCTGGTTTAGTCCTGGTTTAGACCTGGTTCAGACCTGAATAGACCTGGTTCAGACCTGGTTCAGTCCTGGTTTAGTCCTGGTTTAGTCCTGGTTTAGACCTGGTTTAGACCTGGTTTAGTCCTGGTTTAGACCTGGTTTAGTCCTGGTTTAGACCTGGTTCAGACCTGGTTTAGACCTGGTTTAGACCTGGTTCAGACCTGGTTTAGACCTGGTTCAGACCTGGTTTAGACCTGGTTCAGACCTGGTTCAGACCTGGTTTAGACCTGGTTCAGACCTGGTTTAGTCCTGGTTCAGACCTGGTTTAGTCCTGGTTCAGACCTGGTTTAGACCTGGTTCAGACCTGGTTTAGTCCTGGTTCAGACCTGGTTTAGACCTGGTTCAGACCTGGTTTAGTCCTGGTTCAGACCTGGTTTAGACCTGGTTCAGACCTGGTTTAGACCTGGTTTAGTCCTGGTTTAGACCTGGTTTAGTCCTGGTTTAGTCCTGGTTTAGACCTGGTTCAGACCTGGTTCAGTCCTGGTTTAGTCCTGGTTTAGACCTGGTTTAGACCTGGTTTAGTCCTGGTTTAGTCCTGGTTTAGACCTGGTTCAGACCTGAATAGACCTGGTTCAGACCTGGTTCAGTCCTGGTTTAGTCCTGGTTTAGTCCTGGTTTAGACCTGGTTTAGACCTGGTTTAGTCCTGGTTTAGACCTGGTTTAGTCCTGGTTTAGTCCAGGTTTAGTCCTGGTTTAGACCTGGTTTAGTCCTGGTTTAGACCTGGTTTAAACCTGGTTTAGTCCTGGTTTAGACCTGGTTTAGTCCTGGTTTAGACCTGGTTCAGACCTGGTTTAGACCTGGTTTAGACCTGGTTCAGACCTGGTTTAGACCTGGTTCAGACCTGGTTTAGACCTGGTTCAGACCTGGTTCAGACCTGGTTTAGACCTGGTTCAGACCTGGTTTAGTCCTGGTTCAGACCTGGTTTAGACCTGGTTCAGACCTGGTTTAGTCCTGGTTCAGACCTGGTTTAGTCCTGGTTTAGTCCTGGTTTAGACCTGGTTCAGACCTGGTTTAGTCCTGGTTCAGACCTGGTTTAGACCTGGTTCAGACCTGGTTTAGACCTGGTTTAGTCCTGGTTTAGACCTGGTTTAGTCCTGGTTTAGTCCTGGTTTAGACCTGGTTCAGACCTGGTTCAGACCTGGTTTAGACCTGGTTTAGACCTGGTTCAGACCTGGTTTAGACCTGGTTCAGACCTGGTTTAGACCTGGTTTAGACCTGGTTTAGACCTGGTTCAGACCTGGTTTAGACCTGGTTTAGACCTGGTTCAGACCTGGTTTAGTCCTGGTTTAGACCTGGTTTAGACCTGGTTTAGTCCTGGTTTAGACCTGGTTTAGTCCTGGTTCAGACCTGGTTTAGACCTGGTTCAGCCCTGGTTTAGACCTGGTTTAGACCTGGTTTAGAGCTGGTTTAGACCTGGTTTAGTCCTGGTTTAGACCTGGTTCAGACCTGGTTCAGTCCTGGTTTAGACCTGGTTTAGACCTGGTTCAGACCTGGTTTAGACCTGGTTCAGACCTGGTTTAGACCTGGTTTAGAGCTGGTTTAGAGCTGGTTTAGACCTGGTTTAGACCTGGTTCAGACCTGGTTCAGTCCTGGTTTAGACCTGGTTTAGACCTGGTTCAGACCTGGTTTAGTCCTGGTTCAGACCTGGTTTAGACCTGGTTTAAACCTGGTTCAGACCTGGTTTAGTCCTGGTTTAGACCTGGTTTAGACCTGGTTTAGACCTGGTTCAGACCTGGTTTAGACCTGGTTTAGACCTGGTTCAGACCTGGTTCAGACCTGGTTCAGTCCTGGTTTAGACCTGGTTTAAACCTGGTTCAGACCTGGTTTAGTCCTGGTTTAGACCTGGTTTAGACCTGGTTTAGACCTGGTTCAGACCTGGTTCAGACCTGGTTCAGACCTGGTTTAGACCTGGTTCAGACCTGGTTCAGTCCTGGTTTAGACCTGGTTCAGACCTGGTTCAGACCTGGTTTAGACCTGGTTTAAACCTGGTTCAGACCTGGTTTAGTCCTGGTTTAGACCTGGTTCAGACCTGGTTTAGACCTGGTTTAGACCTGGTTCAGACCTGGTTTAGACCTGGTTTAGACCTGGTTCAGACCTGGTTTAGACCTGGTTCAGACCTGGTTCAGTCCTGGTTTAGACCTGGTTTAGACCTGGTTCAGACCTGGTTTAGACCTGGTTTAAACCTGGTTCAGACCTGGTTTAGTCCTGGTTTAGACCTGGTTTAGACCTGGTTTAGACCTGGTTTAGACCTGGTTCAGACCTGGTTTAGACCTGGTTTAAACCTGGTTCAGACCTGGTTTAGTCCTGGTTTAGACCTGGTTTAGACCTGGTTTAGACCTGGTTCAGACCTGGTTTAGACCTGGTTTAGTCCTGGTTTAGACCTGGTTTAGACCTGGTTTAGTCCTGGTTTAGACCTGGTTTAGACCTGGTTTAGTCCTGGTTTAGACCTGGTTTAGACCTGGTTTAGACCTGGTTTAGACCTGGTTTAGTCCTGGTTTAGACCTGGTTTAGTCCTGGTTTAGACCTGGTTTAGACCTGGTTTAGTCCTGGTTTAGACCTGGTTTAGACCTGGTTTAGTCCTGGTTCAGACCTGGTTTAGACCTGGTTCAGACCTGGTTTAGACCTGGTTTAGACCTGGTTTAGAGCTGGTTTAGACCTGGTTTAGTCCTGGTTTAGACCTGGTTTAGACCTGGTTTAGACCTGGTTCAGACCTGGTTTAGTCCTGGTTCAGACCTGGTTTAGACCTGGTTCAGACCTGGTTTAGTCCTGGTTCAGACCTGGTTTAGACCTGGTTCAGACCTGGTTTAGACCTGGTTTAGTCCTGGTTTAGACCTGGTTTAGTCCTGGTTTAGTCCTGGTTTAGACCTGGTTCAGACCTGGTTCAGTCCTGGTTTAGTCCTGGTTTAGACCTGGTTTAGACCTGGTTTAGTCCTGGTTTAGTCCTGGTTTAGACCTGGTTCAGACCTGAATAGACCTGGTTCAGACCTGGTTCAGTCCTGGTTTAGTCCTGGTTTAGTCCTGGTTTAGACCTGGTTTAGACCTGGTTTAGTCCTGGTTTAGACCTGGTTTAGTCCTGGTTTAGTCCAGGTTTAGTCCTGGTTTAGACCTGGTTTAGTCCTGGTTTAGACCTGGTTTAAACCTGGTTTAGTCCTGGTTTAGACCTGGTTTAGTCCTGGTTTAGACCTGGTTCAGACCTGGTTTAGACCTGGTTTAGACCTGGTTCAGACCTGGTTTAGACCTGGTTCAGACCTGGTTTAGACCTGGTTCAGACCTGGTTCAGACCTGGTTTAGTCCTGGTTCAGACCTGGTTTAGACCTGGTTCAGACCTGGTTTAGTCCTGGTTCAGACCTGGTTTAGTCCTGGTTTAGTCCTGGTTTAGACCTGGTTCAGACCTGGTTTAGTCCTGGTTCAGACCTGGTTTAGACCTGGTTCAGACCTGGTTTAGACCTGGTTTAGTCCTGGTTTAGACCTGGTTCAGACCTGGTTTAGACCTGGTTTAGACCTGGTTCAGACCTGGTTTAGTCCTGGTTTAGACCTGGTTTAGACCTGGTTTAGTCCTGGTTTAGACCTGGTTTAGTCCTGGTTCAGACCTGGTTTAGACCTGGTTCAGCCCTGGTTTAGACCTGGTTTAGACCTGGTTTAGAGCTGGTTTAGACCTGGTTTAGTCCTGGTTTAGACCTGGTTCAGACCTGGTTCAGTCCTGGTTTAGACCTGGTTTAGACCTGGTTCAGACCTGGTTTAGACCTGGTTCAGACCTGGTTCAGACCTGGTTTAGACCTGGTTTAGACCTGGTTCAGACCTGGTTTAGACCTGGTTCAGACCTGGTTTAGACCTGGTTTAGACCTGGTTTAGACCTGGTTCAGACCTGGTTTAGACCTGGTTTAGACCTGGTTCAGACCTGGTTTAGTCCTGGTTTAGACCTGGTTTAGACCTGGTTTAGTCCTGGTTTAGACCTGGTTTAGTCCTGGTTCAGACCTGGTTTAGACCTGGTTCAGCCCTGGTTTAGACCTGGTTTAGACCTGGTTTAGAGCTGGTTTAGACCTGGTTTAGTCCTGGTTTAGACCTGGTTCAGACCTGGTTCAGTCCTGGTTTAGACCTGGTTTAGACCTGGTTCAGACCTGGTTTAGACCTGGTTCAGACCTGGTTTAGACCTGGTTTAGAGCTGGTTTAGAGCTGGTTTAGACCTGGTTTAGACCTGGTTCAGACCTGGTTCAGTCCTGGTTTAGACCTGGTTTAGACCTGGTTCAGACCTGGTTTAGTCCTGGTTCAGACCTGGTTTAGACCTGGTTTAAACCTGGTTCAGACCTGGTTTAGTCCTGGTTTAGACCTGGTTTAGACCTGGTTTAGACCTGGTTCAGACCTGGTTTAGACCTGGTTTAGACCTGGTTCAGACCTGGTTCAGACCTGGTTCAGTCCTGGTTTAGACCTGGTTTAAACCTGGTTCAGACCTGGTTTAGTCCTGGTTTAGACCTGGTTTAGACCTGGTTTAGACCTGGTTCAGACCTGGTTCAGACCTGGTTTAGTCCTGGTTCAGACCTGGTTCAGACCTGGTTTAAACCTGGTTCAGACCTGGTTTAGTCTTGGTTTAGACCTGGTTCAGACCTGGTTTAGACCTGGTTCAGACCTGGTTCAGTCCTGGTTTAGACCTGGTTCAGACCTGGTTCAGACCTGGTTTAGACCTGGTTTAAACCTGGTTCAGACCTGGTTTAGTCCTGGTTTAGACCTGGTTTAGACCTGGTTTAGACCTGGTTTAGACCTGGTTCAGACCTGGTTTAGACCTGGTTTAGACCTGGTTCAGACCTGGTTTAGACCTGGTTCAGACCTGGTTCAGTCCTGGTTTAGACCTGGTTTAGACCTGGTTCAGACCTGGTTTAGACCTGGTTTAAACCTGGTTCAGACCTGGTTTAGTCCTGGTTTAGACCTGGTTTAGACCTGGTTTAGACCTGGTTTAGACCTGGTTCAGACCTGGTTTAGACCTGGTTTAAACCTGGTTCAGACCTGGTTTAGTCCTGGTTTAGACCTGGTTTAGACCTGGTTTAGACCTGGTTCAGACCTGGTTTAGACCTGGTTTAGTCCTGGTTTAGACCTGGTTTAGACCTGGTTTAGTCCTGGTTTAGACCTGGTTTAGACCTGGTTTAGTCCTGGTTTAGACCTGGTTTAGACCTGGTTTAGACCTGGTTTAGACCTGGTTTAGTCCTGGTTTAGACCTGGTTTAGTCCTGGTTTAGACCTGGTTTAGACCTGGTTTAGTCCTGGTTTAGACCTGGTTTAGACCTGGTTTAGTCCTGGTTCAGACCTGGTTTAGACCTGGTTCAGACCTGGTTTAGACCTGGTTTAGACCTGGTTTAGAGCTGGTTTAGACCTGGTTTAGTCCTGGTTTAGACCTGGTTCAGACCTGGTTCAGTCCTGGTTTAGACCTGGTTTAGACCTGGTTCAGACCTGGTTTAGACCTGGTTCAGACCTGGTTTAGACCTGGTTTAGACCTGGTTTAGAGCTGGTTTAGACCTGGTTTAGACCTGGTTTAGACCTGGTTCAGACCTGGTTCAGTCCTGGTTTAGACCTGGTTTAGACCTGGTTCAGACCTGGTTTAGTCCTGGTTCAGACCTGGTTTAGACCTGGTTTAAACCTGGTTCAGACCTGGTTTAGTCCTGGTTTAGACCTGGTTTAGACCTGGTTTAGACCAGGTTTAGACCTGGTTTAGTCTTGGTTTAGACCTGGTTCAGACCTGGTTTAGACCTGGTTTAGACCTGGTTTAGAGCTGGTTTAGTCCTGGTTTAGACCTGGTTTAGACCTGGTTCAGACCTGGTTCAGTCCTGGTTTAGACCTGGTTTAGACCTGGTTCAGACCTGGTTTAGACCTGGTTTAAACCTGGTTCAGACCTGGTTTAGTCCTGGTTTAGACCTGGTTTAGACCTGGTTTAGACCTGGTTTAGACCTGGTTTAGACGACTAAAGAAGTGTTTCAGGTGAATAGCGCCCCCTGGTGAATCTCGGTGTCGGCCAAAAGGAGAGGAGACCTTTGTGCAGATACGAGGAGGAGAAAACCACAGTCAAGCCGAGCCAGGGGCCACACAGGGGCCACACAGGTGTCCGTAGAGCTTTAAGGCCTCCATACACCAAGGCGACGATCGCCCGTCTGAAGCCGTCTGAACGGTTCTTCAACGTCGCTCATTTCCGTCCTTTTGATCTGTCAGCGCCGTCAGCCGCCATCGCTCCAGGACAGAGGCCGTCTGACCAGTTTTCTGCCGATTGGCCTCGTTGTTGTTGAATCGTCTTTGGTCTTTGGCACGAAGCGCTCTGATAGGCCTAGCACTACAGCTGCCGCACCAATCAGCTCACGGGAATTTTAGTGGAAGTGACCGAGTGACGAGAGGTGAAAACCGCTGTGGCAGCGTCTTGTCACCATTTTTGCATTTTTCGCAATTCCGTGCGGAAAGTTATCTTCTTCAAGTAACAGAGCAGCGGCACCTAATCCACACAAAACAATGTCCAAACCGGCCATGATCACGCTTCTCAAATGTTCAAACAAACTGAGAACAGTGCAGACCAAGGCGCTACATGCAGATGTACTCCACAAACATTGTGTCACTTCTGTTTATCTTTGTTCACTGGCTAGCGCCATCTGCTGCTTTGGGGGGTAATTACATCACGCGCATGCGCAAGACACGGTCTTTAGGTCGGTTGTGGCTTCGGTGAATGAAGAGGGAAAAAGGTCATGCGACGTCAGGAAACCGGAGGGAACGAGAGGAGACGAGAGGAGACGAACTGTCGCTCCGTCTTATCGGCGGCAGTCTGGGAGTCGCCTTGGTGTATCCAGGCCTTTACTCTTAAATGTAGGGGGCGCTCTGGAGAGAAAAATGCGACCAAAAAAGGAGAAGAAAAAGCTGCACAGTTCCACTTCCAGGTGATTGTCATTTGCCAGGATCCTTCGCAGCTGGACCACTTCGGAGTGATCCAGGTCCTGTTCCAAACGGATAAACCCCCCACGTCCTCCGCAGCTCGTCTCCTCAGTTTGGCTAAAACATGAAGGATGCTCCTGGACACGGCCTCGCCTCGCTGCAAATTGCCCACAATGCACTGCAACCACTTTTATTTGATGCAAACCTAAACACAATATTAAAGATATAATATATTACTACTGTGCCCCACACTGCAGGAAATAACAGAATAAAGAGACACACATTAAAAAGGACATTTTAGGGCTCTGCATCGAGGAAAGTCGTTTTTAAAATAGTTTAATAGTTTTTGCTGTTTCTGATTATTTAATTTGAACTTATTTTGCTATAATTAGATCATTATGTTGATGCACATTTGGTTATAGGGACACATTAGACCTGCTGATAGATGATGATTTTGTTTAATATGACATCTTTTCAAAGTATTCTTGTAAGATCTATTTTTTTAATCACCACTAAAATGCTGCTACATGAGGACACGCGACAAAAACACGTTCACGTTCTGCTGCCTGACTCCTTTCCACTCATAAAGAAGTTATTTTTTATTATAGCTCCGTGTTTTTAATGCGCAGTATTTGATCATGTGACACACTCCGGAGCCTGTTCCAAAAGCGCTCAGATGCGGCGTTAGCGGGACACTCGGCTTTGTTTCGGAGGAGCCGACTCTGGAGGAAGGATCCTGGCGAAGGAGAAACACCTCTAGTGTTACTTTAACAGTGTTTACAACAGCAGCACTTCTCCAACCCGCCACACTCAGAGGCAGTAATCCTCACAGCTGCTTACTTCACCTCTGTGTTTTTGACCAGAATGTGCCAAACCTGATTATTCCTATGACAGATTTGAGAATACTTTTAATTTTTGTGGATTATTTTGATTTTTCTGTTGAAATGAAGGCTTTATGTTTGTACCTTTTCACTTTTTCACACTGAGATTGGATTATGTTTAAAAAAAAGCTGAAGGTTAAGTTCATTATGAGGTTTAAAAATTTAAAACCATATTTTTTGTTTGTGAAGAAAAACGTTTCATTTTCAGTTTTAATCTTTGCCCGACTTTAAACAAATCAATAAAGACACTTTGAGTTTGTTCATGTTGTGGTTATTTTTAAAATCTCTTTTTTTTTTTTCTGGTCTATGTTTGGTCCTGACTTAGTCCTGGTTTAGTCCTCGATTTGGTCCTGGTTTAGTCCTGGTTTAGACCTGGTTTAGACCTGGTTTAGACCTGGTTTAGTCCTGGTTTAGTCCTGGTTTAGTCCTGGTTTAGACCTGGTTTAGACCTGGTTTAGTCCTGGTTTAGTCCTGGTTTTAGACCTGGTTTAGTCCTGGTTTAGTCCTGGTTTAGTTCTTTTAGTTCATGTCCAGTCTAGTCTTTTTTTTTTTTTTTAGATTTATCACACTTTTGTTCTGGATTTAGTCTCTATTTAAGTCTTGGTTAAGTCCTGGTCTTAGTTCTGATGTAAAAGGTTTAATCCTGGTTTTAGTTTTGTGTTTTTTATGTTTAGAGTTAGAGCCTGGATTCCTGAATTTAGCCACAACTTAAATCTTGGTTTAAACTTATTTAGTTCCTGATTTAGTTCCTGGTTTAGTTCCTTTTTTTCTCTTCTTCTTCTTCTTTTTGTGAAGTGAAAGTGAGCGCGCTGCTTGACGACAGCGTGAAGAGGAGACGCAGGTTTCTGAGCGCCAGGTAACAAAGCTGTTCATTTTATTCTTTCACGACTCCAAACCTCAGCTCCTCAGTTTATCTTCGACTTCTGACGCGAAAACGTCCTCCAGAAACAACAGGACGGGACTTACGCAGTCTCTGCTCCGCGTGAGCTCCGTGTGTCTCAGCTTCAGTCTTTGTCCTTTTGTCTTTCACTTTTCTGTCCTCGTCGTCTCTGGCGCTGCGGTCTCGTTACAAATCCAGTTTCACACGGAATTATCTTTTTATTTCCATTAGTTTTTGTTTTTCGAAATGAAAACTAAATAAAAAGTAATCAATGAGGACTAAAACTAAAGTAAATGCTCTGACATTTTCGTGAACAAATAAAAATGAAACTGATCAGACGGGACGAGCCGAGACAATCCTAAAGCAGTGATGCTCATTGCGTCCTGGGGCCCTCCAGGGGTCTCATCTATAAAGCCTGCGTACGCAGCTCTCTGCGCCAAAGGTGGAACACAACTAGAAAAACAACTGGACATGAAACCTTGCGTATCCCTCCGCCAGCGCTCACTCGTGCGTGCGCACATTTTGGAGACACAGCAGTAAGGCACTGCGCTCAAGCCGCGTTTGTTTGTCCTGGTCAAGTGAGCCGCTCCTACATTTTCAGTGCTTTTTGTGTAATTGTACTTCAAAGTACCTAGTAATGCACAGTACACAGTAAAAGTACTTGAAGCTCTCAGTGGTAGTAGTACTGAATGTACTTATTAGGTATAAGCAGGTTTCATTGTGTACTTTTTAGAGTTTTTGTTTTTATATTCAATCTCAAATACAGTATGATACAGTACATATGAGTTTAATTTGAGTCATTACTAACTTCATGAAAAAAGTATTTCATGATGAAAGTAGTAGCAGAGGTAATGGAGGTAGAAGTACACAGCACAGTCAGTCATTTCTTAGGCTCATAGAGAAATAGATGCGATATAATTCCACCTTAAACACTCAGCAGATTTAGTTTGGTAATAATTCATACAAAATATCCATTACATAATAAATGGATATTTTGTTAAATTAGTGAAAAAGTTGTGTAAATGTGCTTCTAAACCAGGGGTCACCAACTAAAATTCACCGAGGTCCAATTGGTGAAAATTTTCTCGCGCGAAGGTCCGGAGCATCACAGTGTTGATTTGTACCTCAAAAATAAATAAATAAAATCATTGTAGTCACATCAGTGTCTACATTATGGCAATAGCATTTTGCTAACATAAGCATTAGTTTAAAACTAGGGGATATCAAATAATTAAATAAAAAA
Source organism: Bostrychus sinensis (assembly GCA_020698575.1). NCBI lineage: Eukaryota > Metazoa > Chordata > Actinopteri > Gobiiformes > Eleotridae > Bostrychus > Bostrychus sinensis. Next base: position 2,210,629 of record CM036259.1, on the reverse strand, counting down.
GTTTTTTTTTTCTTGTTAATCAAATACAGTTAAAAAAAATCAAACAAAATGCTTTTATAATGGTCCTTGGCTCAGAACACAGGAGACACAGGAGTTTAGAGCTGACCTCTGTTCCTTTCTACATCTGTCTCTCTCATTTCTCCGCTGTCTGTCTCACAGTCACCGCTCCATATGTTTCCAAATCCTCAGATCTGATTGGTTGATAGCATCACACGCAAGATTTTCTGTCTGCTTTTACGCAGGAGACGATTCACCCATTAAAACTAAAGTGGAACGTACTGCGCCTCAAACACAGGTTTCCTCTTAATTCTCTGGTGAATATGAGGCAGCTCTGTCCTCTGTGGGACAGAGGGACACCGAGAGGAGAGGGGTGAGCTGTGGGACAGAGGGACACCGAGAGCAGAGGGGTGAGCTGTGGGACAGAGGGACACCGAGAGGAGAGGGGTGAGCTGTGGGACAGAGAGACACCGAGAGGAGAGGGGTGAGCTGTGGGACAGAGGGACAGACACCGAGAGGAGAGGGGTGAGCTGTGGGACAGAGGGACACCGAGAGGAGAGGGGTGAGCCGTGGGACAGAGGGACACCGAGAGGAGAGGGGTGAGCTGTGGGACAGAGGGACACCGAGAGGAGAGGGGTGAGCCGTGGGACAGAGGGACACCGAGAGGAGAGGGGTGAGCTGTGGGACAGAGAGACACCGAGAGCAGAGGGGTGAGCTGTGGGACAGAGGGACACCGAGAGCAGAGGGGTGAGCTGTGGGACAGAGGGACACCGAGAGGAGAGGGGTGAGCTGTGGGACAGAGAGACACCGAGAGGAGAGGGGTGAGCTGTGGGACAGAGGGACAGACACCGAGAGGAGAGGGGTGAGCTGTGGGACAGAGGGACACCGAGAGGAGAGGGGTGAGCCGTGGGACAGAGGGACACCGAGAGGAGAGGGGTGAGCTGTGGGACAGAGGGACACCGAGAGGAGAGGGGTGAGCCGTGGGACAGAGGGACACCGAGAGGAGAGGGGTGAGCTGTGGGACAGAGAGACACCGAGAGCAGAGGGGTGAGCTGTGGGACAGAGGGACACCGAGAGGAGAGGGGTGAGCTGTGGGACAGAGGGACACCGAGAGGAGAGGGGTGAGCTGTGGGACAGAGGGACAGACACCGAGAGGAGAGGGGTGAGCTGTGGGACAGAGGGACACCGAGAGGAGAGGGGTGAGCCTCGACAGAGAGACACCGAGAGCAGAGGGGTGAGCTGTGGGACAGAGGGACACCGAGAGGAGAGGGGTGAGCTGTGGGACAGAGGGACACCGAGAGGAGAGGGGTGAGCTGTGGGACAGAGGGACACCGAGAGGAGAGGGGTGAGCTGTGGGACAGAGAGACACCGAGAGCAGAGGGGTGAGCTGTGGGACAGAGGGACACCGAGAGGAGAGGGGTGAGCTGTGGGACAGAGAGACACCGAGAGCAGAGGGGTGAGCTGTGGGACAGAGGGACACCGAGAGGAGAGGGGTGAGCTGTGGGACAGAGGGACTCTCTCGCTGCTCAGTAAAAACCAAACTTAAGTGTGTTGTAAAGGGAACAGTCCTGTCCCTCCGCACTCAGTCTGGACCTACTCCTCTCATTTTGTTGGACAGTAACAGAAAACACAGCTGAGTTAACCCCGCACTGTTCATGTTAAAGTTTTAAAGCACCAGGATACGATGCTGTTGACGCGCCGCTGCTCCCGGGGAGTGAACAGGCTGAACGGGTTCGGGTCCGCGGAGTGGGACAGAGGTTCGGGTCCGGATGGGAGGGCATCTGGGTCCGGATTCGGACCGCGGTCCGCCTGTTAATGACCTCTGTTCTAAACTCTCGCTGTTCTCGAGTGTGTCGCTCCCCCGGCAGCAGCACGACAACTGCCGTAAAGAATGCTATATTAGCGCACTCAAAATTTAGGAGCGGCTCACTTGACCACGGAAAAACAAACGCCGGCTTGACCGCAGCACAAAGGCGACCCTCACGGTGAGCTGCTGAAGTGAAGCAGGTCTGACAAATCCATGCCATAAAAAATAAAAACTAAGGATTTGATTCAGGCATCGTTGTTTAAACAAGCAGTGAGTAAAAGTGTGGGAAGGCCATTTGATTTTTCATAACTTCACTCATGCTCTTCAGTATTCTTGACAATGAAGCAGTTCGTAGCCGTGCACGCTCGTGCACGTTCACAGGGCGCTGTGCGCTGGCTCCGTCAATGTCTGCGGTGTGAACAACAGCAGAGGTGATCTCTGATGAATCCGTGACTGAGTTTATGAAACAATGATGGACCTGAGCAGAAACATCTCCTACAGACTCAGTGTTTGATTTAAGACGTGAATGTGAAATGGAGACCTAGTGTTTTGTCTTTATTTTAGTTTTCACGGTGTCCCAAGATGCTTTCAATTGTTCTGAGACCTTTGTGGAAGAAATAAATGTGAAGTCCTTTTTTGAGCAGACCAGAGTAGCTACAGGCGCCACTGGAAGTACGATCAATAGTTGAATTTTTGTTTAAAAATAGGAATTGCTCATGTTAATATCTCATCTAATGTTCCAATAAAATGTTCAGAATTCCCTGTTATTTTAAATCACTTATTTTAAAAAACTACAAGGCCCATGGTAAATGGACTAAAAACCTTTTAAACTGATGTTGTTAGCAAATGTGCAGCACTGTACTTCATGAAAAACTTACATGAAACAGCATTTGTCTGTAACACGGTTGACAAAATGATCAATCAAACACTTTTTAATAAAATAATTAAAAAGTCTTGTAATTTTAAGTGTGGCAAATAAATATTTGTGCACCCCAAGGTTTTTTTTAAACGTATAGTTAATTTATCAAAAAATAATATTGATTTTCTCGCTTCTGATTGAAGTCAAATGTACCCTAAATTATAAAATGAGCCAACTACTAATACTACTGCTAATATTAATACTATTACTACTACTACTTCAACTACTACTACTACATACAGGAGCTTGTATGGTGAGTGTAAACTACTTTAATATCTTTTTCTTCTTCCCAGTAGAATTAAAAGCCCTTCGTTGGAACAGGAGCAGAGAAACCAGTTTGAAGATAAATAAAGACGATGAAGGACACGGAGGACGAGGGGTGAGTGAAATCTGAGACCTCAATCTGTTGTTCTGCAGAGAACGCTTGGATTAGGAGTCTGTCGCCCCCTGCTGGCAGCGCTGGGGACTGGACAGAGCATACAATGGCTATTTAGCACAGCTGTTAGCGACATGATGCTAACAGATAGATTTCTGAGCTGATGCTTCGTAGTGACGGAGGTTTAAATAACTAAATATTGAAGATTATCGCCTAGCTTTGGATTTGTATTTTGCCTTAACGCCAGACAAGAGTGTACACTTACTACACGGATTTGCAGCCCTCATCGGTCTAAGTGGGATTTAGCCGTAACAACTTAGTTAAAAATCCCTAACAGGCGATGTCTGCCTGAAGTCTGGAGCCCATGGACCTCACCAAACTCTGGGTTTCCTCCTCTGTGATGCTCTGAGGCCTTTACTGCTGCTGTCTTCAGTCGTTGCTTGGTTGTGTCTCTTTCTGCCTTAAGTTTAGTCTTAAACAAGTTAAATGCAGCTCAGTTAGGTTGAGATCTGGTGACTGACTCAGCCATTACAGAATATTTCACTTATTGCCTTAAAAAACTCCTGGGTTGGATTTGCAGTTTGTTTTGGGTCATTGTCCATCTGTGCTGTGGCTTTTGTCTGAATCTGAGCAGAAAGTTTCTCCCTCTGCTTCAGAATCCATCCTCTGCTTCTGTCTCTGTCACATCATCAGGAAACTCCACAGACCCAGGGCCAGAGGAAGTTCTGCAGCTCATCACTGCTCCACCAGCTTTTACACAACATGTACAGGTCTGAGTCTGGTCCAGGTCTGAGTCTGGTCCAGGTCTGAGTCTGGTCCAGGTCTGAGTCTGGTCCAGGTCTGAGTCTGGTCCAGGTCTGAGTCTGGTCCAGGTCTGAGTCTGGTCCAGGTCTGAGTCTGGTCCAGGTCTGAGTCTGGTCCAGGTCTGAGTGTGGTCCAGGTCTGAGTGTGGTCCAGGTCTGAGTCTGGTCCAGGTCTGAGTCTGGTCCAGGTCTGGTCCAGGTCTGAGTCTGGTCCAGGTCTGAGTGTGGTCCAGGTCTGAGCCTGGTCCAGGTCTGAGTCTGGTCCAGGTCTGAGTCTGGTCCAGGTCTGAGACTGGTCCAGGTCTGAGTCTGGTCCAGGTCTGAGTCTGGTCCAGGTCTGAGTCTGGTCCAGGTCTGAGTGTGGTCCAGGTCTGAGTCTGGTCCAGGTCTGAGTGTGGTCCAGGTCTGAGTCTGGTCCAGGTCTGAGTCTGGTCCAGGTCTGAGTCTGGTCCAGGTCTGAGTCTGGTCCAGGTCTGGGTTCTTTCTGTTGTTGAGATGAAGTCTGCAGCTTGTGGTGAACTCTGTATTTTCTCTCCTGAAGTCTTCTGGTTCTGGTGGACCTAGACTCTGATAGACCTACTTCCTGGAGAGTGTCCTACTCTAAGGTGGATGTTGTGAAGGGTTTTTCTCTCCAGTCTAAGGATGGTCTGGTTCACTTCCATTGAGAGACTGTATGTTGTGATTTCACAGAAAACGCTTTCAAATACAAATGTAACATCTGGAATCAGGTCCAGACCTTTTACCTGCTCAGTTTATGATGGATTACTGAGGGAAAGCTCCATGAAAAAGCTTTTGGTCACTTGTGTCTGTAGAGAGGGAGGAGGAAGTGTCTGGGGAGAGTGAAACAGTATGAGGCTGATGGTGCATGTGTTTGTTTGTTCCACAGAGTGGAGAGTGGCTCTGAAGACCTCCTGCCTCAGTTTGGTTGGAGTCCTTCATCATTTCATCCATACTCTCCCATGTCTCCCATGATCCATGTCTCTACATCTTCAGCATCATCTCACATCTCGTTAAGACGAGGAAGGAAATCACCACTGGATCCAGGTTTTTTATTATTATTATTATTATTATTATTATTATTATTATTATTATTATTATTATTATTATTTAATCTTTATTTTGAAACATTGAGAATTTTACAACAGTTGCATTGACATTGCCTCATGGTCACAGAACCAGTCTGTAACCAATGATACATTTCACCATTCTCATCTTTTCCATTTTTAATTTTTTTTTATAAACCTATTAGTAAACTATTAGTAAACTAAGAATGTAAAAACAAGGGATGCAATAAAGAACATACGTTGTTAGAATATAACCAAGAGACAACTGAGTAAGTCTTGCATCTGACAAATGTACAGATAGAATAAAAAACATGAATTTGCTAATACGTTGCTAACATTCACTACAGTAGTTGTTGTGTTCGACTGACATACAATATCCATTCTAACCACAGGTTTGAACATTTGTTCCTCTGCAGACAGAGTGAGAATGTTAACCTTTCCATCTGATAAATTTCATTTACAACCTCTACTCATTTCTCCAAACTGGGCAGATTAGGGAGACGCCAGAGCCTGGTGACAGTTTTTTTGCAAGCAGTTATTAAAATTCTGTACAAATATCTGTCCTCAGATGGAAATTCACTCTTACCCAAAATAAGAGCAGTAAATTCAAAAGGGATTGCAGCACACAATCTGACATTACACAAAAACAAATAATGCACCAAAGTCAATCTTCTCACTGATTACTGAGATAAGTTAGCCCAGTCAAACTGATAATGGTAAAAGTTAAATTTGTTTTTATAATTTAGAGTTACAGTGTATTTCTCATAAAAACGGTCAGTCATACCTGTCAAAAACTGGCATCTTAAGGGTTAATTATTAGTGGTGATTAATAAAATCATTATAGAAATCAATTAAGAACCCCCTCATGAAAAAAAAGAAAAATATTATTTTTATTTCAGTTTAAATTTCAAATCACAAATCTTGTAGTTAACAGTACAAACATAACTCTTTTAAAGCAGGACATAAGGGATATCTTGCTTCCTCGTCCTTTAATTTCAGAAACAAATTCAGATGGGACCTTTTGAGAGATCAGAGTGGCTACGCCCCTCCTGTGACCTGATTTATCAGATGAATAGTAAACTTTGGAAAAACCCATTCTTTTCAATTTTTCATGTTCAGTAGAATTAAGATGCGTTTCCTGCAACATAACAATTTGTACTTTTTCTTTTCTCAGTTTGGACAATATCTTATTTCTTTTGGTCAGATTTAGTGCCCTGTTTACATTATACAATACTAGTTTCATATTATTTCTCTCAGTCATTGTTTAATGAGTTTATAACAGAAGGCCTCTCAGTACAATACACCTGAACATAATGCATCCCTATAACAAAAACAACATGAACCAAACAGAAAGACAGTAAAGTCCTTAACAAAATTATATGAACCAGAGTAACATTTCTTTGCAGAACGTGTGCTTCCAGAACAGAGGCTCCAATGAACTGAATGTTTCCTGGGCTCGGGATGTTAGAGCACCTGTCAGGGGAAAACCTGCTCGCCTCGCAGAGTAGGGCCCACTGAGATGACTGCGTTGAGATGTTAACCATTAACAGTGTCCATGTTCTGACAGATTCAACTAGAGTTAAAGTCAGGAGTAGAACCGGTGCATAATTGAATCCTAGTAGGACAGCTTTGTCTTTTACCTCAACCTAAGCACAAAGGCCACAGTTTGCCGCATGTTCATCGGAGTGTTCACTCATCTGTAGGAGAATGTCGTCTATATTCCTGTAGTTTTTCCTTAAACCGCCGCCGAGAGTCCTCGTTACCTTGAGAGAGCGCGCCGCTCGGTCCAGGCACTGCCGTGTTTTGGTCCCAGGCCATTTGCCACGATGAAAGCGGCTGTAGCTCCCGTTGATACGGTCGACAGGAGGTGAGATGACGGTGACCAGGAATCCCTGCGATGACATGTCCGATGTCCTCCGCTGTGTTCTGGTACAGGCGGGTGCCTTCTTCATAGAACACTCGTAGTTTTGCAGGATATGGAGTCTGGAACTTAATTTTCTTCTTCAGCATTTTCTTTACTTGGCTGTACTCGGCGCGTTTCTTACTCAGGGGATAATCGTGATCCATGTAGAAGCGGTCATTGTTGTACAAATCTTGTTTCTTCTGCCAAGCTCTGTGGATGACTCTGACTTTGAATCTGAAGCTCACAAACTTGACAATGATAGAGCGAGGCTTTGACTGTGGGTCGGCGGGTTTGGGTGCTAACGCTCTGTGGGCTCTTTCAGGTTTAACTTTAACATCATGTGGAAAGTCTAAAAGTCTCATAGCAGTTTTTCCAAGAAGCCCATGATGTTATTACCTTCAGCGTCTTCGGGGATGCCATAAATCCTTTTGTTTTCTCTGCGAGCGCAGCCCTCTTGGTCTGTGAGCTTAGCCTCCTTGCTGTCCTGTCGCTGTAAGAGCCGCTTCAGTAGCGTTCGTTGACGCCGCCTGCATAACTGTTTCCACCTCGACAATTCGACCTTCAGCTTCATCCAGTCTATCATTTGTTCTGTGCAACTCTGAATGTCGGAGAGTTGTTGTTTATTATCGTGCCTAAAATCTCAGCTCCATGAGTGTGTTTCTCAAGCAAGCTTCCCCCGTTCCTTCCTCCTCCTCGTGGACAGAGCAGCAACTCCTGCTGTCCTGTTTTTCTTTTATTTATCATTGTGCCCGTTGTTTTTCTCCTTCTTGTACCAACCCTGGGTTCCATCTTGATTAAGTGTCAAATAAAATTAATTCCCAGTAGTTTCAGGGTGGTTTTTTAGAATACTGTTGGAGAGCACTAAAGTTAAGCACACATCTTAGTCACAACCCGGAAGCCACTCCCCTATTATTATTATTATTATTATTATTATTATTTCACAAATATTAATAATATAATTGTGTTTTTGTAGCTGCTCGTCAGGCTTTAGAGGAACATAAGCTCAGTCTGAGGAGGAGATCTGAGACTGAAGCTGGAACCAAGGTTTACTCCGACCTCTACATCTCCTTCAGCGACGAGCTGCGACACTTCCCGCTCAAACTCAGCGACATTTTTAAAGAAAAGGTTAGTGACTACTCTCTGTATTGTCTGGGGAGAGGGAGGAGCTGGAGGAGGAAGTGTCTGGGGAGAGGGAGGAGCTGGAGGAGGAAGTGTCTGGGGAGAGGGAGGAGGTGTACAGCAGTGAGGTTTCACCGTCAGATCTCCAAATAAATGCACTAACTCAGTAGATGTGTTGCTGCTGAATGTTTCTTTTCACTCAAATAAGAAACACATTTGGTAAAACAAAAAGTAGAACTTTCATTTATTAATATTATGTGATTGTTTTATATTTCCATTGAGGGAAGAAAACTAAATAGAAGAAAACCAATGAGGCAGGTGACTGTCAGACCCTGATCCCCCCCATTCCAGATGAACAATATGAGCTGAGCTGCCTTTCAGTAGAGATACTTTCAGTGGTGTAGTGTTTAGTTATCAATCAGACAACTAATTATTATTATCTCTGGCTCTTCTATAAACAGAGAGAGGAGATGACCTGACACAGTGGTGTCTGTTTTTTACACATTTTCTCCTTTAATATGAATATTCACATTTTCCTTTTGTAGAAGCCTGATAGACGCCCCATATTTCTGTACTGGGATCAGAAACCCATCAGAGTGGTGCTGACCTGCGGCGTGGCTGGAGTGGGGAAGACCTTCTCAGTTCTGAAGTTCAGTCTGGACTGGGCCCAGGGCTTAGAGAACCAGGAGGTGGACCTGGTGGTGCCGCTGTCGTTCAGAGAGCTGAACCTGGTCAGAGAGGAGCGCTACAGTCTGCTGACGCTGATACATGTGTTCCATCCACCGCTACAGAAGCTCACAGCTCAGACTCTGGCCCAGAGGAAACTCCTGTTCATCTTCGACGGCCTCGACGAGAGCAGACTCACTCTGGACTTCACCTGTGAGGACATCTCTGAGGTCACACAGAGGTCAGAGGTCAACGTGCTGCTGGTAAACCTCATCAGAGGCACTCTGCTTCCTTCTGCCCTTATATGGATCACCTCCGGACCAGCAGCAGCCAATCAGATCCCTGCACAGTTTGTGCACAGAGTCACAGAGATCCAGGGCTTTATTACTGATACTTTAAGAGAGAATTACTTCAGGAAGAGGTTCACAGATGAAGAGCAGTGTGACAGAGTCCTGTCCCACATCAGGACGTCCCGCAGCCTCCACATCATGAGTCAGATCCCAGTCTTCTGCTGGATCACAGCCACGGTCCTGGACCACATGTTGAGAACCGATCAGAGAGGCCCCCTGCCCCAGACCCTCACAGACATGTACGCTCACTTCCTGTTAGTGCAGACTCAGAGGAAGAGGAAGTACAGACAGGAGACCAGTGGTCCAGGTCTGACTCAGGCCGACTGTGAGGTCCTCCTGAAGCTGGGGAGACTCGCCTTTGAACATCTGCAGGAAGGAAGCATCATGTTCTACCAAGAAGACCTGGAGCAGGTTGGTTTGGACCTGACTGACGCCTCGGTCTACTCAGGAATTTGTTCAGAGATCTTCAAACGAGAGCATGTTATCAACAAATCTGTCTACAGCTTCATCCATCTGAGTGTCCAGGAGTTTCTGGCTGCAGTTTACATGCACCACTGCTTTAACAACGGCGACACAGAAGTTATAAACAATTTTTTAGAAGATAAGGCAGCTCAAGAGTCTACCATGAGTCTTGATGAAGTCCTCAAAAAATCACTGGAAAAATCTCAGCAAAGTCCAAACGTCCTGGACCTGTTTGTGCGCTTCCTTCACGGTCTCTCCCTCGAGTCCAACCAGAGAGTTTTGGAGCATCTTCTAGGTCCAAACAAAACCAATCAAGAGACGATCCAAAAAGTGCTAGACAACCTGAAGATGGTGACCACAAGCCCAGTCTCACCCTCTAAGATCATCAGCGCCTTCCACTGTCTGAGCGAGATGAACGATGCCTCAGTTCATCAGAGGATCCTGGACTTCCTGAAGTCAGGGGAAAGGTCAGAGCCTCTGTCTGAGATCCAGTGCTCGTCTCTGGCCTACATGCTGCAGATGTCTGAGGAGCTCCTAGAGGAGCTGGACCTGACACACTTCTCCATATCACCTGAAGGACAACTGAAAATGATTCCAGTTGTGAGGAACTGCAGAAAGGCTCGGTGTGTGATGTTCAGCAGTAGCTCAGTAGGTAGAGCTCTTCACTTACTGATTATTATTTTTATTGTTTAGATTTTCATCCTGCTCGGTGTCAGAGACTCACTGTGAAATCTTGGCGTCGGCGCTGAAGTCTGACCCCAGTCATCTGACAGAACTGGACCTGAGCTACAACTACACTCTGGGGGATTCTGGGGTAAATGCTCTGTGCGAGGGGTTACGGAGTCCACACTGCAAACTGGAAACACTCAGGTCTGATGCTCCTCAATATTCACATTTTTATTCATTCAGAAATATCCTTATCGGCATGAGTCGCTTTAGTATTTTAGAGACTGTGCTAAGTGCATCTAATTTTTAAATTAAGCTTCCTGGTGATTTTAAGCCTTGATCACTTTTAAATTTTGGTTTTAAATTTTATTAAATCTGGGTCCACATGAAACTAAAGTGGGTGTAATTTAAACCAGGTTTTTGCCACTAAGAGATTTTAAGCTACATATTTATCTATATAGTTTTAAAGAAATGGTTTAAGTGTTAAATGGTATTGGAATAGTTATAGAGTTGTTGTGTGGGCACCACATATGAATGATTCTGTATATAATACTGTACGCTGACCTGCTCGTGTCCACTCTCATTCAACTCTGTTTAATATTTGACTCTAACTCCAACCTGTCCAGGGACGACAGGAATTAGCATATTTTCTTTTTTTCTATATTTTCATATTTTTCACTCATTGTAGTTGTTCCTTTTTATAACGCTTTACTTGGGTTCCAGAGAGAAGTCCAAGCAAAGAGTTCTGTTTTTTCCTGAATCTTTTGTTTTCATTTCTCACCTAGAGCTCATGAATAATGTACAGTAATTGTGACCTTGAATTTTGCCATTATGTGCGTTTTAGATCCTTTAGTTCATGGCAAATTTTCAGGATTGTTACCCTGAATGTGCAGAGAACTTTTGGGGACGTCACAACAGCGAGCTTGTTTAACACACCTCTGGTTATTTCTTCAACCTTCCTCCTCTGTTTTTTACAGTGACATGTTTAAAACACAAAGCCCCAGGCCCTCTCCTTCTGCATGTTGTCCTTGTAAAATGGCTTTGTGCAGTAAATTAGTTTATATTTTTACCCCTCAAGAATTAAGAATGAATTATTGGTGGCACAGTGGTTAGCGCTCCCGCCTCACAGCAGGAAAGGTTGCAGGTTTGAGTCCCAGGCTGTGTGGGGCCTTTCTGTGTGGAGTCTGTGTAGGTTTCCCCTCGCACTATAAACATGTGGGTCAGGTTGGCGGTGGCTCAGGAGTAACCTCCATCTGACCATCTATATACTGTATATAACATATAATGATAAATAAAGCACTTTACTTTAACTTCTCCATGCTCCATGTTTACATTACCACTGTCTCACTGAGCTTTTATTTTGAAAGTGTAAGGTCTTAAATAAATAAATGTGATGTGCTTTCTGTTTAGCCTGAGCTGGTGCAGTTTGTCAGATGCTGGATGTTCTGCTCTGGCCTCAGCTCTGAAGTCTAACCCCTCACATCTGAGAAAACTGGATTTGAGCTGGAACAAGAACCTAAAGGACTCAGGAGTAAAGGCTCTGAGTGAATATCTACAGAGTCTGGACTGTGGGCTCCAGATTCTGAGGTCAGTCAAACACTTACAGCTCTGGAGAACATCTGCTGTTTCTAATGTTTTATGGTGAACTGAATCCTTGGCCTTGTTATTAACATTAGTGACAATAATCTTCTAATTCCAATTAGGACTTAATCAGGTCTAAACTAGGCCTAAGTGAGGACTAAACCACAACTAAACTATATCTAAACCATGTCTAAACAAGGACTAGATCATGTCTAAACCAGGTGGAAATACTAAATACTGCTTTGCTGGGACTGAAGTTGAGAGTCTTGTGGTTTTCCTTCAGGCTGAAATGGTGCGGTCTGTCAGAGGAGGAGGGCTGCTCTGCTCTGGCCTCAGCTCTGAAGTCCAGCTCCTCCAACCTGAGAGAACTGGATTTAAGCTACAATGACCTGAAGGAATCTGCTGTGAGGGCCCTGAGCTCCGGACTCAAGAGTCCTCTCTGCAAACTGGAGATCCTCAGGTCAGTGTTTCATATTGTCATTTGCACGTTTAAGTTTAAAAAAACAAACATAATGTAATCAAAGATAATGGCATCACAGTTAAATTTTTTTTAATTTATTGAGGTTTTTATCAGAAAAGTACAGGCTTTAAACACTCACACATCAAACACAGCACAACAATACTACAGTACATAGTACACTGCAAATTACAAAATAATAATAATAATAATAATAATAATAATAATAATAATAATAATAAAGATAACAAAAGTAAACAACTGTCTCATTTACAAAGGGCCCATAGTTTCATACTCCATTTGTTAAGATATCAGTTTCTTTTGAGCAGAAACTCCATTTCGTGTTCTAAAAGCTTATCATTATTTGTTGCTTTTATTTTTTCTAAATAGTATTGGTAATTGATTAAGTTTTAAAAGTGATTTAAACAGAGGCTTAATTCTTTTTTAGATTTAAAAATAAACATCTTCCCCAACAAAATAATAATATTCAACATATTCATACAGTTTCCATCAAAAACACCTCATATAATGTTCTGTGGTGTTATTTCGAACACTGTCCCCATAAACATCAAGCAGGCTCGGACACAGCCAAAATTTAGACACGTGGACAAAATAAAACAAGTGCATCTGGTCCTCCTCTTCTTCCTCACAGTAAATGTAAAATTGAAAAAAATCCATACCACAGATTCTAAGATATTTTTTAGTTGCTATTATTTTATAAAATATTTGAAGTTGAAATACTCTGGAGTATGAATCAACTGTGGTGTTTTTTCTTAAAATAAAAGCTTCCATGAAATTGGAAAATTGAATTGATCTTCCCCAAACAAGCAGATGCTGTGAGGAAAAAGAGAGGAGCCTGTAGTGTTTACATTCCAGTAATATCTTGTTTTCTTCATTTTAACATTGGATAGTCATTTTTGGCACCTGACTTGTGGGAGACAAACCAGTTGTTTAAATACACTGCCAGACCAAAAATAAAGTCTGTGTCACCTGGATGTAACTAAGTAAACAGGTAAGAGCCTCCTGCAGTTGGTCAGGTCTGGGTTCAGTTCTGTGTCCAAAGAATGAGGTCAGCTGACTCCCTGCAGATACTGAATGACCAGGTTACTCCATCAATGGATTTGTTCTTCCCTGATGGCACTGGGCTTATTCCAAGATGACAATGCCAGGATTCATCGAGCTCAAAATGTGAAAGAGTGGTTCAGGAGCAGGAGACATCATTTTCACACATGGCCTGACCACCACAGAGTCCAGACCTTAACCCCACGGAGAATCTTTGGGATGTGCTGGAGTTACTGCCCAGGTCACACACCAGTATTTTGTTGGACCTTTAGCTTTGGTTACAGCTGCATTCACTGAGAGGCCTTTGGACTCTCCAATTCCATCTGCCTCTGGATCTTGGACTCCCTGACAGGCCGCTCTCAGAGGGTTAGAGTAGGCGCCCACATGTCCACAGCCCTCAGCCTCAACACCGGCTCCCCACAGGGCTGTGCTGAGCCCCCCGCTCTACACCCTCTACACCCACGACTGTACCTCCACCCACACCAGCAACACCATCATCAAGTTTGCTGACGATACCACAGTGGTGGGGCTCATATCCGCAGGGGATGAGTCCGCCTATCGGGACGAGGTGGAGCGGCTCTGTGTCTGGTGTGGGGACAACAACCTGGTCCTGAACACCACCAAGACCAAGGAACTGACAGTGGATTACAGGAGGAAAATAACTGACATTCAGCCTCTGTGCATCGGCAGGGACTGTGTGGAGAGGGTGGCTGCCTTCACGTTTCTGGGTGTTACCATACAGGAGGACCTGACCTGGAGCGCTAACACCATTGCTCTGGTGAAGAAAGCCCAGCAGAGAATGTACTTTCTCAGACTCTTAAAGAAGAACAACCTGGGCGAGAAACTGCTGGTGTCCTTCTACTGCTGCTCCATTGAGAGCATTTTGACAAACTGTGTCTGTGCCTGGTTTTCCAGCTGCACAGTTGCGGACAGGAAAGCGCTCCAGAGGTCACCACCACAGCCCAGAAGATCATTGGCTGCCCTCTCCCATCTTTGGAAGAACTCTACAGTTCCCGCTGTCTGAAAAAAGCATTAAATATTTTACGGGACCCATCCCACCCCGGACATTCACTGTTTGTACTGCTGCCTTCAGGCAGAAGATACAGGACTTTTAAAACAAGGAAAGAATAGAGAGCTATCACGGTTTTAAATGCTGGCGGAACTTGAGTGCTTTTTTAATGCTGTATTTTCACTCCTTGTGCAATATATTAGGAAGCCATGAAATAACTTGAGTTTGGATGTGTGCGTGTTTTTAACGTTGCACTTTTATCTTTATTTATTTATTTGTTTTTATTGTTTTTATTGACTTTATTTCATTTATTCATTTATTTATTTATTTGCACCGGAGGAGGATTGCACTTAATTTCGTTGTATTATGTACAATGACAATAAAGTTATTATTATTATTATTAGATTATTATTGTTTCAATAAGCTCCTGCAATGTCACATTTATTTCCATCCAGCATTGCATTAATTTTTTGCCAAGATCTATTGACGATGGCAGAGTGTGACCACTGTGCAAAGTCACATCCCAAAGATTCTCAGATTCTCCCCGACTTCCCCCCGCTCCTTTACATCGGCTCAGGTGAGGAAAGAACTCAGGCGGCTGAAGAACAGGAAAGCTGCAGGACCAGCCAGCCCCAGGCTGCTCAGGAACTGTGCAGACCAGCTCTGTGAGGTGCTCAGGTACATCTTCAACCTGAGCCTCAGCCTGGAGAAGGTCCCTGTCCTGTGGAAGACCTCCTGTGTGGTTGCGGTTCCTAAGATAACACACGCGAAGGAGCTGAACCACTACAGACCCGTCGCCTTGACCGCCCACCTGATGAAGACCATGGAGAGGCTCACCCTCAGTCACCTCCGCTCCGTGGTGAGCACCGTGATGAACCTGCTGCAGTTTGCCTACAGGCCAAACATCGGGGTGGATGACGCTGTCATCTACCGACTGCACCGAGCGCTGAACCTGGAGACCGCTGGGAGCGCTGTGAGAGTCATGTTTTTTGACTTCTCCAGCTCGTTCAACACCGTCTGGCTGGGACTGCTGCGAGGGAAGCTGGAGGGAGCTGGAGTGGATGGACAATCAGCTGCATGGACCATCGACTACCTCACCAACCTGCCACAGTACATGCATCTGCATAACTGTGTCTCTGAGGTGGTCATCTGCAGCACTGGGGTCCCTCAGGGAACAGTGCTCTCACCGTTCCTCTTCACCCTCTACACCTCAGACTTTACTTACAACACCAACAGCAGAAGTTCTCTGATGACTCAGCCGTTGTGGGCTGTGTGTCTGAGAGGAACGAGCTGGAGTATGCTCAGTCATCGTGGACTTTGTGGACCGGTGTGAGTGCAACCACCTGTGCTTAAACAACAGTAAGACCAAGGAGATGGTGATTGACTCCTGGAGAAGGACACTACCCCAACACACCGGTGAACATCCAGGAGGCGGACATTGACCAGGTGGACAGTTTAAGTACCTGGGTGTTCACCTCAACAATAAACTGAACTGGTCCCACAACACTGACGCCCAGTACAAGAAGGGCCAAAGTCACCTCCACCTTCTGAGGAGAGTGTGCAGGTCTCTAAGGACATTTTATGACTTTGTGGTAGCCTCTGCTATCCTCTACACCAGGGGCAAGTTTGACTGCAGTCGGGCCAAATCATTTTTGAACCACCAGGTGGCCGGCCACAAGAATAAACATACAGTTCTCTGTCATGGTTCCTTGTCAGCTTTAAATGAACATATATTAGTGTGTTCAATTAAGTATACAAAATATATCGATCAATAAATAAATACCTAAATAAATAAAATAACAATCCTCACCCCAACTGCACTGCCCCCTATTTTGCTACATTTTTATTGCTTCAAATTATTTTTATTTATTTTATTTATTTATGTATTTATTTGTAAAGGGACAATACATATTAATGTACATTTGACATGTAAATATGTGAGATTATAGCCTAAGGCTAATTTCCATCTCTAGTCCCTCAGCAGGTTGCTGTCAATACTTAAGGACAAGGGACACACAACAAACAAGTATACAAACATACAGAGCAGATACAAACAAATACACTGTATGACAATACTAAAACTCTATCCATCACAGGTAAACCAACATGTTCAGCACCATGTTCCTTAATTCATTAACAAGATATGAAATTAAGTGCTAATATTGTATGTTTTGTTTGTTTTCCAATGCCTAAAATGCTGTTGTAGATTATCCTTGACCCCAAATTCAATTTGTACACTATATAAATATAATAAAACAATGGATTAATAAGATCTGTATTTCCTTATCTATATCTCCTATCTTCCATAAATATCAACAATAGTAGTCTATAAATTATGATTACAGTTTTGTCCTTTCAGTAACCATTTTTTCAATGCTTCAGTAAATGACGTTAGCGTTGCCAATTCTCTGATATCAGCAGGTACTGTAATCCAAGTTTGAGATGCTCGATAAGAAAATGATAACTGCCCAAACACACTTTTTCTAAAGGGCACCAGACAGTCGCCTCTAGAACCAGATCTTGTTATCCTGTTAGAATTTTGCTTTACAAAGTCTTTTAAAGGAGATGGTGCTAGTTCATTGAGAATTTTGTAAACAAGAACTGCATCAGCATACTTTATGATGTTTTCCAAATTCATCAAATTATATTTTTCCAATATTCTGCAATGATGATACATGGTGGGTCTTTTATCCAACACTTTTAATGTTATTTTATAAATAGCTTCAACCAATTTAAGTGTAGATTTATTTGTTAATGTCCAACATGTAGTACAATAATTTAAATAGGACATAATCATGGAATTAAAATATAATTTAGCTGAATTTGTTGTTAAATTATTTCGTATGTGTCTGAAGTTTGAAACATGAAATTGAATTTTATTCACTGTTCTTTTGACATGTTGTCTAAAGGATAACTGTGAATCCAGCACAACTCCCAAATACTTACATTCATGAACAACCTTAAGTTTTGTACCAAGCACGGATACATCTGGGTCTGCATCCATGCTTGGCTTTTTTGTGAAAAACATGCACACTGACTTTGAGGCATTAAGGTGTCATTGAGAGCACTGTAGCCAACTTGATACTTTTGACATAGCAGTTGATAGGTCCCGTGCTGCTTGCTGCTTGTTTTTAGCATGGACATACAAAACAGCATCGTCGGCATGCATCTGACAGATCACATCAGACGGACAAATCTGTGGAAGGTCATTGATGTACATACTGAATAACAATGGGCCCAGGATTGAACCTTGGGGCACGCCAAGGTTATTGCCAGATGTAGGAGATTTCACATTTTGTACACAAGACACATTGCTTTCTCAACCCCAAATATGATTCCAGCCAGTCTAGTGATCTTCTCGACAGATTGAAATAGGTCAGCTTTGTCATTAGAGTTTGATGATTAATAATGTCAAATGCCTTTGTTAAATCGATAAATATAGCCCCAACAACACCACCAGCATCCATATTAGATTTTACATTTTCTAAGAAGAAACATAGAGCTGTCTCTGTAGAATGATGTTTTCGAAAGCCAAATTGCAATGGGCTAAGAGTATATGGGCTAATGTTCAGGTGATCAATAAGTTGTTCAGCAGCCCATTTTTCAGCAATTTTTGAGACTACGGGCAAGATTTTAATCAGCCTGTAGTTGCTTATTATTGTGGGATCATAGGTGTGATAACCATAATCTTCCAGGGACTTGGAACTATACCCTCTTGTATTGATTTATTAATAATACTTGTAATTGGGTTAATAAGTGCTTGCTTATGTTCCTTAAGAAAGATTGTGTCTATGCCAAATGCATCTTTGGCTTTCGAGTTCTTGAGACTGCAGATGATCCTGTCTACTGTAGATTCAGATATTTCTGTCAGATTTAGAGCTAGGGGCATGGTATCTAAAGGCCTTACATTTTGGGTCATAGTGCAGTTTGTAGCTGCTAAGCTCTTTACAGAATCTATAAAATATGTATTTAATGCCTGTGCCATTTCACTTGGATTATGTATTAAAATTGCCATCTAGTTGTAGTTCTTTAATGTTGTGATTCAAGATATGTTTTCCTGTCATTTTTTTAATATTTGTCCAGATTTCTTTGGCATTTCCTTTTGCATTACTGATTATATTGATAAAAAATGTTGCTTTTGCATTCCTTAATTATTTGGTTACTTTATTTCTTAGTGAAGTAAATATTTGTCTACTATATGTAGTTTTAGATTTGAGGGTTCGTTTAAGAGCTTGGTCTCGTTGTTTCATTAATGACCATATTGCACTATTTAGCCAGGGGAGGTGCTCCTTCTTTGTCGGCTTTGTTTTGAATTTTTTTCATAAACCGACTTATCGTTTCCTGAATCACAGACATAAAAACTTGAAAACTTTCATCTGCACTTTTACTGTCCCTATAATCAGACCAATTTATTTCATTTAAAGCATTTTCTAAGTTTTGTATTTCACTTTTTGGTATGTTCAGCTTGTCACACATATTATTTACAGTGGTAGTAGTGGTATGCTTAGGCAGTTTTCTTGAAAATAGAATCATGTTGTGATCTGAAAGCCCAGTAACTAGATTATATGTCTTTTGAATCCTTTCACTTTTATTACTAAATACAAGATCTATACATGTTTCTGATGAACTACTTATTCGAGTGGGCTCCTTGATAAGTTGTATAAGCTCAAACTTGTCAGTTAATATTTTTTGTTGTTTTCGCGTTGACTTTATGTTCCAATTTATATTAAAATCTCCTAATATTACATCTTTTTTAAAATTACATTGTTGAAAGATAGCTTGTAGTTCATCATAGAATAAACTTGAAGATGCTGGAGGTCTATATAATCCTATCACTATTATTTGCATTTGTGGAGAAAGAGTTATGGTTAAACCTACACATTCTAGACTGGTTGAGACTGTCCACTGTATTAGATGGCATTTTATATTATCCCGTACATAAAACATCACGCCGCCACCTCTACCCTCTGCCCAATCCTTCCTAAAAGTATTATAACCTGATACACTGAGACCAGCTACAGGGGAATTAGACTGTAACCATGTCTCAGAAATACACAGAACATCTAAATTTGATTCAAATAATAAATGTTGCACTTGGTAGCATTTTGATAAAATGCTTCTGATGTTGATTTGTCCAAAGAGAAGACCGCTTGGTTTGGCCTCGAAATCCCATAAAACACGTGCATTATTTAGAGTCTGGAAAAGTTTGCGCTTACTTTGTTTGATGATCGCTCTATTCCTTTGATGCGGTGGATTTGTATTAAGAGACCTCTCACCCCTCACAGAGTTTCTGTTGTTATCTTTGACAGATTCCTCATGATGTGCAGTCACATTCACAGATGGCAGGGCATTTAAAGTTCCAACTGGAGTGGCTAGAATTAGAGAATTAGATCAACATTGGATACTTATTGGATAGAGGCAAAGGCAACCATGACACAAGGAGGTCACATGATAGAATGCCTGCTATTTATTGGTTGGAGGCAACTAAAACCATGAAACCATGACAGAGAGATGTATGCTGGCACATAGAGTGCGGTCTCATCTCTAACAACACCATGGGGTTAAATGCTATCAAGTGATATTAACTGTGCAATATCATCTATATATTGTGTATAACATGTAATGACAAATAAAGCACTTTACTTTAACTTCTCCATGCTCCATGTTTACATTACCGCTGTCTCACTGAGCTTTTATTTTGAAAGTGTAAGGTCTTAAATAAATAAATGTGATGTGCTTTCTGTTTAGTCTGAGCGGGTGCAGTTTGTCAGATGCTGGATGTTCTGCTCTGGCCTCAGCTCTGAAGTCTAACCCCTCACATCTGAGAGAACTGGATTTGAGCTGGAACAAGAACCTAAAGGACTCAGGAGTAAAGGCTCTGAGTGAATATCTACAGAGTCTGGACTGTGGGCTCCAGATTCTGAGGTCAGTCAAACACTCACAGCTCTGGAGAACATCTGCTGTTTCTAATGTTTTATGGTGAACTGAATCCTTGGCCTTGTTATTAACATTGGTGACAATAATCTTCTAATTCCAATTAGGACTTAATCAGGTCTAAACTAGGCCTAAGTGAGGACTAAACCACAACTAAACTATGTCTAAACCATGTCTAAACAAGGACTAGATCATGTCTAAACCAGGTGGAAATACTAAATACTGCTTTGCTGGGACTGAAGTTGAGACTCTTGTGGTTTTCCTTCAGGCTGCAGCAGTGTTATCTGTCCCAGTCCAGCTGCTCTGCTCTGGCCTCAGCCCTGAAGTCCAACCCTGGGTCTGCTCTCAGAGAACTGGACCTGCGCGACAACCTCCTCGGTCCTGTCCCAGATCTGACTGAACTCCTGAAGAACCCGGACTGTCCACTGGAGACTCTGAGGTCTGCAAAATGGTGCAAGTCAACTAGAATTGCACCAAATAAATAGTTTTATTGTTTCCAAGGGACCAATGTATTTATTGATATGTTTTTAATATACAGTGAAACCAAATAGTACATTGTAAGTCAAAGTGATTTTTTTCTTGATAATGGATCTGGTCTGGAATAAATTAGTGGCAAAAAACGGTAAGACAATGTCAGTGACGTGCGGTGAGGTTCATGGCTGGTGAGGCACTGACATCAGAGCAGGGCTCTCCAACTAAAATTGCTCAGGGTCCACAGAATTAACCTTCTCCCTCTGCTGGGGTCCCAACAAATGCATAAAAAATAATAAATAGGCTATGTTAGAGTGTTTTTATGTATTTATTCTGGAGTAAAATGTACAATAGTACAATGCATATGATTTCTGTCAGAAAAACATGGAGCTATCATTTCCACTTTGACAGCAGCTGAGGTTTGAACTTGGGTCAGACTTTGATCAAACTGGAGATGGATTTATAGACAGTTTTCCACTCTCCTCCAGGCAGCAGCATTTGGATAACACTATTTTATTCATACTGAACACAAAGGATTTAGGGGAGTGCAGCTTCATAATACAGGCTAAATGCATGAATTAGCGGCTCATTAATGTGCACGTGTCTCTGTCCATTCACGCCTCGTTGAAAAAAGCGGGTTATTTTCTGACCTGATATTTGAAGCAGATCTTTTAGCTCCGGCGTTGGTCTTCCTTCATAAATTAGATCTTATTACGATTGGTGTCCAGTTTTGAGAAAGTTTTAATATCCGTGTATCTTCCATGTTTGGCTTTCACCTGTGAGCACCTGTGTGCTCTCGTACGCCCCCTACAGTGAGGCAGAGTACTGTCAGCCTCACCTCCAACATTTTTTATCTGTGGTTTTATGCGATTAATAAAACTAAATATGTAACACACAAACATTAAATACAATAGCCTGACTATGGAAAATGAGTGAGCACATTAAAAGTGTCTGAAAACGTTCTATTGGAGACGTGAAGAGAGACAGAAACAGCGTCAGCCCAGTGAGCGAGGGACTGCTCAGTCTGAGCTGAGGCTGCTCGCTGCTGCACTTCACGTCTCGCCCATGGATTTGAACTGGAAATACACAAATTCAGCATTTCATATTGGATTCAAAAAGAAAATAATATAAAGCACAGACCAGAGAAAAAAACTGAACATTTTATTTTATGATTATTTGTATATTTTTTCTTCTTCCCGATGCAGGTGAGGGCCTGCCTCCCCTGG
This sequence comes from Bostrychus sinensis, assembly GCA_020698575.1. NCBI lineage: Eukaryota > Metazoa > Chordata > Actinopteri > Gobiiformes > Eleotridae > Bostrychus > Bostrychus sinensis. Next base: position 2,188,757 of record CM036259.1, on the reverse strand, counting down.
CTGCACGTCCCTGGACAATGACATAATAATACTGTTGAAAAATGCACTGTTTTATTTAATGGGAGACACTTTCATTTTGGGGTTTTGAGCCAGTTTGCTCCTTTAACATGAGGCTTTTACACTGAAATAAATAAAATATCCACAGTACACATTAAGGTGTTTAATACATTTAGTCTCTTGTGTCCATAGATTTCTACTGGAAATATTAATTTCAAAAGCTGTTTTCTCAAAATGAGTTTTTCTCACTGAAATCTCCACTTCAGTAGCTCCTGCAAGCACCGCATTTTCCAGTCCTGCACTTAACCATATTCTGAAAGCTTTTACTGAGGGATTTGTTAATATGTAATTCCTGGTCTATTTATTGGGCATTTTACTCTAAAAAGATGAAAAGGTGAAATTAGATTTTTTTTTAAGACTGTTGCTATTGTAAGGCTATTTTCTAATTTACTGAAAAACAGAATCAGATCCATAATTCCCATCCGGGCTCTGTGCAATATTCACATTTAGTTTTTTTGATTTGTGCAAATTAGTAAATTTTTATGCAATATATGCCTAATTTTCATACAAAAACAAAAAATGAATCAAAACTTACAATATATTTTTTCCTTTATTTATCTCAGTAATCTGCTGGAAAGGTTTCACAGTGATATCTGTTAGAAAAAAAATCTTATTCTCCTGAACCGTCTCGCCTTAATTTTCCTTACAGATAAAATGGCCCTTGTTAAAAATGTCTATCTCAATAATTTGTCCAGTCATTAGTCCAGAGAATCTTTTTGGGCTGAACTGTAAATCTTAGTTTTGTGAAGATACAAGTTCTGCTTAAGAATTTCATAAAGGAGCATCTCTTTAGTGGGACTCATTACTACTAATGTTATAATGTTATTACATAGTAATTACTTCTCTTGTTAATTGTTTGTCTCTAGAAGAAAGACATGTAAATAGAGTAAACACCAGCGTTTATAATCTCTCTGTTCTTCAGGACCGATCGTTTCTTCCGTCATGCTCAATCTGCTGGAATGATAAAGTAAGTAAACTTCTTTTGAATGCATTCTCTTAGCTTTGATAGATGATTTTTTTTTCTCTTTCTTCTTTTTTTCCCCATAGATCCAAACAGATCAAAGCTTTTATAAAGAACGTTGACCTCTTTTTCAGGGACCAAAAGTAATTGGACAAATTAAACGTCCTGTTTCCTGCTTTCCTCAGTCTTTCTGAAACAGTGTTGTTCTCCTCTGCATTAGTATTTCAGGTTTTATATTAAAATAATGTATCTGTGGAAAACCTCCTCTGTTGGATTAGGAGTCTGTCGCCCCCTGCTGGCAATACTAGGGACTGGACAGAGCATAAAATGGCTATTTAGCATGGCTGTTAGCAACATGATGCTAACAGATAGATTTCTGAGCTGATGCTTCGTAGTGACGGAGGTTTAAGGCTGAAATGATCAAAACGAGTCCGGTGACGGTGTCTGGGCTTTAGAAACGCTCACTTCCTGGTTTCACCCTGAAACCAAGCGTTTTCAGCTCTGGAGAAGGGCAGCGCCGCAGCATACAGGATTACTCAAACAGAATACTACTACAGGTCTGTTTCTGAGGAGGAGACCACATTAGAACAGGGTTAAAGAGAGGGACAGGACAGTACTTAGTTAAAAATCCCTAACAGGCGATGTCTGCCTGAAGTCTGGAGCCCATGGACCTCACCAAACTCTGGGTTTCCTCCTCTGTGATGCTCTGAGGCCTTTACTGCTGCTGTCTTCAGTCGTTGCTTGGTTGTGTCTCTTTCTGCCTTAAGTTTAGTCTTAAACAAGTTAAATGCAGCTCAGTTAGGTTGAGATCTGGTGACTGACTCAGCCATTACAGAATATTTCACTTATTGCCTTAAAAAACTCCTGGGTTGGATTTGCAGTTTGTTTTGGGTCATTGTCCATCTGTGCTGGGGCTTTTGTCTGAATCTGAGCAGAAAGTTTCTCCCTCTGCTTCAGAATCCATCTGCTTCTGTCTCTGTCACATCATCAGGAAACTCCACAGACCCAGGGCCAGAGGAAGTTCTGCAGCTCATCACTGCTCCACCAGCTTTTACACAACATGTCCAGGTCTGAGTCTGGTCCAGGTCTGAGTCTGGTCCAGGTCTGAGTCTGGTCCAGGTCTGAGTCTGGTCCAGGTCTGAGTCTGGTCCAGGTCTGAGTCTGGTCCAGGTCTGAGTCTGGTCCAGGTCTGAGTCTGGTCCAGGTCTGAGTGTGGTCCAGGTCTGAGTCTGGTCCAGGTCTGGGTTCTTTCTGTTGTTGAGATGAAGTCTGCAGCTTGTGGTGAACTCTGTATTTTCTCTCCTGAAGTCTTCTGGTTCTGGTGGACCTAGACTCTGATAGACCTACTTCCTGGAGAGTGTCCTACTCTAAGGTGGATGTTGTGAAGGGTTTTTCTCTCCAGTCTAAGGATGGTCTGGTTCACTTCCATTGAGAGACTGTATGTTGTGATTTCACAGAAACAGCTTTCAAATACAAATGTAACATCTGGAATCAGGTCCAGACCTTTTACCTGCTCAGTTTATGATGGATTACTGAGGGAAAGCTCCATGAAAAAGCTTTTGGTCGCTTGTGTCTGGGGAGAGTGAAACAGTGTGAGGCTGATGGTGCATGTGTTTGTTTGTTCCACAGGAAGGAGAGTGGCTCTGAAGACCTCCTGCCTCAGTTTGGTTGGAGTCCTTCATCATTTCATCCATACTCTCCCATGTCTCCCATGATCCATGTCTCTACATCTTCAGCATCATCTCACATCTCGTTATTAAGACGAGGAAGGAAATCACCACTGGATCCAGGTTTTTATTATTATTATTATTATTATTATTATTATCATTATTATTATTATCATCATTATTATTATTATTATTATTTAATCTTTATTTTGAAACATTGAGAATTTTACAACAGTTGCATTGACATTGCCTCATGGTCACAGAACCAGTCTGTAACCAATGATACATTTCACCATTCTCATCTTTTCCATTTTTAATTTTTTTTTATAAACCTATTAGTAAACTATTAGTAAACTAAGAATGTAAAAACAAGGGATGCAATAAAGAACATACGTTGTTAGAATATAACCAAGAGACAACTGAGTAAGTCTTGCATCTGACAAATGTACAGATAGAATAAAAAACATGAATTTGCTAATACGTTGCTAACATTCACTACAGTAGTTGTTGTGTTCGACTGACATACAATATCCATTCTAACCACAGGTTTGAACATTTGTTCCTCTGCAGACAGAGTGAGAATGTTAACCTTTCCATCTGATAAATTTCATTTACAACCTCTACTCATTTCTCCAAACTGGGCAGATTAGGGAGACGCCAGAGCCTGGTGACAGTTTTTTTGCAAGCAGTTATTAAAATTCTGTACAAATATCTGTCCTCAGATGGAAATTCACTCTTACCCAAAATAAGAGCAGTAAATTCAAAAGGGATTGCAGCACACAATCTGACATTACACAAAAACAAATAATGCACCAAAGTCAATTCTCACTGATTACTGAGATAAGTTAGCCCAGTCAAACTGATAATGGTAAAAGTCAAATTTGTTTTTATAATTTAGAGTTACAGTGTATTTCTCATAAAAACGGCCAGTCATACCTGTCAAAAACTGGCATCTTAAGGGTTACTTATTAGTGGTGATTAATAAAATCATTATAGAAATCAATTAAGAACCCCCTCATGAAAAAAAAGAAAAATATTATTTTTATTTCAGTTTAAATTTCAAATCACAAATCTTGTAGTTAACAGTACAAACATAACTCTTTTAAAGCAGGACATAAGGGATATCTTGCTTCCTCGTCCTTTAATTTCAGAAACAAATTCAGATGGGACCTTTTGAGAGATCAGAGTGGCTACGCCCCTTCTGTGACCTGATTTATCAGATGAATAGTAAACTTTGGAAAAACCCATTCTTTTCAATTTTTCATGTTCAGTAGAATTAAGATGCGTTTCCTGCAACATAACAATTTGTACTTTTTCTTTTCTCAGTTTGGACAATATCTTATTTCTTTTGGTCAGATTTAGTGCCCTGTTTACATTATACAATACTAGTTTCATATTATTTCTCTCAGTCATTGTTTAATGAGTTTATAACAGAAGGCCTCTCAGTACAATACACCTGAACATAATGCATCCCTATAACAAAAACAACATGAACCAAACAGAAAGACAGTAAAGTCCTTAACAAAATCATATGAACCAGAGTAACATTTCTTTGCAGAACGTGTGCTTCCAGAACAGAGGCTCCAATGAACTGAATGTTTCCTGGGCTCGGGATGTTAGAGCACCTGTCAGGGGAAAACCTGCTCGCCTCGCAGAGTAGGGCCCACTGAGATGACTGCGTTGAGATGTTAACCATTAACAGTGTCCATGTTCTGACAGATTCAACTAGAGTTAAAGTCAGGAGTAGAACCGGTGCATAATTGAATCCTAGTAGGACAGCTTTGTCTTTTACCTCAACCTAAGCACAAAGGCCACAGTTTGCCGCATGTTCATCGGAGTGTTCACTCATCTGTAGGAGAATGTCGTCTATATTCCTGTAGTTTTTCCTTAAACCGCCGCCGAGAGTCCTCGTTACCTTGAGAGAGCGCGCCGCTCGGTCCAGGCACTGCCGTGTTTTGGTCCCAGGCCATTTGCCACGATGAAAGCGGCTGTAGCTCCCGTTGATACGGTCGACAGGAGGTGAGATGACGGTGACCAGGAATCCCTGCGATGACATGTCCGATGTCCTCCGCTGTGTTCTGGTACAGGCGGGTGCCTTCTTCATAGAACACTCGTAGTTTTGCAGGATATGGAGTCTGGAACTTAATTTTCTTCTTCAGCATTTTCTTTACTTGGCTGTACTCGGCGCGTTTCTTACTCAGGGGATAATCGTGATCCATGTAGAAGCGGTCATTGTTGTACAAATCTTGTTTCTTCTGCCAAGCTCTGTGGATGACTCTGACTTTGAATCTGAAGCTCACAAACTTGACAATGATAGAGCGAGGCTTTGACTATGGGTCGGCGGGTTTGGGTGCTAACGCTCTGTGGGCTCTTTCAGGTTTAACTTTAACATCATGTGGAAAGTCTAAAAGTCTCATAGCAGTTTTTCCAAGAAGCCCATGATGTTATTACCTTCAGCGTCTTCGGGGATGCCATAAATCCTTTTGTTTTCTCTGCGAGCGCAGCCCTCTTGGTCTGTGAGCTTAGCCTCCTTGCTGTCCTGTCGCTGTAAGAGCCGCTTCAGTAGCGTTCGTTGACGCCGCCTGCATAACTGTTTCCACCTCGACAATTCGACCTTCAGCTTCATCCAGTCTATCATTTGTTCTGTGCAACTCTGAATGTCGGAGAGTTGTTGTTTATTATCGTGCCTAAAATCTCAGCTCCATGAGTGTGTTTCTCAAGCAAGCTTCCCCCGTTCCTTCCTCCTCCTCGTGGACAGAGCAGCAACTCCTGCTGTCCTGTTTTTCTTTTATTTATCGTTGTGCCCGTTGTTTTTCTCCTTCTTGTACCAACCCTGGGTTCCATCTTGATTAAGTGTCAAATAAAATTAATTCCCAGTAGTTTCAGGGTGGTTTTTTAGAATACTGTTGGAGAGCACTAAAGTTAAGCACACATCTTAGTCACAACCCGGAAGCCACTCCCCTATTATTATTATTATTATTATTATTATTTCACAAATATTAATAATATAATTGTGTTTTTGTAGCTGCTCGTCAGGCTTTAGAGGAACATAAGCTCAGTCTGAGGAGGAGATCTGAGACTGAAGCTGGAACCAAGGTTTACTCCGACCTCTACATCTCCTTCAGCGACGAGCTGCGACACTTCCCGCTCAAACTCAGCGACATTTTTAAAGAAAAGGTTAGTGACTACTCTCTGTATTGTCTGGGGAGAGGGAGGAGCTGGAGGAGAAAGTGTCTGGGGAGAGGGAGGAGCTGGAGGAGGAAGTGTCTGGGGAAAGGGAGCAGCTGGAGGAGGAAGTGTCTGGGGAGAGGGAGGAGGTGTACAGCAGTGAGGTTTCACCGTCAGATCTCCAAATAAATGCACTAACTCAGTAGATGTGTTGCTGCTGAATGTTTCTTTTCACTCAAATAAGAAACATATTTGGTAAAACAAAAAGTAGAACTTTCATTTATTAATATTATGTGATTGTTTTATATTTCCATTGAGGGAAGAAAACTAAATAGAAGAAAACCAATGAGGCAGGTGACTGTCAGACCCTGATCCCCCCCATTCCAGATGAACAATACGAGCTGAGCTGCCTTTCAGTAGAGATACTTTCAGTGGTGTAGTGTTTAGTTATCAATCAGACAACTAATTATTATTATCTCTGGCTCTTCTATAAACAGAGAGAGGAGATGACCTGACACAGTGGTGTCTGTTTTTTACACATTCTCCTTTAATATGAATATTCATATTTTTCTTCTCTAGAAGCCTGATAGACGCCCCATATTTCTGTACTGGGATCAGAAACCCATCAGAGTGGTGCTGACCTGCGGCGTGGCTGGAGTGGGGAAGACCTTCTCAGTTCTGAAGTTCAGTCTGGACTGGGCCCAGGACTTAGAGAACCAGGAGGTGGACCTGGTGGTGCCGCTGTCGTTCAGAGAGCTGAACCTGGTCAGAGAGGAGCGCTACAGTCTGCTGACACTGATACATGTGTTCCATCCACCGCTACAGAAGCTCACAGCTCAGACTCTGGCCCAGAGGAAACTCCTGTTCATCTTCGACGGCCTCGACGAGAGCAGACTCACTCTGGACTTCACCTGTGAGGACATCTCTGAGGTCACACAGAGGTCAGAGGTCAACGTGCTGCTGGTAAACCTCATCAGAGGCACTCTGCTTCCTTCTGCCCTTATATGGATCACCTCCGGACCAGCAGCAGCCAATCAGATCCCTGCACAGTTTGTGCACAGAGTCACAGAGATCCAGGGCTTTATTACTGATACTTTAAGAGAGAATTACTTCAGGAAGAGGTTCACAGATGAAGAGCAGTGTGACAGAGTCCTGTCCCACATCAGGACGTCCCGCAGCCTCCACATCATGTGTCAGATCCCAGTCTTCTGCTGGATCACAGCCACGGTCCTGGACCACATGTTGAGAACCGATCAGAGAGGAGCCCTGCCCCAGACCCTCACAGACATGTACGCTCACTTCCTGTTAGTGCAGACTCAGAGGAAGAGGAAGTACAGACAGGAGACCAGTGGTCCAGGTCTGACTCAGGCCGACTGTGAGGTCCTCCTGAAGCTGGGGAGACTCGCCTTTGAACATCTGCAGAAAGAAAACATCATGTTCTACCAAGAAGACCTGGAGCAGGTTGGTTTGGACCTGACTGACGCCTCGGTCTACTCAGGAATTTGTTCAGAGATCTTCAAACGAGAGCATGTTATCAACAAATCTGTCTACAGCTTCATCCATCTGAGTGTCCAGGAGTTTCTGGCTGCAGTTTACATGCACCACTGCTTTAACAACGGCGACACAGAAGTTATAAACAATTTTTTAGAAGATAAGGCAGCTCAAGAGTCTACCATGAGTCTTGATGAAGTCCTCAAAAAATCACTGGAAAAATCTCAGCAAAGTCCAAACGTCCTGGACCTGTTTGTGCGCTTCCTTCACGGTCTCTCCCTCGAGTCCAACCAGAGAGTTTTGGAGCATCTTCTAGGTCCAAACAAAACCAATCAAGAGACGATCCAAAAAGTGCTAGACAACCTGAAGATGGTGACCACAAGCCCAGTCTCACCCTCTAAGATCATCAGCGCCTTCCACTGTCTGAGCGAGATGAACGATGCCTCGGTTCATCAGAGGATCCTGGACTTCCTGAAGTCAGGGGAAAGGTCAGAGCCTCTGTCTGAGATCCAGTGCTCGTCTCTGGCCTACATGCTGCAGATGTCTGAGGAGCTCCTAGAGGAGCTGGACCTGACACACTTCTCCATATCACCTGAAGGACAACTGAAAATGATTCCAGTTGTGAGGAACTGCAGAAAGGCTCGGTGTGTGATGTTCAGCAATAGCTCAGTAGGTAGAGCTCTTCACTTACTGATTATTATTTTTATTGTTTAGATTTTCATCCTGCTCGGTGTCAGAGACTCACTGTGAAATCTTGGCGTCGGCGCTGAAGTCTGACCCCAGTCATCTGACAGAACTGGACCTGAGCTACAACTACACTCTGGGGATTCTGGGGTAAATGCTCTGTGCGAGGGGTTACGGAGTCCACACTGCAAACTGGAAACACTCAGGTCTGATGCTCCTCAATATTCACATTTTTATTCATTCAGAAATATCCTTATCGGCATGAGTCGCTTTAGTATTTTAGAGACTGTGCTAAGTGCATCTAATTTTTAAATTAAGCTTCCTGGTGATTTTAAGCCTTGATCACTTTTAAATTTTGGTTTTAAATTTTATTAAATCTGGGTCCACATGAAACTAAAGTGGGTTTAATTTAAACCAGGTTTTTGCCACTAAGAGATTTTAAGCTACATATTTATCTATATAGTTTTAAAGAAATGCTTTAAGTGTTAAATGGTATTGGAATAGTTATAGAGTTGTTGTGTGGGCACCACATATGAATGATTCTGTATATAATACTGTACGCTGACCTGCTCGTGTCCACTCTCATTCAACTCTGTTTAATATTTGACTCTAACTCCAACCTGTCCAGGGACGACAGGAATTAGCATATTTTCTATTTTTCTATATTTTCATATTTTTCACTCATTGTAGTTGTTCCTTTTTATAACGCTTTACTTGGGTTCCAGAGAGAAGTCCAAGCAAAGAGTTCTGTTTTTTCCTGAATCTTTTGTTTTCATTTCTCACCTAGAGCTCATGAATAATGTACAGTAATTGTGACCTTGAATTTTGCCTTTATGTGCGTTTTAGATCCTTTAGTTCATGGCAAATTTTCAGGATTCTTACCCCGAATGTGCAGAGAACTTTTGGGGACGTCACAACAGCGAGCTTGTTTAACACACCTCTGGTTATTTCTTCAACCTTCCTCCTCTGTTTTTTACAGTGACATGTTTAAAACACAAAGCCCCAGGCCCTCTCCTTCTGCATGTTGTCCTTGTAAAATGGCTTTGTGCAGTAAATTAGTTTATATTTTTACCCCTCAAGAATTAAGAATGAATTATTGGTGGCACAGTGGTTAGCGCTCCCGCCTCACAGCAGGAAAGGTTGCAGGTTTGAGTCCCAGGCTGTGTGGGGCCTTTCTGTGTGGAGTCTGTGTAGGTTTCCCCTCGCACTATAAACATGTGGGTCAGGTTGGCGGTGGCTCAGGAGTAACCTCCATCTGACCATCTATATACTGTCTATAACATATAATGATAAATAAAGCACTTTACTTTAACTTCTCCATGCTCCATGTTTACATTACCACTGTCTCACTGAGCTTTTATTTTGAAAGTGTAAGGTCTTAAATAAATAAATGTGATGTGCTTTCTGTTTAGTCTGAGCTGGTGCAGTTTGTCAGATGCTGGATGTTCTGCTCTGGCCTCAGCTCTGAAGTCTAACCCCTCACATCTGAGAGAACTGGATTTGAGCTGGAACAAGAACCTAAAGGACTCAGGAGTAAAGGCTCTGAGTGAATATCTACAGAGTCTGGACTGTGGGCTCCAGATTCTGAGGTCAGTCAAACACTCACAGCTCTGGAGAACATCTGCTGTTTCTAATGTTTTATGGTGAACTGACTCCTTGGCCTTGTTATTAACATTAGTGACAATAATCTTCTAATTCCAATTAGGACTTAATCAGGTCTAAACTAGGCCTAAGTGAGGACTAAACCACAACTAAACTATATCTAAACCATGTCTAAACAAGGACTAGATCATGTCTAAACCAGGTGGAAATATTAAACACTGCTTTGCTGGGACTGAAGTTGAGAGTCTTGTGGTTTTCCTTCAGGCTGAAAGGGTGCGGTCTGTCAAAGAAGGGCTGCTCTGCTCTGGCCTCAGCTCTGAAGTCCAGCTCCTCCAACCTGAGAGAACTGGATTTAAGCTACAATGACCTGAAGGAATCTGCTGTGAGGGCCCTGAGCTCCGGACTCAAGAGTCCTCTCTGCAAACTGGAGATCCTCAGGTCAGTGTTTCATATTGTCATTTGCACGTTTAAGTTTAAAAAAACAAACATAATGTAATCAAAGATAATGGCATCACAGTTAAATTTTTTTTAATTTATTGAGGTTTTTATCAGAAAAGTACAGGCTTTAAACACTCACACATCAAACACAGCACAACAATACTACAGTACATAGTACACTGCAAATTACAAAATAATAATAATAATAATAATAATAATAATAATACTAATAATAAAGATAACAAAAGTAAACAATTGTCTCATTTACAAAGGGCCCATAGTTTCATACTACATTTGTTAAGATATCAGTTTCTTTTGAGCAGAAACTCCATTTCGTGTTCTAAAAGCTTATCATTATTTGTTGCTTTTATTTTTTCTAAATAGTATTGGTAATTGATTAAGTTTTAAAAGTGATTTAAACAGAGGCTTAATTCTTTTTTAGATTTAAAAATAAACATCTTCCCCAACAAAATAATAATATTCAACATATTCATACAGTTTCCATCAAAAACACCTCATATAATGTTCTGTGGTGTTATTTCGAACACTGTCCCCATGGACATCAAGCAGGCTCGGACACAGCCAAAATTTAGACACGTGGACAAAATAAAACAAGTGCATCTGGTCCTCCTCTTCTTCCTCACAGTAAATGTAAAATTGAAAAAAATCCATACCACAGATTCTAAGATATTTTTTAGTTGCTATTATTTTATAAAATATTTGAAGTTGAAATACTCTGGAGTATGAATCAACTGTGGTGTTTTTTCTTAAAATAAAAGCTTCCATGAAATTGGAAAATTGAATTGATCTTCCCCAAACAAGCAGATGCTGTGAGGAAAAAGAGAGGAGCCTGTAGTGTTTACATTCCAGTAATATCTTGTTTTCTTCATTTTAACACTGGATAGTCATTTTTGGCACCTGACTTGTGGGAGACAAACCAGTTGTTTAAATACACTGCCAGACCAAAAATAAAGTCTGTGTCACCTGGATGTAACTAAGTAAACAGGTAAGAGCCTCCTGCAGTTGGTCAGGTCTGGGTTCAGTTCTGTGTCCAAAGAATGAGGTCAGCTGACTCCCTGCAGATACTGAATGACCAGGTTACTCCATCAATGGATTTGTTCTTCCCTGATGGCACTGGGCTTATTCCAAGATGACAATGCCAGGATTCATCGAGCTCAAAATGTGAAAGAGTGGTTCAGGAGCAGGAGACATCATTTTCACACATGGCCTGACCACCACAGAGTCCAGACCTTAACCCCACGGAGAATCTTTGGGATGTGCTGGAGTTACTGCCCAGGTCACACACCAGTATTTTGTTGGACCTTTAGCTTTGGTTACAGCTGCATTCACTGAGAGGCCTTTGGACTCTCCAATTCCATCTGCCTCTGGATCTTGGACTCCCTGACAGGCCGCTCTCAGAGGGTTAGAGTAGGCGCCCACATGTCCACAGCCCTCAGCCTCAACACCGGCTCCCCACAGGGCTGTGCTGAGCCCCCCGCTCTACACCCTCTACACCCACGACTGTACCTCCACCCACACCAGCAACACCATCATCAAGTTTGCTGACGATACCACAGTGGTGGGGCTCATATCCGCAGGGGATGAGTCCGCCTATCGGGACGAGGTGGAGCGGCTCTGTGTCTGGTGTGGGGACAACAACCTGGTCCTGAACACCACCAAGACCAAGGAACTGACAGTGGATTACAGGAGGAAAATAACTGACATTCAGCCTCTGTGCATCGGCGGGGACTGTGTGGAGAGGGTGGCTGCCTTCACGTTTCTGGGTGTTACCATACAGGAGGACCTGACCTGGAGCGCTAACACCATTGCTCTGGTGAAGAAAGCCCAGCAGAGAATGTTCCTTCTCAGACTCTTAAAGAAGAACAACCTGGGCGAGAAACTGCTGGTGTCCTTCTACTGCTGCTCCATTGAGAGCATTTTGACAAACTGTGTCTGTGCCTGGTTTTCCAGCTGCACAGTTGCGGACAGGAAAGCGCTCCAGAGGTCACCACCACAGCCCAGAAGATCATTGGCTGCCCTCTCCCATCTTTGGAAGAACTCTACAGTTCCCGCTGTCTGAAAAAAGCATTAAATATTTTATGGGACCCATCCCACCCCGGACATTCACTGTTTGTACTGCTGCCTTCAGGCAGAAGATACAGGACTTTTAAAACAAGGAAAGAATAGAGAGCTATCACGGTTTTAAATGCTGGCGGAACTTGAGTGCTTTTTTAATGCTGTATTTTCACTCCTTGTGGAATATATTAGGAAGCCATGAAATAACTTGAGTTTGGATGTGTGCGTGTTTTTAACGTTGCACTTTTATCTTTATTTATTTATTTGTTTTTATTGTTTTTATTGACTTTATTTCATTTATTTATTTATTTGCACCGGAGGAGGATTGCACTTAATTTCGTTGTATTATGTACAATGACAATAAAGTTATTATTATTATTATTAGATTATTATTGTTTCAATAAGCTCCTGCAATGTCACATTTATTTCCATCCAGCGTTGCATTAATTTTTTGCCAAAATCTGGAATTGACGATGGCAGAGTGTGACCACTGCGCAAAGTCACATCCCAAACATTCTCAGATTTTCCCCGACCTCCCCCCGCTCCCTTGCATCGGCTCAGGTGAGGAAAGAACTCAGACATAAAAACTTGAAAACTTTCATCTGCACTTTTACTGTCCCTATAATCAGACCAATTTATTTAATTTAAAGCATTTTCTAAGTTTTGTATTTCACTTTTTGGTATTTTCAGCTTGTCACACATATTATTTACAGTGGTAGTAGTGGTATGCTTAGGCAGTTTTCTTGAAAATAGAATCATGTTGTGATCTGAAAGCCCAGTAACTAGATTATATGTCTTTTGAATCCTTTCACTTTTATTACTAAATACAAGATCTATACATGTTTCTGATGAACTACTTATTCGAGTGGGCTCCTTGATAAGTTGTATAAGCTCAAACTTGTCAGTTAATATTTTTTGTTGTTTTTCGCGTTGACTTTATGTTCCAATTTATATTAAAATCTCCTAATATTACGTCTTTTTTAAAATTACATTGTTGAAAGATAGCTTGTAGTTCATCATAGAATAAACTTGAAGATGCTGGAGGTCTATATAATCCTATCACTATTATTTGCATTTGTGGAGAAAGAGTTATGGTTAAACCTAAACATTCTAGACTGGTTGAGACTGTCCACTGTATTAGATGGCATTTTATATTATCCCGTACATAAAACATCACGCCGCCACCTCTACCCTCTGTCCAATCCTTCCTAAAAGTATTATAACCTGATACACTGAGACCAGCTACAGGGGAATTAGACTGTAACCATGTCTCAGAAATACACAGAACATCTAAATTTGATTCAAATAATAAATGTTGCACTTGGTAGCATTTTGATAAAATGCTTCTGATGTTGATTTGTCCAAAGAGAAGACCGCTTGGTTTGGCCTCGAAATCCCATAAAACACGTGCATTATTTAGAGTCTGGAAAAGTTTGCGCTTACTTTGTTTGATGATCGCTCTATTCCTTTGATGCGGTGGATTTGTATTAAGAGACCTCTCACCCCTCACAGAGTTTCTGTTGTTATCTTTGACAGATTCCTCATGATGTGCAGTCACATTCACAGATGGCAGGGCATTTAAAGTTCCAACTGGAGTGGCTAGAATTAGAGAATTAGATCAACATTGGATACTTATTGGATAGAGGCAAAGGCAACCATGACACAAGGAGGTCACATGATAGAATGCCTGCTATTTATTGGTTGGAGGCAACTAAAACCATGAAACCATGACAGAGAGATGTATGCTGGCACATAGAGTGCGGTCTCATCTCTAACAACACCATGGGGTTAAATGCTATCAAGTGATATTAACTGTGCAATATCATCTATATATTGTGTATAACATGTAATGACAAATAAAGCACTTTACTTTAACTTCTCCATGCTCCATGTTTACATTACCGCTGTCTCACTGAGCTTTTATTTTGAAAGTGTAAGGTCTTAAATAAATAAATGTGATGTGCTTTCTGTTTAGTCTGAGCGGGTGCAGTTTGTCAGATGCTGGATGTTCTGCTCTGGCCTCAGCTCTGAAGTCTAACCCCTCACATCTGAGAGAACTGGATTTGAGCTGGAACAAGAACCTAAAGGACTCAGGAGTAAAGGCTCTGAGTGAATATCTACAGAGTCTGGACTGTGGGCTCCAGATTCTGAGGTCAGTCAAACACTCACAGCTCTGGAGAACATCTGCTGTTTCTAATGTTTTATGGTGAACTGAATCCTTGGCCTTGTTATTAACATTGGTGACAATAATCTTCTAATTCCAATTAGGACTTAATCAGGTCTAAACTAGGCCTAAGTGAGGACTAAACCACAACTAAACTATGTCTAAACCATGTCTAAACAAGGACTAGATCATGTCTAAACCAGGTGGAAATACTAAATACTGCTTTGCTGGGACTGAAGTTGAGACTCTTGTGGTTTTCCTTCAGGTTGCAGAGGTGTGATCTGTCCCAGTCCAGCTGCTCTGCTCTGGCCTCAGCCCTGAAGTCCAACCCTGGGTCTGCTCTCAGAGAACTGGACCTGCGCGACAACCTCCTCGGTCCTGTCCCAGATCTGACTGAACTCCTGAAGAACCCGGACTGTCCACTGGAGACTCTGAGGTCTGCAAAATGGTGCAAGTCAACTAGAATTGCACCAAATAAATAGTTTTATTGTTTCCAAGGGACCAATGTATTTATTGATATGTTTTTAATATACAGTGAAACCAAATAGTACATTGTAAGTCAAAGTGATTTTTTTCTTGATAATGGATCTGGTCTGGAATAAATTAGTGGCAAAAAACGGTAAGACAATGTCAGTGACGTGCGGTGAGGTTCATGGCTGGTGAGGCACTGACATCAGAGCAGGGCTCTCCAACTAAAATTGCTCAGGGTCCACAGAATTAACCTTCTCCCTCTGCTGGGGTCCCAACAAATGCATAAAAAATAATAAATAGGCTATGTTAGAGTGTTTTTATGTATTTATTCTGGAGTAAAATGTACAATAGTACAATGCATATGATTTCTGTCAGAAAAACATGGAGCTATCATTTCCACTTTGACAGCAGCTGAGGTTTGAACTTGGGTCAGACTTTGATCAAACTGGAGATGGATTTATAGACAGTTTTCCACTCTCCTCCAGGCAGCAGCATTTGGATAACACTATTTTATTCATACTGAACACAAAGGATTTAGGGGAGTGCAGCTTCATAATACAGGCTAAATGCATGAATTAGCGGCTCATTAATGTGCACGTGTCTCTGTCCATTCACGCCTCGTTGAAAAAAGCGGGTTATTTTCTGACCTGATATTTGAAGCAGATCTTTTAGCTCCGGCGTTGGTCTTCCTTCATAAATTAGATCTTATTACGATTGGTGTCCAGTTTTGAGAAAGTTTTAATATCCGTGTATCTTCCATGTTTGGCTTTCACCTGTGAGCACCTGTGTGCTCTCGTACGCCCCCTACAGTGAGGCAGAGTACTGTCAGCCTCACCTCCAACATTTTTTATCTGTGGTTTTATGCGATTAATAAAACTAAATATGTAACACACAAACATTAAATACAATAGCCTGACTATGGAAAATGAGTGAGCACATTAAAAGTGTCTGAAAACGTTCTATTGGAGACGTGAAGAGAGACAGAAACAGCGTCAGCCCAGTGAGCGAGGGACTGCTCAGTCTGAGCTGAGGCTGCTCGCTGCTGCACTTCACGTCTCGCCCATGGATTTGAGCTGGAAATACACAAATTCAGCATTTCATATTGGATTCAAAAAGAAAATAATATAAAGCACAGACAAGAGAAAAAAATTGAACATTTTATTTTATGATTATTTGTATATTTTTTATTCTTCCCGATGCAGGTGAGGGCCTGCCTCCCCTGACTGCACGTCCCTGGACAATGTCATAATAATACTGTTGAAAAATGCACTGTTTTATTTAATGGGAGACACTTTGCTCCTTTAACATGAGGCTTTTACACTGAAATAAATAAAATATCCACAGTACACATTAAGGTGTTTAATACATTTAGTCTCTTGTGTCCATAGATTTCTACTGGAAATATTAATTTCAAAAGCTGTTTTCTCAAAATGAGTTTTTCTCACTGAAATCTCCACTTCAGTAGCTCCTGCAAGCACCGCATTTTCCAGTCCTGCACTTAACCATATTCTGAAAGCTTTTACTGAGGGATTTGTTAATATGTAATTCCTGGTCTATTTATTGGGATTTTACTCTAAAAAGATGAAAAGGTGAAATTAGATTTTTTTTTAAGACTGTTGCTATTGTAAGGCTATTTTCTAATTTACTGAAAAACAGAATCAGATCCATAATTCCCATCCGGGCTCTGTGCAATATTCACATTTAGTTTTTTTGATTTGTGCAAATTAGTAAATTTTTATGCAATATATGCCTAATTTTCATACAAAAACAAAAAATGAATCAAAACTTACAATATATTTTTTCCTTTATTTATCTCAGTAATCTGCTGGAAAGGTTTCACAGTGATATCTGTTAGAAAAAAAATCTTATTCTCCTGAACCGTCTCGCCTTAATTTTCCTTACAGATAAAATGGCCCTTGTTAAAAATGTCTATCTCAATAATTTGTCCAGTCATTAGTCCAGAGAATCTTTTTGGGCTGAACTGTAAATCAACTGTAAAGTTTTGTGAAGATACAAGTTCTGCTTAAGAATTTCATAAAGGAGCATCTCTTTAGTGGGACTCATTACTACTAATGTTATAATGTTATTACATAGTAATTACTTCTCTTGTTAATTGTTTGTCTCTAGAAGAAAGACATGTAAATAGAGTAAACACCAGCGTTTATAATCTCTCTGTTCTTCAGGACCGATCGTTTCTTCCGTCATGCTCAATCTGCTGGAATGATAAAGTAAGTAAACTTCTTTTGAATGCATTCTCTTAGCTTTGATAGATGATTTTTTTTTCTCTTTCTTCTTTTTTTCCCCATAGATCCAAACAGATCAAAGCTTTTATAAAGAACGTTGACCTCTTTTTCAGGGACCAAAAGTAATTGGACAAATTAAACGTCCTGTTTCCTGCTTTCCTCAGTCTTTCTGAAACAGTGTTGTTCTCCTCTGCATTAGTATTTCAGGTTTTATATTAAAATAATGTATCTGTGGAAAACCTCCTCTGTTGGGAGCTGTTGCTCTGCAGAGAACGCTTGGATTAGGAGTCTGTCGCCCCCTGCTGGCAATACTAGGGACTGGACAGAGCATAAAATGGCTATTTAGCATGGCTGTTAGCAACATGATGCTAACAGATAGATTTCTGAGCTGATGCTTCGTAGTGACGGAGGTTTAAGGCTGAAATGATCAAAACGAGTCCGGTGACGGTGTCTGGGCTTTAGAAACGCTCACTTCCTGGTTTCACCCTGAAACCAAGCGTTTTCAGCTCTGGAGAAGGGCAGCGCCGCAGCATACAGGATTACTCAAACAGAATACTACTGCAGGTCTGTTTCTGAGGAGGAGACCACATTAGAACAGGGTTAAAGAGAGGGACAGGACAGTACTTAGTTAAAAATCCCTAACAGGCGATGTCTGCCTGAAGTCTGGAGCCCATGGACCTCACCAAACTCTGGGTTTCCTCCTCTGTGATGCTCTGAGGCTTTTACTGCTGCTGTCTTCAGTCGTTGCTTGGTTGTGTCTCTTTCTGCCTTAAGTTTAGTCTTAAACAAGTTAAATGCAGCTCAGTTAGGTTGAGATCTGGTGACTGACTCAGCCATTACAGAATATTTCACTTATTGCCTTAAAAAACTCCTGGGTTGGATTTGCAGTTTGTTTTGGGTCATTGTCCATCTGTGCTGTGGCTTTTGTCTGAATCTGAGCAGAAAGTTTCTCCCTCTGCTTCAGAATCCATCCTCTGCTTCTGTCTCTGTCACATCATCAGGAAACTCCACAGACCCAGGGCCAGAGGAAGTTCTGCAGCTCATCACTGCTCCACCAGCTTTTACACAACATGTACAGGTCTGAGTCTGGTCCAGGTCTGAGTCTGGTCCAGGTCTGAGTCTGGTCCAGGTCTGAGTCTGGTCCAGGTCTGAGTCTGGTCCAGGTCTGAGTGTGGTCCAGGTCTGAGTGTGGTCCAGGTCTGAGTCTGGTCCAGGTCTGAGTCTGGTCCAGGTCTGAGTCTGGTCCAGGTCTGAGTCTGGTCCAGGTCTGAGTGTGGTCCAGGTCTGAGTCTGGTCCAGGTCTGAGTCTGGTCCAGGTCTGAGTCTGGTCCAGGTCTGAGTGTGGTCCAGGTCTGAGTCTGGTCCAGGTCTGAGTCTGGTCCAGGTCTGAGTGTGGTCCAGGTCTGAGTCTGGTCCAGGTCTGAGTGTGGTCCAGGTCTGAGTCTGGTCCAGGTCTGAGTCTGGTCCAGGTCTGAGTCTGGTCCAGGTCTGAGTGTGGTCCAGGTCTGAGTCTGGTCCAGGTCTGAGTCTGGTCCAGGTCTGAGTGTGGTCCAGGTCTGAGTCTGGTCCAGGTCTGGGTTCTTTCTGTTGTTGAGATGAAGTCTGCAGCTTGTGGTGAACTCTGTATTTTCTCTCCTGAAGTCTTCTGGTTCTGGTGGACCTAGACTCTGATAGACCTACTTCCTGGAGAGTGTCCTACTCTAAGGTGGATGTTGTGAAGGGTTTTTCTCTCCAGTCTAAGGATGGTCTAGTTCACTTCCATTGAGAGACTGTATGTTGTGATTTCACAGAAACAGCTTTCAAATACAAATGTAACATCTGGAATCAGGTCCAGACCTTTTACCTGCTCAGTTTATGATGGATTACTGAGGGAAAGCTCCATGAAAAAGCTTTTGGTCGCTTGTGTCTGGGGAGAGTGAAACAGTGTGAGGCTGATGGTGCATGTGTTTGTTTGTTCCACAGGAAGGAGAGTGGCTCTGAAGACCTCCTGCCTCAGTTTGGTTGGAGTCCTTCATCATTTCATCCATACTCTCCCATGTCTCCCATGATCCATGTCTCTACATCTTCAGCATCATCTCACATCTCGTTATTAAGACGAGGAAGGAAATCACCACTGGATCCAGGTTTTTATTATTATTATTATTATTATTATTATCATTATTATTATTATCATCATTATTATTATTATTATTATTTAATCTTTATTTTGAAACATTGAGAATTTTACAACAGTTGCATTGACATTGCCTCATGGTCACAGAACCAGTCTGTAACCAATGATACATTTCACCATTCTCATCTTTTCCATTTTTAATTTTTTTTTATAAACCTATTAGTAAACTATTAGTAAACTAAGAATGTAAAAACAAGGGATGCAATAAAGAACATACGTTGTTAGAATATAACCAAGAGACAACTGAGTAAGTCTTGCATCTGACAAATGTACAGATAGAATAAAAAACATGAATTTGCTAATACGTTGCTAACATTCACTACAGTAGTTGTTGTGTTCGACTGACATACAATATCCATTCTAACCACAGGTTTGAACATTTGTTCCTCTGCAGACAGAGTGAGAATGTTAACCTTTCCATCTGATAAATTTCATTTACAACCTCTACTCATTTCTCCAAACTGGGCAGATTAGGGAGACGCCAGAGCCTGGTGACAGTTTTTTTGCAAGCAGTTATTAAAATTCTGTACAAATATCTGTCCTCAGATGGAAATTCACTCTTACCCAAAATAAGAGCAGTAAATTCAAAAGGGATTGCAGCACACAATCTGACATTACACAAAAACAAATAATGCACCAAAGTCAATTCTCACTGATTACTGAGATAAGTTAGCCCAGTCAAACTGATAATGGTAAAAGTCAAATTTGTTTTTATAATTTAGAGTTACAGTGTATTTCTCATAAAAACGGCCAGTCATACCTGTCAAAAACTGGCATCTTAAGGGTTACTTATTAGTGGTGATTAATAAAATCATTATAGAAATCAATTAAGAACCCCCTCATGAAAAAAAAGAAAAATATTATTTTTATTTCAGTTTAAATTTCAAATCACAAATCTTGTAGTTAACAGTACAAACATAACTCTTTTAAAGCAGGACATAAGGGATATCTTGCTTCCTCGTCCTTTAATTTCAGAAACAAATTCAGATGGGACCTTTTGAGAGATCAGAGTGGCTACGCCCCTCCTGTGACCTGATTTATCAGATGAATAGTAAACTTTGGAAAAACCCATTCTTTTCAATTTTTCATGTTCAGTAGAATTAAGATGCGTTTCCTGCAACATAACAATTTGTACTTTTTCTTTTCTCAGTTTGGACAATATCTTATTTCTTTTGGTCAGATTTAGTGCCCTGTTTACATTATACAATACTAGTTTCATATTATTTCTCTCAGTCATTGTTTAATGAGTTTATAACAGAAGGCCTCTCAGTACAATACACCTGAACATAATGCATCCCTATAACAAAAACAACATAAACCAAACAGAAAGACAGTAAAGTCCTTAACAAAATCATATGAACCAGAGTAACATTTCTTTGCAGAACGTGTGCTTCCAGAACAGAGGCTCCAATGAACTGAATGTTTCCTGGGCTCGGGATGTTAGAGCACCTGTCAGGGGAAAACCTGCTCGCCTCGCAGAGTAGGGCCCACTGAGATGACTGCGTTGAGATGTTAACCATTAACAGTGTCCATGTTCTGACAGATTCAACTAGAGTTAAAGTCAGGAGTAGAACGGGTGCATAATTGAATCCTAGTAGGACAGCTTTGTCTTTTACCTCAACCTAAGCACAAAGGCCACAGTTTGCCGCATGTTCATCGGAGTGTTCACTCATCTGTAGGAGAATGTCGTCTATATTCCTGTAGTTTTTCCTTAAACCGCCGCCGAGAGTCCTCGTTACCTTGAGAGAGCGCGCCGCTCGGTCCAGGCACTGCCGTGTTTTGGTCCCAGGCCATTTGCCACGATGAAAGCGGCTGTAGCTCCCGTTGATACGGTCGACAGGAGGTGAGATGACGGTGACCAGGAATCCCTGCGATGACATGTCCGATGTCCTCCGCTGTGTTCTGGTACAGGCGGGTGCCTTCTTCATAGAACACTCGTAGTTTTGCAGGATATGGAGTCTGGAACTTAATTTTCTTCAACATTTTCTTTACTTGGCTGTACTCGGCGCGTTTCTTACTCAGGGGATAATCGTGATCCATGTAGAAGCGGTCATTGTTGTACAAATCTTGTTTCTTCTGCCAAGCTCTGTGGATGACTCTGACTTTGAATCTGAAGCTCACAAACTTGACAATGATAGAGCGAGGCTTTGACTATGGGTCGGCGGGTTTGGGTGCTAACGCTCTGTGGGCTCTTTCAGGTTTAACTTTAACATCATGTGGAAAGTCTAAAAGTCTCATAGCAGTTTTTCCAAGAAGCCCATGATGTTATTACCTTCAGCGTCTTCGGGGATGCCATAAATCCTTTTGTTTTCTCTGCGAGCGCAGCCCTCTTGGTCTGTGAGCTTAGCCTCCTTGCTGTCCTGTCGCTGTAAGAGCCGCTTCAGTAGCGTTCGTTGACGCCGCCTGCATAACTGTTTCCACCTCGACAATTCGACCTTCAGCTTCATCCAGTCTATCATTTGTTCTGTGCAACTCTGAATGTCGGAGAGTTGTTGTTTATTATCGTGCCTAAAATCTCAGCTCCATGAGTGTGTTTCTCAAGCAAGCTTCCCCCGTTCCTTCCTCCTCCTCGTGGACAGAGCAGCAACTCCTGCTGTCCTGTTTTTCTTTTATTTATCATTGTGCCCGTTGTTTTTCTCCTTCTTGTACCAACCCTGGGTTCCATCTTGATTAAGTGTCAAATAAAATTAATTCCCAGTAGTTTCAGGGTGGTTTTTTAGAATACTGTTGGAGAGCACTAAAGTTAAGCACACATCTTAGTCACAACCCGGAAGCCACTCCCCTATTATTATTATTATTATTATTATTATTATTTCACAAATATTAATAATATAATTGTGTTTTTGTAGCTGCTCGTCAGGCTTTAGAGGAACATAAGCTCAGTCTGAGGAGGAGATCTGAGACTGAAGCTGGAACCAAGGTTTACTCCGACCTCTACATCTCCTTCAGCGACGAGCTGCGACACTTCCCGCTCAAACTCAGCGACATTTTTAAAGAAAAGGTTAGTGACTACTCTCTGTATTGTCTGGGGAGAGGGAGGAGCTGGAGGAGGAAGTGTCTGGGGAGAGGGAGGAGCTGGAGGAGGAAGTGTCTGGGGAGAGGGAGGAGGTGTACAGCAGTGAGGTTTCACCGTCAGATCTCCAAATAAATGCACTAACTCAGTAGATGTGTTGCTGCTGAATGTTTCTTTTCACTCAAATAAGAAACATATTTGGTAAAACAAAAAGTAGAACTTTCATTTATTAATATTATGTGATTGTTTTATATTTCCATTGAGGGAAGAAAACTAAATAGAAGAAAACCAATGAGGCAGGTGACTGTCAGACCCTGATCCCCCCCATTCCAGATGAACAATACGAGCTGAGCTGCCTTTCAGTAGAGATACTTTCAGTGGTGTAGTGTTTAGTTATCAATCAGACAACTAATTATTATTATCTCTGGCTCTTCTATAAACAGAGAGAGGAGATGACCTGACACAGTGGTGTCTGTTTTTTACACATTCTCCTTTAATATGAATATTCATATTTTTCTTCTCTAGAAGCCTGATAGACGCCCCATATTTCTGTACTGGGATCAGAAACCCATCAGAGTGGTGCTGACCTGCGGCGTGGCTGGAGTGGGGAAGACCTTCTCAGTTCTGAAGTTCAGTCTGGACTGGGCCCAGGACTTAGAGAACCAGGAGGTGGACCTGGTGGTGCCGCTGTCGTTCAGAGAGCTGAACCTGGTCAGAGAGGAGCGCTACAGTCTGCTGACACTGATACATGTGTTCCATCCACCGCTACAGAAGCTCACAGCTCAGACTCTGGCCCAGAGGAAACTCCTGTTCATCTTCGACGGCCTCGACGAGAGCAGACTCACTCTGGACTTCACCTGTGAGGACATCTCTGAGGTCACACAGAGGTCAGAGGTCAACGTGCTGCTGGTAAACCTCATCAGAGGCACTCTGCTTCCTTCTGCCCTTATATGGATCACCTCCGGACCAGCAGCAGCCAATCAGATCCCTGCTGAGTGTGTGCAGAGGGTCACAGAGATCCAGGGCTTTATTACTGATACTTTAAGAGAGAATTACTTCAGGAAGAGGTTCACAGATGAAGAGCAGTGTGACAGAGTCCT
This sequence comes from Bostrychus sinensis, assembly GCA_020698575.1. Classification (NCBI taxonomy): domain Eukaryota; kingdom Metazoa; phylum Chordata; class Actinopteri; order Gobiiformes; family Eleotridae; genus Bostrychus; species Bostrychus sinensis. The sequence goes on along the minus strand of CM036259.1, from coordinate 2,165,449 downwards.
GTCCCACATCAGGACGTCCCGCAGCCTCCACATCATGTGTCAGATCCCAGTCTTCTGCTGGATCACAGCCACGGTCCTGGACCACATGTTGAGAACCGATCAGAGAGGAGCCCTGCCCCAGACCCTCACAGACATGTACGCTCACTTCCTGTTAGTGCAGACTCAGAGGAAGAGGAAGTACAGACAGGAGACCAGTGGTCCAGGTCTGACTCAGGCCGACTGTGAGGTCCTCCTGAAGCTGGGGAGACTCGCCTTTGAACATCTGCAGAAAGAAAACATCATGTTCTACCAAGAAGACCTGGAGCAGGTTGGTTTGGACCTGACTGACGCCTCGGTCTACTCAGGAATTTGTTCAGAGATCTTCAAACGAGAGCATGTTATCAACAAATCTGTCTACAGCTTCATCCATCTGAGTGTCCAGGAGTTTCTGGCTGCAGTTTACATGCACCACTGCTTTAACAACGGCGACACAGAAGTTATAAACAATTTTTTAGAAGATAAGGCAGCTCAAGAGTCTACCATGAGTCTTGATGAAGTCCTCAAAAAATCACTGGAAAAATCTCAGCAAAGTCCAAACGTCCTGGACCTGTTTGTGCGCTTCCTTCACGGTCTCTCCCTCGAGTCCAACCAGAGAGTTTTGGAGCATCTTCTAGGTCCAAACAAAACCAATCAAGAGACGATCCAAAAAGTGCTAGACAACCTGAAGATGGTGACCACAAGCCCAGTCTCACCCTCTAAGATCATCAGCGCCTTCCACTGTCTGAGCGAGATGAACGATGCCTCGGTTCATCAGAGGATCCTGGACTTCCTGAAGTCAGGGGAAAGGTCAGAGCCTCTGTCTGAGATCCAGTGCTCGTCTCTGGCCTACATGCTGCAGATGTCTGAGGAGCTCCTAGAAGAGCTGGACCTGACACACTTCTCCATATCACCTGAAGGACGACTGAGAATGATTCCAGTTGTGAGGAACTGCAGAAAGGCTCGGTGTGTGATGTTCAGCAGTAGCTCAGTAGGTAGAGCTCTTCACTTACTGATTATTATTTTTATTGTTTAGATTTTCATCCTGCTCGGTGTCAGAGACTCACTGTGAAATCTTGGCGTCGGCGCTGAAGTCTGACCCCAGTCATCTGACAGAACTGGACCTGAGCCGGAACTACACTCTGGGGGATTCTGGGGTAAATGCTCTGTGCGAGGGGTTACGGAGTCCACACTGCAAACTGGAAACACTCAGGTCTGATGCTCCTCAATATTCACATTTTTATTCATTCAGAAATATCCTTATCGGCATGAGTCGCTTTAGTATTTTAGAGACTGTGCTAAGTGCATCTAATTTTTAAATCAAACTTCCTGGTGATTTTAAGCCTTGATCACTTTTAAATTTTGGTTTTAAATTTTATTAAATCTGGGTCCACATGAAACTAAAGTGGGTTTAATTTAAACCAGGTTTTTTCCACTAAGAGATTTTAAGCTACATATTTATCTATATAGTTTTAAAGAAATGCTTTAAGTGTTAAATGGTATTGGAATAGTTATAGAGTTGTTGTGTGGGCACCACATATGAATGATTCTGTATATAATACTGTACGCTGACCTGCTCGTGTCCACTCTCATTCAACTCTGTTTAATATTTGACTCTAACTCCAACCTGTCCAGGGACGACAGGAATTAGCATATTTTCTATTTTTCTATATTTTCATATTTTTCACTCATTGTAGTTGTTCCTTTTTATAACGCTTTACTTGGGTTCCAGAGAGAAGTCCAAGCAAAGAGTTCTGTTTTTTCCTGAATCTTTTGTTTTCATTTCTCACCTAGAGCTCATGAATAATGTACAGTAATTGTGACCTTGAATTTTGCCATTATGTGCGTTTTAGATCCTTTAGTTCATGGCAAATTTTCAGGATTCTTACCCTGAATGTGCAGAGAACTTTTGGGGACGTCACAACAGCGAGCTTGTTTAACACACCTCTGGTTATTTCTTCAACCTTCCTCCTCTGTTTTTTACAGTGACATGTTTAAAACACAAAGCCCCAGGCCCTCTCCTTCTGCATGTTGTCCTTGTAAAATGGCTTTGTGCAGTAAATTAGTTTATATTTTTACCCCTCAAGAATTAAGAATGAATTATTGGTGGCACAGTGGTTAGCGCTCCCGCCTCACAGCAGGAAAGGTTGCAGGTTTGAGTCCCAGGCTGTGTGGGGCCTTTCTGTGTGGAGTCTGTGTAGGTTTCCCCTCGCACTATAAACATGTGGGTCAGGTTGGCGGTGGCTCAGGAGTAACCTCCATCTGACCATCTATATACTGTCTATAACATATAATGACAAATAAAACACTTTACTTTAACTTCTCCATGCTCCATGTTTACATTACCACTGTCTCACTGAGCTTTTATTTTGAAAGTGTAAGGTCTTAAATAAATAAATGTGATGTGCTTTCTGTTTAGCCTGAGCTGGTGCAGTTTGTCAGATGCTGGATGTTCTGCTCTGGCCTCAGCTCTGAAGTCTAACTCCTCACATCTGAGAGAACTGGATTTAAGCTGGAACAAGAACCTAAAGGACTCAGGAGTAAAGGCTCTGAGTGAATATCTACAGAGTCTGGACTGTGGGCTCCAGATTCTGAGGTCAGTCAAACACTCACAGCTCTGAAGAACATCTGCTGTTTCTAATGTTTTATGGTGAACTGACTCCTTGGCCTTGTTATTAACATTAGTGACAATAATCTTCTAATTCTAATTAGGACTTAATCAGGTCTAAACTAGGCCTAAGTGAGGACTAAACCACAACTAAACTATATCTAAACAAGGACTAGATCATGTCTAAACCAGGTGGAAATATTAAACACTGCTTTGCTGGGACTGAAGTTGAGAGTCTTGTGGTTTTCCTTCAGGCTGAAAGGGTGCGGTCTGTCAGAGGAGGAGGGCTGCTCTGCTCTGGCCTCAGCTCTGAAGTCCAGCTCCTCCAACCTGAGAGAACTGGATTTAAGCTACAATGACCTGAAGGAATCTGCTGTGAGGGCCCTGAGCTCCGGACTCAAGAGTCCTCTCTGCAAACTGGAGATCCTCAGGTCAGTGTTTCATATTGTCATTTGCACATTTAAGTTTAAAAAAACAAACATAATGTAATCAAAGATAATGGCATCACAGTTAAATTTTTTTTAATTTATTGAGGTTTTTATCAGAAAAGTACAGGCTTTAAACACTCACACATCAAACACAGCACAACAATACTACAGTACATAGTACACTGCAAATTACAAAAAAATAAAAAATAATAATAATAATAATAATAATAATAAAGATAACAAAAGTAAACATTTGTCTCATTTACAAAGGGCCCATAGTTTCATACTACATTTGTTAAGATATCAGTTTCTTTTGAGCAGAAACTCCATTTCGTGTTCTAAAAGCTTATCATTATTTGTTGCTTTTATTTTTTCTAAATAGTATTGGTAATTGATTAAGTTTTAAAAGTGATTTAAACAGAGGCTTAATTCTTTTTTAGATTTAAAAATAAACATCTTCCCCAACAAAATAATAATATTCAACATATTCATACAGTTTCCATCAAAAACACCTCATATAATGTTCTGTGGTGTTATTTCGAACACTGTCCCCATAAACATCAAGCAGGCTCGGACACAGCCAAAATTTAGACACGTGGACAAAATAAAACAAGTGCGCCCTCTACACCCACGACTGTACCGCCACCCACACCAGCAACACCACCATCAAGTTTGCTGACGATACCACAGTGGTGGGGCTCATATCCGCAGGGGATGAGTCCGCCTATCGGGACGAGGTGGAGCGGCTCTGTGTCTGGTGTGGGGACAACAACCTGGTCCTGAACACCACCAAGACCAAGGAACTGACAGTGGATTACAGGAGGAAAATAACTGACATTCAGCCTCTGTGCATCGGCGGGGACTGTGTGGAGAGGGTGGCTGCCTTCACGTTTCTGGGTGTTACCATACAGGAGGACCTGACCTGGAGCGCTAACACCATTGCTCTGGTGAAGAAAGCCCAGCAGAGAATGTACTTTCTCAGACTCTTAAAGAAGAACAACCTGGGCGAGAAACTGCTGGTGTCCTTCTACTGCTGCTCCATTGAGAGCATTTTGACAAACTGTGTCTGTGCCTGGTTTTCCAGCTGCACAGTTGCGGACAGGAAAGCGCTCCAGAGGTCACCACCACAGCCCAGAAGATCATTGGCTGCCCTCTCCCATTTTTGGAAGAACTCTACAGTTCCCGCTGTCTGAAAAAAGCATTAAATATTTTACGGGACCCATCCCACCCCGGACATTCACTGTTTGTACTGCTGCCTTCAGGCAGAAGATACAGGACTTTTAAAACAAGGAAAGAATAGAGAGCTATCACGGTTTTAAATGCTGGCGGAACTTGAGTGCTTTTTTAATGCTGTATTTTCACTCCTTGTGGAATATATTAGGAAGCCATGAAATAACTTGAGTTTGGATGTGTGCGTGTTTTTAACGTTGCACTTTTATCTTTATTTATTTATTTGTTTTTATTGTTTTTATTGACTTTATTTCATTTATTTATTTATTTGCACCGGAGGAGGATTGCACTTAATTTCGTTGTATTATGTACAATGACAATAAAGTTATTATTATTATTATTAGATTATTATTGTTTCAATAAGCTCCTGCAATGTCACATTTATTTCCATCCAGCGTTGCATTAATTTTTTGCCAAAATCTGGTATTGACGATGGCAGAGTGTGACCACTGCGCAAAGTCACATCCCAAACATTCTCAGATTCTCCCTGACCTCCCCCCGCTCCCTTGCATCGGCTCAGGTGAGGAAAGAACTCAGGCGGCTGAAGAACAGGAAAGCTGCAGGGGAGGTGCTCCTTCTTTGTCGGCTTTGTTTTGAATTTTTTTCATAAACCGACTTATCGTTTCCTGAATCACAGACATAAAAACTTGAAAACTTTCATCTGCACTTTTACTGTCCCTATAATCAGACCAATTTATTTCATTTAAAGCATTTTCTAAGTTTTGTATTTCACTTTTTGGTATTTTCAGCTTGTCACACATATTATTTACAGTGGTAGTAGTGGTATGCTTAGGCAGTTTTCTTGAAAATAGAATCATGTTGTGATCTGAAAGCCCAGTAACTAGATTATATGTCTTTTGAATCCTTTCACTTTTATTACTAAATACAAGATCTATACATGTTTCTGATGAACTACTTATTCGAGTGGGCTCCTTGATAAGTTGTATAAGCTCAAACTTGTCAGTTAATATTTTTTGTTGTTTTTCGCGTTGACTTTATGTTCCAATTTATACTAAAATCTCCTAATATTACGTCTTTTTTAAAATTACATTGTTGAAGGATAGCTTGTAGTTCATCATAGAATAAACTTGAAGATGCTGGAGGTCTATTGTAACGCCCCTGGGCTATGAGTACTGACTACAGCTTAGAGTAATGTTTGATTACTCAAAGCAACAGAAGCTGGTTCATAGGGAGTCTGAACTGTGTGAATAAACACGTACAACAAAGTATAGGTTAAAGGTATGTATTAGGATAGATATATATGAATATTTATATTTATAATAAAGTTTTATATGATATATATATATGCAGATATTCAATAATCATAATATTACAATACAAAGACAACATCAATATTTCAGTCCATATGTCTGTGTGTATAGCAGCTTGAATGTTATCAAATCCGAAACTGTCCAGTAATCCAGTAATCCAGTAATCCAGGAACAAGGGAAAAAAAATTTATCCGAAAGAAGGAAAGACAGTGGTTGAGTGATTCAAGTTCCTACCACAAGGGTGGTTGAAGAGTAGCTCGCCATCTGTAGTTGATTAGTTGATTTCCATTGGGTGCAAAAAAACCTGACCTGTACGAGGTCAAAACACAAATTAACAAGCATGTGTTAGTGCTATCACAATGAAATAATATACTTTATACAACAGTTCAAGAATACATAAGTGCACTTATATTAAACAAAAAGGTACATTCTACATACGTATCATTATTGCGCAACAATTCATTCATTTTACATCAAACCGGTTTGCAATGCTAAAGCATATTTAGCATGTTTTCGTAACATAGTTACATCAAAGCTTAAATAAAGAAAAGGAGAATGCTCTCCCAATACCAAAGGTACTGCCCTTAATTCGGCTTCTTTCTGACTCCAAATATGGCTACGTGCTTAGAAATATGTGCCATATTCCTTCAAGGCATTTGGAGCGGAGGTTATGCTAAGCTAGCAATGGGCTCCCAGAGCACTTAACACGGCAGCCCCGATGCCCCAGCACAAACAAAATAACAGAGCGGGATAAAATACCGCTATTTCACTAACTGATATAACACAGCACGTACCGTTGAATCTTGAAATTATAGAGCCGATCCGAAACACGGGAACCGAAACACAGCAAACAAACAGCCACAGCGAGGAGCCGAGGAGGATGAGAGCGTGCCATGCCATGAACCCGGAACTAAATGAAGCCAACTTGCGTCACCACGGCGGAAGCCACAACCAGAGCGGAAACTCGCCACAATAAAAGTAGCTAGAGCAACACCGGTTACAGGGCCCCCCCCTAATCCCATGTACGGCCCGGACATGGTGTTGGCTGATAGCAGACGGTAGGCTCATCGGCAAACTCAGGAGAAGGCTCGTCTTCCAATTGGAGAGCATGAATAAAAGCATTGCTTAATCCATGAAACAGAGATTGGATGCTGTGAAGCAATGGGTGACCAAGCCTTGCATACTGTAGCCGATCCGGAGGGTTACGTGCTCGCATTGTACGTCGGACTGGTGGATTGGACAGGTCAGATTCTGAGCTTGAGGGATCCAACTCCGAAAATGAGCCAGGTGACACCACAAAACTGCTAGGCCCAGGAGGGTCTGAGTCCGATGGGGCATTTCCTTTGGTCTCCTGGTCTGCAGCGGGTTCAGGATCAGGTTCAGGTTCAGGATCAGGTTCAGGTTCAGGATCAGGTTCAGGTTCAGGATCAGGTTCAGGTTCAGGATCAGGTTCAGGTTCAGGTTCAGGTTTAGGATCTCTCTGAATAACCATGTCAGCATCCTCATCCATAGCATGGGGTGATGGCAGCGCATGTACCATCCCAATGTCTTCAGATATGTCCACTACTGATGGAGGAGAAGCAGTGGGGCCCGAAGCAGGTATCTCAAGCACTGCTGTGTACCTTACTGGCTCAGGGGTCGATGCGTCACAAATACTTCCTGAAATCCATTCATCTTCAGATGAAACCTCCACATTGTCAGGGGAATCTGAAACAGTCAATAGTTGGGTTCTCTTCTGCTTTACAGGTAATGTCTCCGAAGATGCAGGTAGGTATCCACATGGAAGCAGAAGATCTCGATGTAGTGTCCTGATGGGGCGGTCCTTATGTTCGGGCCTGACCGTGTAAACTGGAAGAGCGCCGGCTTTCTTCATCACAACATACACGTCAGTTTCCCATCTATCTGCCAACTTCTGTTTTCCCCGTAGACGGACGTTTCTTACCAAAACCCGGTCTCCGACGGCTAACTCGGAAGCTGTGACAAAACGATCAAATCTGTCTTTATTCCTGCGCATCACCTTCTCAGAGTTCTGCGTGGCAATCTGGTAGCTTTCCCTTAGGTGGCATTTGAGCTTTTCAACATATTGAGAGTGGGATGGCTGAGTCTTCTCATTTACAGGTAAACCGAAAGCCAGGTCAACAGGAAGGCGAGGTTGGCGGCCAAACATCAATTCATATGGGGAAAAACCTGTCACGTCATTGCGAGTACAATTGTATGCATGTACCATAGGTTTTACAAAGTCCTTCCAATGAACTTTGTCTTGACTTTGCAAAGTCCCCAGCATGTTCAGGAGGGTTCGGTTGAACCGTTCGACCGGATTTCCTCTGGGATGGTATGGAGTTGTTCTTATCTTATTAATGCCAGCCATTTCACAAAGCTCCTTGATGGTTCGAGACTCAAAGTCGGGTCCTTGGTCGCTATGAAGCTTCTCAGGAATTCCATAATGAACCAAAAAGTTGTCCCATAAGCATTTTGCGACTGTTTTAGCTTTCTGGTTTGGTGTTGGCACGGCAACAGCATACTTAGTGAAATGATCTGTTATGACAAGAATATCCTTAATCCTGCTCCTATCTGGCTCCAAGGATAAGTAATCCATGCAAACAAGTTCTAGGGGTCTAGAGGTTTTGATGTTAACCAGTGGTGCTGCTCTTTCTGGCTGTGACTTCCGTTTAATGCATCGTTCACAAGTCTTTATCTTGGTCCACACTGCCGCTGACATTCTAGGCCAGAAAAAGCGAGAACGAACGAGGTCCAGGGTTCTCTCAATTCCCAGATGTCCCATTTGGTCATGAAGATAGAACAGAACCTCAGCACGACACTCTTCTGGCAACACAAGCTGATAGGATGACTCACCCCCAATCTGACGCCTTCTTATAAGAACATTATTTTGGAGCTCCAGACGTGGTAGTTCCCTAAGAAGCAGTGGCAAATCAGGAAGCTCATCCCTTAAAGCAGATGTTGGTGTTTCACCTCGTTCCAACTGCGCTATCACATGCTGAATAACAGGGTCATTTCTCTGCATGACGGCAATTTCAGCATCACAGTATGATGACACAACTGGAGAGGCAAATTGTGAATCATTCACAAAGCTGTCAGGAATGGAGTCGGCAGAAATGGAGAGTGACTGTACAAGTGCAAGATCCTGGTTCCTGTCATCAGAGCTGTATACCAGCTGTCGGTCACAAATAGCCTGGGCAGTATGTTGATCGATTGAAATACAGGGACCATCAAGATGCTGCTCAGCAAACCTGGCAATTCCTTCTCGCTCTTTTTGTGACAACAGATCATCAATCAACCCACCATGTGGTCTTCGAGACAGGCCATCGGCATCGGCATTGTGTTTCCCAGCTCTATAGATGATTTTGAATGAAAAGGTGGAAAGTGCTGAAAGCCATCTATAGCTGGTTGCATCTAGCTTAGCCGAGGTCAACAAATATGTCAGGGGGTTGCTGTCGGTAACCACTGTGAAATGAGTACCATAGAGGTAGTCACTGAATTTTTCAACAACAGCCCACTTAAGTGCGAGGAACTCCAGCTTGTGGGCCGAATATCTGGATTCACTGCAGGAAAGACCCCTGCTGGCATAGGCGATGACCCTATTCTTACCATCATGCTCCTGATATAGCACAGCCCCAAGGCCAGTAGAGCTGGCATCTGTGTGCAAGATGTAAGGTTTTAGGGGATCAGCAAAACCAAGAACAGGTGCAGACGTAAGTCTGTCCACAATGGTTTTAAAAGCCTGCTGACATTCAGGAGTCCAACGCCCACCAAAAGGTTCCCTTGGGTCCCAGTAGTGCTGTGGCTTCAAAGAGGGCTTCATCCTTTTCTGTGTCGGTGGATAGCCAGCTGTAAGGTCATTCAAGGGCTTTACAATAGAAGAGTAACCCTGCACAAATCTTCTGTAATACCCAGCAAAACCTAAAAAGGACCGTAACTCTTTAAGGGTTTTAGGCACTGGCCAGGAAGCAAGAGTGGAAATTTTTTCAGGGTCCGTCTCCACACCGTTTCGGGACACAACATGCCCCAGGTAGCGTACCGAGGTCTGAAAGAAAATACATTTTTCCAGAGACAGTTTTAACCCATACTCCTTCAAACGATGTAGAACTTTCAACAGCCGTTTCTCATGCTCTTCTAAAGTAGGGGCAAAAATAATCAAGTCATCAATGAATACAAGCACTTCTTTGAGGTTCAATTCACCCATGCATTTCTCCATGAGCCTCTGGAACGTACTCGGCGCATTGGTCACTCCTTGTGGCATCCTATTAAACTCCCAAAAGCCCAGTGGACAAACGAATGCCGTTTTACCTTTGTCAGATTCCTCCATTTCGATCTGGTAATAACCTGACTTCAGATCTAAGACGGAAAACCACTCAGAGCCAGAGAGCGCGGTGAAAGTATCCTCCAGTTTGGGAAGGGCATATGCGTCCTTTATGGTCTGCGCATTCAACCTCCGGTAATCAATGCAGAGCCTCACGCTGCCATTTTTTTTCCGGACCACCACTATGGGTGAAGCAAAAGGTGACTCAGACTCACGTATCACTCCTGATTCCAACAATTCTTGCAGATGTTTGCGAACAGCATCCAGATCCTGCGGGTGTATAGGTCTTGGTCTCTGCTTGAATGGTGCTGGGTCAGACAGTTTTATGTGATGCTTAACCTTGTCAGTACGCCCAAAATCTAACTCATTCCTTGCAAAAACCTCTGGGATGCTGTCAAGCATGGCAGTGACACGTTTCTTCCATTCAGGTGTAATGGGGGATTCTCCGAAGTTGTAGCGCAGCTTGGGCTCAGGTGACACAGACTGGGAAGGAGGATAAACACCTTGCTCGTGCAGATGAACAGACTGGACGGCGCTTATTTCGGCAATAGCAGCCCTTGGAGGAATAACCACATCATGATCTGTCTCATTTGTTATTACCACTGGTAGATGACATGGATGGAGCCGAGGGAAATCCACAAGACACGACTTGACCAATAACCCACCAGGCAGTGAGAAGGACGAAGGATGCTGAACAAGCACTGCTTTTTCACCTTGCAACAGTGGAGCAATTGCAAGTCCATCCAATACAGTAGTCTGTCCGGCCAAGATGGTCACAGGCTGATCAGACTGACTTTTGAGGACTCCATGATGGTCACTAATTGCCTGCTTGTGCCTGAATTGAAGTATCTTCAATACTGCCCTGTAGCCAAATGGTATAGGCTGGAACATTCTGAGTGTTTCATAATTTTTTTCATATGCAGCATCAAGGGCATTTGTTCCCACCAGGACCAGAGACTGAGCAGATTTTATATCAGGAACGACCAAAGCAAGAGTGTTGACATCTACTGCTTCGCCAAGGAAATCCGCTGGAAAAGTAACATTGAGCTCGATGTACCCCAAATAGGGCACCAGTTGCCCATTTGCACCTTCCACCTCCAGTAATTCATTCAAAGGTCGGATCTCGTGGTCTGATAAGTGTGCATTGTAAAATGAATGTGGAACCGTTGTGACTTGTGATCCAGAGTCATAAAGACAACAAAAATCGACTCCCTTGATCTTAATCTGGCCAGTACTCTTTGTGCCTATAAGTCCCTTAGGCAGGGGCAAAGATGGACTATGGGGACAATGTTTATTAGCAGCTTCCACCTGCCCCTCCGTGGAAGCTGCCTTCAGTTTGATGAAGCCTGCGAATGTTTAGCATCCCAAGCTTGTTGTTTTCGCCTTAGCTGGTTCCGCTTCTCATTCACCAAACTGGCATTTGCTGGGTTGGAGCATGAGGGCGCGATGTGGCCATCCTCACCACAACGGAAACAGAACCAAGGTTTAGGCTTACTGGGTGTAGAGCTGCCTTTTGACTTTGGCTGGCGCTGTTGTAGATCAGGTTGGCGAGGGGCCGGAGTATTCTTGGCCAGTAGTGCAGACATCTGGGTTTGTAATTTCTCCAGTTGTTTCCTCAAATCATCAATTGTGCTTGAGGTTGGGTGTCCACAGGAACAACCGCAAGCGCTCTGAGACTGGAGGTTGACACGCTGTTTAGCCGAGGTGATGTGCTTCTTCATAAGTGACTCCTTCGCTATTTGTCTATCTTCCTCGGTCCGTAGTTGAAGCAATAGCTCTGAAAATGATGGGGGGTAATCCTTCTTCTGTTCCAGCTGTAATTTGGTAATAACTGCATTGTCCCAACAGCCCGGCAGAATTGCTTCAGCAGGTGTCTATTCATGTCTGCCGCTGGAATACCACCACGTTTAACCACTGTACTTAAAGTAAGTTGCAGCCTCTGTAAATATGATGATGGGCGCTCTCCATGGTTCTGGAGTGTGTTCAGAAACTGGGCAAACAATTCCTCTCCATCTTCCACAGTTCCAAATGCGGAGTCCAAAACCTGCAAAAAAGCTGTCGGCAAAGCATCAGGACCAAGACCTTTGACCAGGTCTGCTGCAGGAGACATCAAGCTTTCCAGAATGCGCCTGGTCACATACAGTGCTGACAGACTGGGATCAGCGAGTAGTAAGTCAATGTGTGAACGCCACGAGTCAAAGTCAGCTTCATTGCTGGGTTTTGGTATCTTCCCAGAGAATGTGCGAAGTCTGAGTGATGAGAGTGATTGCATGCTTGCGTCATCTTTTCTCACTATGTGTTCCACAACAAGTTTCTGAACTTCCGGTGGGTTTACATCAGTACCCGAGAGGGAAACTCTATGACTCAAAGTAGTAGATGGATTTGGTGCAAACACTGACCCCTGCTGGCCAGTGTGAAGTTGAGCTGTGGGCCTAAAAACCTCCTGGCCCATTCCTAGCTGTGCTGTAGCCAATGCGTCGGCAGATTCCTTCGATTCACCATCATCTGCAACATCATCCTCCTCATCGTCGTCATCTTCATCATCAGCGTCATCATCATCTCCTCCTGCCATTTCTAGATGTTTCCCTATTTGGTCCATCATTCCCTTCATAACTTCCTCAAAACTTTTGCCACTGCGGTTAGCAATGCGTTTCAGTTCATGAAGGTAGTCGGTAGGAACGCTACCTGCTGTGGCTGCTTGCTCGCGTACTAGAGACTTAACGCGAAATACAACATCCGCGACTTCTTGGGAACGGTGAGTGTATGGTAATAGTGGCTCTAGTGCTGCTAAAGTACAACTGTCAGCGAATTCAACGATCAGGTTTTTAAAATATCGACTGGTTGAATCGGTTACTGGTATTACTTTTTTAATTTCGCCATAATTACGCAAGTAATCCACTACTTCGTCATCTACTTTGGTACTTGTTGCACCCTCAATGACAACAGAGCTCTCAACGTTAACACCAGACTGGATAATAAAATCCATGGTTAAGTATCAAAAAATCAAAATATATAAATATAAATATATAGATATTCACACACGCAGACTCCTGGCTAGCTCGCCACATGTAACGCCCCTGGGCTATGAGTACTGACTACAGCTTAGAGTAATGTTTGATTACTCAAAGCAACAGAAGCTGGTTCATAGGGAGTCTGAACTGTGTGAATAAACACGTACAACAAAGTATAGGTTAAAGGTATGTATTAGGATAGATATATATGAATATTTATATTTATAATAAAGTTTTATATGATATATATATATGCAGATATTCAATAATCATAATATTACAATACAAAGACAACATCAATATTTCAGTCCATATGTCTGTGTGTATAGCAGCTTGAATGTTATCAAATCCGAAACTGTCCAGTAATCCAGTAATCCAGTAATCCAGGAACAAGGGAAAAAAAATTTATCCGAAAGAAGGAAAGACAGTGGTTGAGTGATTCAAGTTCCTACCACAAGGGTGGTTGAAGAGTAGCTCGCCATCTGTAGTTGATTAGTTGATTTCCATTGGGTGCAAAAAAACCTGACCTGTACGAGGTCAAAACACAAATTAACAAGCATGTGTTAGTGCTATCACAATGAAATAATATACTTTATACAACAGTTCAAGAATACATAAGTGCACTTATATTAAACAAAAAGGTACATTCTACATACGTATCATTATTGCGCAACAATTCATTCATTTTACATCAAACCGGTTTGCAATGCTAAAGCATATTTAGCATGTTTTCGTAACATAGTTACATCAAAGCTTAAATAAAGAAAAGGAGAATGCTCTCCCAATACCAAAGGTACTGCCCTTAATTCGGCTTCTTTCTGACTCCAAATATGGCTACGTGCTTAGAAATATGTGCCATATTCCTTCAAGGCATTTGGAGCGGAGGTTATGCTAAGCTAGCAATGGGCTCCCAGAGCACTTAACACGGCAGCCCCGATGCCCCAGCACAAACAAAATAACAGAGCGGGATAAAATACCGCTATTTCACTAACTGATATAACACAGCACGTACCGTTGAATCTTGAAATTATAGAGCCGATCCGAAACACGGGAACCGAAACACAGCAAACAAACAGCCACAGCGAGGAGCCGAGGAGGATGAGAGCGTGCCATGCCATGAACCCGGAACTAAATGAAGCCAACTTGCGTCACCACGGCGGAAGCCACAACCAGAGCGGAAACTCGCCACAATAAAAGTAGCTAGAGCAACACCGGTTACACTATATAATCCTATCACTATTATTTGCATTTGTGGAGAAAGAGTTATGGTTAAACCTACACATTCTAGACTGGTTGAGACTGTCCACTGTATTAGATGGCATTTTATATTATCCCGTACATAAAACATCACGCCGCCACCTCTACCCTCTGCCCAATCCTTCCTAAAAGTATTATAACCTGATACACTGAGACCAGCTACAGGGGAATTAGACTGTAACCATGTCTCAGAAATACACAGAACATCTAAATTTGATTCAAATAATAAATGTTGCACTTGGTCGCATTTTGATAAAATGCTTCTGATGTTGATTTGTCCAAAGAGAAGACCGCTTGGTTTGGCCTCGAAATCCCATAAAACACGTGCATTATTTAGAGTCTGGAAAAGTTTGCACTTACTTTGTTTGATGATCGCTCTATTCCTTTGATGCGGTGGATTTGTATTAAGAGACCTCTCACCCCTCACAGAGTTTCTGTTGTTATCTTTGACAGATTCCTCATGATGTGCAGTCACATTCACAGATGGCAGGGCATTTAAAGTTCCAACTGGAGTGGCTAGAATTAGAGAATTAGATCAACATTGGATACTTATTGGATAGAGGCAAAGGGAACCATGACACAAGGAGGTCACATGATAGAATGCCTGCTATTTATTGGTTGGAGGCAACTAAAACCATGAAACCATGACAGAGAGCTGTATGCTTGCACATAGAGTCTTACTGCGGTCTCATCGCTAACAACACCATGGGGTTAAATGCTATCAAGTGATAGAAATCAAATAAGGTGGTTTTCATCGAAAAGGTTGAGTAGGGCCAACTTTATTTGGCTCAAGACCAAGTTTTCCCTGCGGGCCAGGAGTTACCTACCCCTGCTCTGCACTGTTGTCTGCTGGGAAGCAAGCAGCACTGACAGGAACAGGAAGAGACTGAACAAACTGGTCAGGAGGGCCAGCTCTGTCTGGGGCTGCCTGCTGGACTCTGTGGAGGAGGTGAGAGGAGGATGTTGCCCAAGCTCACATCCATCATGGAAAACTCTCACCCACTGCAGCAGACTGTGGAAGGGCATCATAATACTGTGCAATATTTATCTATGGTCATTTATTTATAGTAATAATACAGTGCAATACAGAGAAATATCATCTATATACTGTTTATAACATATAATGATAAATAAAACACTCTACTTTAACTTCTCCATGTTTACATTACCACTGTCTCACTGAGCCTTTATTTTGAAAGTGTAAGGTCTTAAATAAATAAATGTGATGTGCTTTCTGTTTAGTCTGAGCGGGTGCAGTTTGTCAGATGCTGGATGTTCTGCTCTGGCCTCAGCTCTGAAGTCTAACCCCTCACATCTGAGAGAACTGGATTTAAGCCTTAATGTGGACCTAAAGGACTCAGGAGTAAAGGCTCTGAGTGAATATCTACAGAGTCTGGACTGTGGGCTCCAGATTCTGAGGTCAGTCAAACACTTACAGCTCTGGAGAACATCTGCTGTTTCTAATGTTTTATGGTGAACTGAATCCTTGGCCTTGTTATTAACATTGGTGACAATAATCTTCTAATTCCAATTAGGACTTAATCAGGTCTAAACTAGGCCTAAGTGAGGACTAAACCACAACTAAACTATATCTAAACCATGTCTAAACAAGGACTAGATCATGTCTAAACCAGGTGGAAATACTAAATACTGCTTTGCTGGGACTGAAGTTTAGAGTCTTGTGGTTTTCCTTCAGGCTGAAATGGTGCGGTCTGTCAGAGGAGGAGGGCTGCTCTGCTCTGGCCTCAGTTCTGAAGTCCAGCTCCTCCAACCTGAGAGAACTGAATTTAAGCTACAATGACCTGAAGGAATCTGCTGTGAGGGCCCTGAGCTCCGGACTCAAGAGTCCTCTCTGCAAACTGGAGATCCTCAGGTCAGTGTTTCATATTGTCATTTGCACATGTTTAAGTTTTGAAAAGATAAAAGATAATGTAATGGCATCACTGTTAACATTAATCTCAGAAGCAGGAGGAGTATTTTGTTTCATTCTCACATGTTTGAGTAATCCTGTATGCTGAGATGTTGTTCCTGTCAAGAGCTGAAAACACTTGGTCTCACAGCTCTACGTAGACACGTCCACTGTTTACAAAAGTCCCCATGGCCTCAACAAACTGCAAAACATCAGGGTTCATCTCTTCACTCACACACTTTAATCGTCTGTGTTTCTCTGTAAGAAGAGTTTCCTCCCTCCTTGCTACGGTGGATGGGCTTGTGTCCTTTGATAATCCCAAAAGCTAAGACAGCGGGTGTTTGCATCCCTGGCTGTCATACAAAAGGTTTAAGAAAGTGAACCTCTTTTTTTTTCTGTTTCTGTTCAAAAGACTGCAGCACTCTTTACGCATCTGCCCCCTGCTGCCCTCTGCTGGTCTCTTCTCCCATTTCTTTAAGGCCACTGTAGAATACCTATTAAAAACATTCTCTTTTACTCACATAATGTTTTTTAAGGCTGTAAAACGTGCTGTAGTTTAAAAGAAAGATTAAAGCATAATATAGGTTTTTAGCAGTATAGCTCAGTTGGTAGAGCTGCGGTGCATACACACAGCAACTGCAGCCTGCCTCAGCGTCATGGGTTTGAGTCTGGATTGTTACATTTTGCCAAATGTCTCTCCCTATAATTTCCTGTCACTTTCTGGCTGTGTTGTTGTTGATTCAGGTTGCAGAGGTGTGATCTGTCCCAGTCCAGCTGCTCTGCTCTGGCCTCAGCCCTGAAGTCCAACCCTGGGTCTGCTCTCAGAGAACTGGACCTGCGCGGCAACGACCTCGGTCCCGACCCAGATCTGACTGAACTCCTGAAGAACCCGGACTGTCCACTGGAGACTCTGAGGTCTGCAAAATGGTGCAAGTCATCTAGAATTTAGTATTATGGTTTCTGAGGGCCTGATGGATTTAACCCTCTTTGACCCCTAACTTTTTGGTCACACCTTTCGCTCCAAGGCACAAAAATGCACCAATAAAGAAAAATTATCTAATAGTCAAGTTTTCATGGTTACTATGATTAACTTTAGTCCTCACCATACAAAGCAAAAATTCGTTCTGTTTATGAAATTTAACCCCTTAAATTCCGTTTTTTGTGATTAAAAGTTGATTTCAAATTATGGCAAAAATCACAAAAAATACTTTTTTCTTTCCGTAAATGCAAATTAGTTTTTTGGTTGTGGATTATCAGAGCTTGTGAGTGTCAAAAATTGGCATCATGATTGATTTTATTAGATTTTAAAGGTTTGTGTATTGGCAAAAAAAACATTTTTAGTCACAGCTTTACTCCTAAGGTGCAAAAAAATGCACTGCCATCAAAAAGTTATCTAATAATGGATAATACTTTTTTTAACCATTTAAATTCCAGTTTTTGTGGCGCACACACATCCAGCTCACACAGAGGCCTCTGCTCTGATGCAGATCTCAGTAAAGACTACATTTTGGATTTGTGCTCACGCAAACACAAATAAACTCATTTCTCAACAAACACTTTCACACCGATTTATGACAACCCTAAAACACACCCAAATCATTTTAGTTCAAAATTTCTTTTTGATTTGCCCTGCAGGCAGATAATTTATACAAACACTAATGGGGCCATTTATACCTCTGTCTACCATATTTGGGGAAATGGCGCCATCTACTTGAAAACAATAAAAACTAAAATTCCAATCTTTTGCTATAATGAAGCCATGAAATACTGATAATAATGACAGTGTGTTATAAAAATGTTTGAATTTGAGTCAGTGGCACAAAAATGTCTTAGGGGTAAAGGTGTGACTATTTTTAGACACCGTTTTAAAAGGATTTTTCTTAAAAAAAAAATCCTGAAATCTGAAAATTCATCCAAAAATACACACCTTAGGGAAAATCTATGCCATTTGAATCAACACAGCAAAAGTTATCCACAAAAAACAGCTGCAAAACATCAAAAAATGTCTTAGGGTGCAGGAGAGTTAATATTATGTTTTTAATATACAGTGAGGCCAAGTAGTATTCATCCCCCGGCCAAAATTTTGAGTCAAAGTGAGCTTTCTCTTGATAATGGATCTGGGCTCAAATAAACAAGTGGCAAAAGAAAACTAAGACAATGAGGTAAAGATACTGTTGAAAAAAATTGACTGTTTTTTTATATTTTTATTTTAATTATCGACAAAATGCTCCATGTCCAAAATGCATAACTATCTCAGTAAACTGTCAGTAATTTATCCAATAATTTGTCCAGCCCAATTTTTGGGCTGTAAACTTTAGTTTTGTGAAGAGACAAGTTCTGCTAAAATACGTAACCATAAGGAAAGGATCAGAATTACATAATGGAATATCTCTTGACCTGGACTTTTGTATGTTATCTCATTATATAGTAATTTATCTTATTTATTTTGTCTCTCTAAAAGAAATACATGTAAACTGATACATTATACACCAGAGTTTATTTATTATATTATCTGTGTTTTTCAGGATCGATGGTTTTGTCATTTGTTTTCATTCTGCGAGACCAATGATAAAGTAAGTAAAGTTCTTTTGAATGAATTGTCTTACAGTTTTGATAGATGAATTTTTCTCTTTCTTCTTTATTTCCATAGACCCAAAGAGACCACATCTCCTAAAGAGAAACCCTGTGAGTACAAATCTGGTCTCCTCTGTGGTTAGTTCAGTCTCAGGGCAGCACCAACAAACACAGAACTGCTTCAGGACCAGCAACATAAGAGCAGAGCATAAAGCCTGCCTCTTGGCTACACAATTCTGTAAAGCGATGAACTATGACATACACTATCTTTTTGTTGATACAATAGGCCTCTGGAGTCTGTTAAACCAGAGAGAAAGAAGCAGTTACATTGGTTTAAGTCCTTTGGAGCCATTTGTAAATCTTGTAAATGTTTTTTTAAATCTCCTTTAGTCTCTGTGGCTCTGGCTGCTGGACCTGGTGACTTCCCGGATCCATCCATGTCTCTTTCAAAGCAGTCTGTCATGAGTGTAGAGGAAGGAGAGGAAGAGGAGAGGACTGAGGGAGCAGAGGAAACATCTGGAGGAGCAGAGGAAGGCCAGCCCTTGAGCAGTGATGCTGGGGTCGAACCATCAGACTGGGAGGTATATTATACAGTGTCTGACAGTTTTAGATGCATTTAAATCAGTCGTCTTTTTAAATGACCCTACTGTGGTAGGTTGCCCTGGCTCTCAGGCTGCCCCATGGCACAGGCGATATGTCCAAACTGCTGCTCTGTGTGGAACAGTGTTCAGGGACCTGCAGCATGAGCCTGGGCTATCAATAAGTAATAAACAAGAGGTCATGAACATTAGCAGCAGGTTTCAGGCCTTAACCCCTTAATGCCTGAATTTATTTCCAATTATGTAAAAAAATATTCTTCAGTGTTTTTTGCTTTTTTGATTTCTGCAGCAGTCTTGGATTAAATGGTACGTTGCAAATTAGCGACATACAGCGTGAAGGGGTTAAAGCCAAGGTGTGCCACAGTCCTCGAGTTTCAGTTTTTGTTTGTTTAAAATCAACCTCATAATTACAGAGGTATGATCCTAGCTAACGAAACAATACTGCAGTATTATACGACTGTGATGGCCCTCGGGCCAACAGTTCTTTGTTTGGTTTTGCGCTGCCCTCTTTCTCTGCAGGTGACTGCCAGCTGATCGGCCGTCAGCTGCAGATAAAAGGCAGACGCTGCCACAGCTCTGTGACATCTGAGTCCCAGCTCTACGTCCGGACAGACTTTAATGCTCTTCGGGACAGATTTAGCATGCACGCTAAATGAATAAGATGTGCTAAAAGTGGAGCAAACCAAGGCACAGCTGAGATTTGTGTCTCTCACAGGAGCAAATTCAGTGCGGCGCACATTTTGATTCAATGAATCTGCAAAATGAGGTGTTCTCGCCAGAACGCGCAAAATTCAAGGCATGGAAATTGCAAATGAAATCGCTTTGCAGTCGCTGTTTGATTTATCACGAGTACGAGACCTAAATCTGCGTGAAAATGTAGCACATTGGAGAAACAGGTGCAAAGGTTTTGCAGAGGACTGAGTGCAGCTTTTAGTGCACAGATGGGGCGTTGAAAATAAGTTCTAATGCTTTAACACTCATTTACAAAGATACAACAGTAAAGTGTTGATTTGAAGTTGGAGGAAACACAGAGACAGACTTTACTTTTTCCTTGATTCTCGCTCGTATTTCCCTGAACTGCCGCTTTTACAGCTCCTGTCTCTGGGCTTTCAGTCTGTTCCACATCCTTTTAAATCCTTACGGTGATGGAAAAGTCTTTAAGCCTACATGAAGTCTCACTGTGTTTATCTCACTACCTCCCAAAGCTCGCTGTGGTGCTTGATTGACAGCTGCTGTGGCTCAAGGCTGCGCTGCGTGGATTTGGCTCTGGATCGAGCGGAAGACATTGAAAATATTTTTTAATGGTTACATTTATTTGATCACCATCAGCACTGCATAGAGGCTACTGATACATTTTGTATAATTGTTTGAAGGGTTATTGGCTCTGACAGACAGGGAATAGAATTTTCCTCTCTGTCCACTTGTCACACACAGAGGGAAAGTCATGTGACTCTGTTCAGAGCCAGAATCGCATTAGACATTTAACAAGGATGGACTACGCAAAGTTAATAGAAGAAAGTAAAATGCTGTTATTTGAGGTTGGACTTTCAGATTGACTTCGCAGGGCATCTCTGTAGGAAAGATGTAGTCAGAGCTAAACACTTAAATAAAACACTGGCTAAATAATTAATACTATGTCAATTTTTGTAGGATTTTAAACCTGAAATATCAACCGAGTCCAGAAAAACTTCATACAGGTAACACACACATTGACATTCATCACTGCATTTTGGAAATAAGTGTGCTCCTGTGTCAGCCCCAAGCCTGGATAAATGGGAGAGGGTTGTGTTAGGAAGGGCATCTGGTAAATCTATGCCAAATCAATATGGCAAACACTGCACACTAGGGGGCAGTGAGTGGTCCTGTCTCTCAGTGAGGAGGAGGTTGTGGGTTGGACTCCTGATCTCTCTGAGGGCGGTGTGGGTTCTCTGTGCTCCAGGTTCAGATGCCCTGGTTCTGGAGCCTTCCACTGCACTTCCACAGGATTGGTGTTTGTGGTGACGGAGGAGGCGGAGCTTCAGTACAGAACCGTCCAATGGGATGAGGCGCTGCTGGAGTCGACGAGTAGGACGCCTGCAGGACCTCTGTATGACATCAAATGTCCAGAGAGAGCCGTGTGTGAGCTGCACCTGCCTCACTGTGAGGCCGACGACGGTACGTTCTCCTCCTCTGCTCCACAGAGGATCCTCTGCACCATCTGACCTCTCCTCTGCCTCTTCTTCTCTCACATTGTCTTACCTCATGTCCTCCTTCGTTTTCAGCTGACCTCAGTAAAAGCCAGTTGTCCGTGGCCCACATCAGCGACAGTGGGATGAGCTTCATTGAACCGTTGCGGATCACAAAGACCCACGTGGTGATCAGAGTCTCCGGTCTGTCCGTCTTTGGTCTGGTCTGGCAGGTCCTGGACTGGGTTTATAAGAAGATCAAAGTGGTGTCAGGCCAAGTTCTACTGTTCCTCGCTCCCCAGAATCCCAAAACAAAGAGGCGCAAACTGAATGTGCTGCTGCTGCCGAGAAACGTCTCTGTGGACGAGGTAAAAGCGTCAGTGCTTGAACAAACTTAAAGTCTCCATATTCTCCAAACGTCCTTGTCCTCTGTCTCCATGTTCTAATGTTATTCCTCATCAGAAACAGAGCTGGTTGTTTTCTGTTTGAATAATCCTGTATTCTCTGGCACTAAGGTTCTGAAGCCTCAAAACACTTTGTTCTGTGAACCTCCACCTCTCCCACAAATCCCCGCTCAGTCCAGAAAGCAGTGTTTGGTTAGTTACTCAAAAACAGGACCTAGTTACTAACATCAAGTGATATTTACAGTAAATTAACCCAGTTCCAAACCGATGTAGCCTACAGCCTCTCTGCTGTGCTCAACAGCATTATATTTTCTCTCTTAATATAAACAGTTAGGCAGAGTTTCAACTGTGTTAATATCAGCAGCACAGCCCAACACAGCAAAAACTCCCCTTTAAGTTCACCTGCCTCAGCCTGTGTGCAGCATTCATGCTTCATCACATCAGTAAATACACAGGAAATGAGCTCTAGTGGACAGAGTCGTTTGTTACGTCTTTTATTTCACTGCATTTAGTCTAAAATGCGATTGTTGTTGGTGCCATTCTCTGCTTTCCCCGCTGTCCTCATACATGCGGAGAGGACGAGACGAGCGGCAGCAGCACCATAAAGAGGAGCAGAGGAGGGAACAGCAGCATTATTTATTTAATACATGTTCACTCCCTGGCCTCCTGGTCCTTTTATTCTTTAAATTATGTTTAAAAAAATGCAACAGTTCTGCCTTCTGCTGGTCTCTTCAGCTGTGTCTAAAGCAGGGGTCACCAATGAGGTGCCCGCGAGCACCAGGTAGCCCCGAGGGATATTTATAAATAGTGACTACTGCAGTGTTATAGTCATAATTTCTTTTTTTGTTTTTTTTTGTTTTCATGTTTAATTACAAGATTATTTTTTATAAACATCATTAATGCAAAGCAAACAATCATACAATCCTAGTATCATTTGATAGGCATGTCAAAACTTTAATGTAGTGGATTATTTTGCACGAGTGGCCCTCAGTACAAATTCTCATCTTTTGGGTAGCCCTCAAACCCAGAAAGGTTGGACACCCCTGGTGTAAAGTAATCGTTGGAAACATTCTCTATTAGTCACATAATGTTTTTACATTAACTTCTAGATCTGTTTTTATATTTAATGTGTCTTTTAATGAGTGTATGTGATTATGGGATGTGTATTGGGCCGTTTATTACAAATGGGAGACCATAAAGTACTATTCTGTTCTGTTTAAAGGCGGTCAAACGTGCTGCTGTTCTGGAGGTGACCAGGATGGCCAATAAATAAAAGCAGAATACAGAGACCCTTTGTGTTTTTAGAGCCCATGTCACTCGCTCAAACCCTGACACTTAAATCCATTTCCTTGCCTCTAGGTGAAGCCCAAACAGCCGAACATGAGGAACATCGAGGTCCCTGCCTTCTGCACCTTCACCGTGAACCAGAGCTACAGCCTGGACTGCCCCGGGGCCTACAAAGTCCAGCCAGAGGTGGGGCTAGAGTTTCATAGGAATATTACAGCTACTATGGGCTTTAGGCAGGGTACAGCCTGACTCTGCAATTAGATTTTTTCCTAAGACCTTGTACACTTTGTTTTGCAGGAAGCCAAGTTTTTTCTGAACTACGGCCCAAACTACCACCCGATGTTTGAGATCCGTCTGAATGCAGAAACAGAGGAAATACATTTAAAGATCCAAGATGAGGACATGGGAAAGGTGTGGGGCCATGAGGTGGACCTCACAGGTCAGTTCTGACTGAGAAGCAGCTCAGAGTTTGGAGGAGCAGACAGGAGCATCAACAGACTGAGCTTAGAGGGGATCTCTACAATAGCTCCTTTAGAGAAATGTCCCATATTTTGTTTCAGAGCCACAGTGATGAGCTTGTACTGGGGAGTGAGATATAACAGGCAGGAAGAGAACTTTCTGTCCTCAGAGTCGAAGTGTTAGAAGCAGGGATGGGATGGCTCCATAAAAAACCTGAACCCGATTCTCACGTCACTCATCCAGCACCGTGTTTTTCATTTGGTACGGAAGAGAAAGGGTTAAGCTCTCAACTCTGCGCAGATGGAGTAAAAATAGTTTCATTAAAAGACATGAAACTAACTTATTCTGACAGAGCAGATAAGTTGACCTGAGCTGAGAGAGACAGTGACCGGGGCTGGTTAGTTGTTGCCTGGAAATTCCAGGCCTTTTCAGTGTCTGTTCAATGTTCGTTCAGTGTCCAGTTTGTGACCAGTTGGGTCACTATCTACCAGTGTGTTTGATTCCTTGGGCTGGGGTTCGCGCCATCCAGTAATGAAGAGTTGATCCTTTCTTCTGGCAGCAGTTCGATTAAATTCATCCACACAAAAAAAAAAAAAAAAAAAAAAAAAACTGACCTAGGGATAAGGCCAGAATAAAAGAGCTTACAACACTGTAATCATAATGACTATAGCTTAAAGCTACTATTCCAAGTGGTTTAACAATGAATTCTCAAATATTCTTCTGTTGTGCAACAATATAGTTCAAGAAATCAACATTAGATGTTACCATTGCATTTATAAACCAAATGAATTAGCTTAAATATGGTATTACAGTAATTCAAATTCAAGTTTTTACAGTGCATAGTGAATACATGTTCAAAATAACATGAAATTGCTTTAAAACAGAACTCAGTAACTTTTTTACCTTAAACAGTTTCTGAGTCTCTGTGATGGTTAAATGAGTTGTTGTGGGGTAAATGAAGAGTCCTGAAAATGACGCTTGCACTGAGTCTGAGCGCCGCCGACCCGGTGTCACAGAATTCTCAGGTCTCACGAGAACGCGTCACATCACGGTTAGCAAAACAACAAGACAGCCATGGCTTTATTTCTTGATTTTTGTTATGGCAGAGCGACCAAATGGCAGAAAAAACTTTGTATGGATACAAGAATGGGGAAACTAAAGTAAAGCCGAGCGAGGGTTCACACAGGAGTCAACTGGACTTGTGAGTTTAAAGTGCATTAGAAATACACATTAGCTCTTAGTTTGACCAATTTCTACCAAAATATTGGCAAAGTGCTAATTAAGTGCACTTAACATTCACATTACAAGATTTTAAAGCGCTTGTTAAACCTTGTTAACGCCATAGAAAAATTAGAGCAAGTGCTAATATAGCAATAAGTGCTAATACAACACATTTAAACAACTATACAACAATTATTTGGTAAAACCCTTTGAGGATTATTTAATTATTATTAGAATAGACACATAGCTAATCGTTTTAGTCTTCCTAAAGGATATTTTTACTGTAAAATAGCTAGCGCAAATTAGCATCACACTTAGCACCAGTTAGCAGGCTATGCTAGTGCTATATTTGACTCACCAAAGCAAGGCAGCAGTGCAGCAGGGTTTCAGCCTTCAGTCTCTGCAGCATCTGAAGAGTTAACAGACGCTTTTTCACTGTATCATGAGTGGATTCAAGTGTTTCATAAACAATAAACACAAATGTACGCTTGTGTAAAAAAGAAAATCAAAATACTCAGTCTATTTAAAGTCCTTTTCAGTGTCTGTTCAATGTTCGTTCAGTGTCCAGTTTGTGACCAGTTGGGTCACTATCTACCAGTGTGTTTGATTCCTTGGGCTGGGGTTCGCCATCCAGTAATGAAGAGTTGATCCTTTCCTCTGGCAGCAGTTTGATTAAATTCATCCACAAAAATAAAAAAAAGCCTGACCTAGGGATAAGGCCAGAATAAAGTAGCTTACAACACTGTAACCATAATGACTATAGCTTAAAGTTACTATTCCAAGTGGTTTAACAATGAATTCTCAAATATTCTTCTGTTGTGCAACAATATAGTTCAAGAAATCAACATTAGATATTACCATTACACTTATAAACCAAATGAATTAGCTTAAATGTGCTATTACAGTAATTCAAGTTTTTACAGTGCATAGTGAATACATGTTCAAAATAACATGAAATTGCTTTAAAACAGAACTCAGTAACTTTTTTACCTTAAACAGTTTCGGAGTCTGTGTGAGGGTTAAATGAGTTGTTGTGGGGTAAATGAAGAGTCCTGAAAATGACGCTTGCACTGAGTCTGAGCGCCGCCGACCCGGTGTCATAGAAGTCTCAGGTCTCACGAGAACGCGTCACATCACAGTTAGCAAAACAACAAGACAGCCATGGCCATATTTCTTCATTTTTGTTATAACAGAGCGACCAAATGGCAGAAAAAAATTAATATGGATACGAGAAGGGGGAAACTAAAGTAAAGCCGAGTGAGGGTTCACACAGGAGTCAACTGGACTTGTGAGTTTAAAGTGCATTAGAAATACACATTAGCTCTTAGTTTGACCAATTTCTACCAAAATATTGGCAAAGTGCTAATTAAGTGCACTTAACATTCACATTACAAGATTTTAAAGTGCTTGTTAAACCTTGTTAACACCATAGAAAAATTAGAGCAAGTGCTAATATAGCAATAAGTGCTAATACAACACATTTAAACAACTATACAACAATTATTTGGTAAAACCCTTTGAGGATTATTTAATTATTACTAGAATAGACACATAGCTAATCGTTTTAGTCTTCCTAAAGGATATTTTTACTGTAAAATAGCTAGCGCAAATTAGCATCGCACTTAGCACCAGTTAGCAGGCTATGCTAGTGCTATATTTGACTCACCAAAGCAAGGCAGCAGTGCAGCAGGGTTTCAGCCTTCAGTCTCTGCAGCATCTGAAGAGTTAACAGACGTTTTTTCACTGTATCATGAGTGGTCTCAAGTGTTTCATAAACAATAAACACAAATGTACGCTTGTGTAAAAAAGAAAATCAAAATACTCAGTCTATTTAAAGTCCTTTTCAGTGTCTGTTCAATGTTCGTTCAGTGTCCAGTTTGTGACCAGTTGGGTCACTATCTACCAGTGTGTTTGATTCCTTGGGCTGGGGTTCGCCATCCAGTAATGAAGAGTTGATCCTTTCCTCTGGCAGCAGTTTGATTAAATTCATCCACAAAAATAAAAAAAAGCCTGACCTAGGGATAAGGCCAGAATAAAGTAGCTTACAACACTGTAACCATAATGACTATAGCTTAAAGTTACTATTCCAAGTGGTTTAACAATGAATTCTCAAATATTCTTCTGTTGTGCAACAATATAGTTCAAGAAATCAACATTAGATATTACCATTACACTTATAAACCAAATGAATTAGCTTAAATGTGCTATTACAGTAATTCAAGTTTTTACAGTGCATAGTGAATACATGTTCAAAATAACATGAAATTGCTTTAAAACAGAACTCAGTAACTTTTTTACCTTAAACAGTTTCGGAGTCTGTGTGATGGTTAAATGAGTTGTTGTGGGGTAAATGAAGAGTCCTGAAAATGACGCTTGCACTGAGTCTGAGCGCCGCCGACCCGGTGTCATAGAAGTCTCAGGTCTCACGAGAACGCGTCACATCACGGTTAGCAAAACAACAAGACAGTCATGGCTTTATTTCTTGATTTTTGTTATGGCAGAGCGACCAAATGGCAGAAAAAACTTTGTATGGATACAAGAATGGGGAAACTAAAGTAAAGCTGAGCGAGGGTTCACACAGGAGTCAACTGGACTTGTGCACTTAAGTGCACATAACATTCACATTACAAGATTTTAAAGCGCTTGTTAAACCTTGTTAACATCATAGAAAAATTAGAGCAAGTACTAATATAAAACGAAGCGCTAATACAACACATTTAAACAACTATACGACAATAATTTGGTAAAACCCTTTGAGGATTATTTAGTTATTACTAGAATAGACACATAGCTAATCGTTTTAGTCTTCCTAAAGGACATTTTTACTGTAAAATAGCTAGCGCGAATTAGCATCGCGCTTAGCGCCGATTAGCATGCTATGCTAGCGCTATATTTGACTCACTAATACAACACATTTAAACAACTATACGACAATAATTTGGTAAAACCCTTCGATGATTATTTAGTTATTACTAGAATAGACACATAGCTAATCGTTTTAGTCTTCCTAAAGGACATTTTTACTGTAAAATAGCTAGCGCGAATTAGCATCGCGCTTAGCGCCGATTAGCACGCTATGCTAGCGCTATATTTGACTCACCAAAACAAGGCAGCAGCGCAGCAGGGTTTCAGCCTTCAGTCTCTGCAGCATCTGTTTAACAGACGTTTTATCACTAACATGAAATAATATGAGCTTAAACATAGCTTTAGCATTGGTTTGTGCTCACAGTCTCCACGTTTTTCAGGTAGAAAGCTGACAAACCAGTTAGCTTTAAACCACAGCAGCAGATATCTTATTATATCTGATGCTCTGCTGGGCTCAGGAGTGCGACCTTTGACCTTACTGGCTAATGAGAGCTCAGACTAAAGCAGCTATTTTACTCAGTATGTCACAAAAACAAAGTAAAGTTACATTATGTATTTCAATAGCTTTTTAACACTCTTTATCAAAATATTAATGAACTTATATTTAAGTGCTATTTAATAATATTTATTCTCATTGTGAAATGAGTGCTTTTATCAAAGTAGAGTCATGTTAAAGAGCAGCACAGCAGTAAAGGCCTAAACTCTTCCACTGCTTCAGGAAACAAAGAGTAAAAGGAGGACGAACGCCTTCTGTCCTGGAGGCTAACAGACCAAAGCAGTGAGGGTGAACAAGTATTTAAGTAGAGCAGCAGCACATACACTGTCAAACCCCTCAGGCTCGTTCATAAACATCTGTTAGAACCTGTGTGGGCTCGGTCGGTCCCATAATTACACGTGATGGGTCGGTTCCAGCTCGGGTTCAGGGAGAATGTGACAAAGCTCAGGTCAGGCTGTAATTTTTGGGCTGGATCTAAGCTCTAGTGGGGAGTGAAGGCTGAGGCCGGGTGGTCCCATCCCACAGACGAGTTACTGGAGCTCAGACTGCTGCAGGAGTTAGAGCCGGTTCTGAGAGAGAGCAGTCAGAATACTAACGTCCTGAAGAACAGTTCCTTTCCTCTGCACAGCTTTATAACTCAGACCTCTCCACTGGACATGTGCTGAGACACCAAACACTATCAGCAAGACTAAAAAACATGAAATGTCTTTGATTCCTCTGCTCTCAGATTGTTTTATAGGAGACTTTTATCATTTATGTTGCTTCAGTTATATTTTTATTATTTATGATGTTGCGATGGATGCATTTAAGGTTTTACATTGTCTGTTGTCTCCTGCCTGTCTTTAACCCTCCTGCACTTTTTAGTCACACCTTCACCCTAAGGCACTAAAAAATGCACCAATTTAGTAAAATTATCTAATAGTCAATAATTCCATTTTTTTTATGGTTACAATGATTAACTTCAGTCCTCACCACATAGCAAAAATGTATTCTGTTTATTAAATTGAACCCTGTTTATGAATATTTTTTGTGATTAAAAGTTTATTTCAAATTATGGCAAAAATCACAATAAAGACATTTTTTTCCTTTTTGTAAATTCAAATTAGATTTTTTTGTGGTGGATTATCAGAGCTTGGGAGTGTCAAAAATTGGCATCATGATTGATTTTACTACATTTTAATTTAATTATAATTTTTGGTGTAGTGGCAGATAAAACATGTTTAGTCACACTTTTCCTCCTAAGGAGCAAAAAAAATGCACTGCCATCAAAAAATCTTCTAATATTGGATAATTCAAATTTTTTCTAATGGTTACAGTGATTAACTTCTCACCATACACAGCATAAATTGATTCTGTTTATAAAATTTAGCGCCTTAAATTCCAGTTTTTGTGGCGCACACATCCAGCTCACACAGAGGCAGAGCGCAGTAAAGACTACATTTTGGATTTGTGCTCACGCAAACACAAACAATCTCATTTCTCAACAAACACTTTCACACCAATTTATGACAACCCTAAAACACACCCAAATCATTTTAGTTCAACATTTCTTTTTTCTTTGCCCTGCAGGCAGATAATTTATACAAACACTAATGGGGCCATTTTCTCGTTTATACCTTTGTCTGCCATTTTTGGGGAAATGGCGCCACCTAGTTGAAAACAATACAAACTAAAATTCTATTCCCTCACTGTAATGAATCCACAAAGGCACAAAAAATGTCGTCGGGTGTAGGAGGGTTAATAAATGTAAATCTAAATCCAGAGCAGAGCAGTGTGTGTGGGGCTGCAGGTGGTCATAATGTCTCTCTCTCTCTCAGATGTGATCAGTGCAGAGCTCGGGCCCCTCCCTGGCCCCTCCTCAGAGATCGTCAGTGCCTCTCGCTCCGCCGGGCCCTCACACTCAGACCCGGACTCCTCGAAGAAGCAGTTGTTCTCGGCCCGGGCCGAGTTTATCAAGCGGGTGTCCGAGCCCGTCCTGGACCAGCTTTTGGACCGACTCCTTCAGAGGACGGTGCTGAACGACGGGGAGAGAGAGAGCGCAGGGGCCAAAGAGCGAAGGCCCCGAGCGGTGTACGCCATAGACACCGCGCTGAGGAAGGGACCCCGAGCCTGTGACCTGTTTCTGAAGGACCTCTGTGCCCTGGACCCCTATCTGTCTGAGTCACTCCAGCTCAGAGCCACAGACACCTGAAGTCCTGGTTCAGACCTGGTTTAGTCCTGGTTCAGACCTTGTTTAGTCCTGGTTTAGTCCTGGTTTAGACCTGGTTTAGACCTGGTTCAGACCTTGTTTAGTCCTGGTTTAGTCCTGGTTTAGACCTGGTTTAGACCTGGTTCAGACCTTGTTTAGTCCTGGTTTAGTCCTGGTTTAGACCTGGTTTAGACCTGGTTCAGACCTGGTTTAGTCCTGGTTTAGACCTGGTTTAGACCTGGTTCAGACCTGGTTTAGACCTGGTTTAGACCTGGTTTAGACCTGGTTTAGTCCTGGTTCAGACCTTGTTTAGACCTGGTTTAGACCTGGTTTAGACCTGGTTTAGACCTGGTTTAGTCCTGGTTCAGACCTTGTTTAGACCTGGTTTAGACCTGGTTCAGACCTGGTTTAGACCTGGTTTAGACCTGGTTTAGACCTGGTTTAGACCTGGTTTAGACCTGGTTCAGACCTTGTTTAGACCTGGTTTAGACCTGGTTCAGACCTTGTTTAGACCTGGTTTAGACCTGGTTCAGACCTGGTTTAGTCCTGGTTTAGTCCTGGTTTAGACCTGGTTCAGACCTGGTTTAGACCTGGTTCAGACCTTGTTTAGTCCTGGTTTAGTCCTGGTTTAGACCTGGTTTAGACCTGGTTCAGACCTGGTTTAGACCTGGTTCAGACCTGGTTTAGACCTGGTTTAGACCTGGTTCAGACCTGGTTTAGACCTGGTTTAGACCTGGTTTAGACCTGGTTTAGACCTGGTTCAGACCTTGTTTAGACCTGGTTTAGACCTGGTTCAGACCTGGTTTAGTCCTGGTTTAGTCCTGGTTTAGACCTGGTTCAGACCTGGTTTAGACCTGGTTCAGACCTTGTTTAGTCCTGGTTTAGTCCTGGTTTAGACCTGGTTTAGACCTGGTTCAGACCTGGTTTAGACCTGGTTCAGACCTGGTTTAGACCTGGTTTAGACCTGGTTCAGACCTGGTTTAGACCTGGTTTAGACCTGGTTTAGACCTGGTTTAGACCTGAGACCTGTCCTCTGAAGCTGGATTAGAGAGTTATTGAGGCAGCTCTCTGTGGAAACATGAGCTGAAGGCCTAACTCTGGTCTGGACCTGGTTAAGTTCCAGTATGAGATAAGAAGACGTCTCTGACAAATCAATGACGAGAGACGAGCTGCGTTTGAGCAGAACGAGCTGCGGTGTGAGCGAGAGAGGGAGAGGAAAAGAGGAAATGCTCAAGCGGCACGGCTGACCAAAAAGCACATTAGAGACATAAAGTCGTAACTTGATATACGTCCAGAGTGACTCACAATCTCTGTATTATATATAAAAATTGAATTCATTTTAATGATTATATTTTAATCCCCTGGTTAAACTGTGATGAATATTTATCATTAAAACTCCTGCAGACTTCTGTCTGGTTCATATTCATTCTTCACTAAATGTGATGTATTCAGTTTATTCAGTCTATGGAGCTGTGTTGCTTTTGTCTGTCAGAGACTACAGAGGCATATCCAGGATAAGTTTCGTAGTACAGCCTCTGGTTTACACCTGTCTCCAAACGTGACTGCAATTTAAATAATATACTTGTTCACTGAATAGTTTTATATATTTTATATGTAAGTAATAAATACCTTTGGTTTTTATTAAGTAATTTTTATCTTTAGATTATTTCCACAGACACACCTGTACAGGTGAAGAGCGTCTCTAAATGTCCACAGACACCTGTACAGGTGAAGAGCGTCTCTAAATGTCCACAGACACACCTGTACAGGTGAAGAGCGTCTCTAAATGTCCACAGGGACACCTGTACAGGTGAAGAGCGTCTCTAAATGTCCACAGACACCTGTACAGGTGAAGAGCGTCTCTAAATGTCCACAGGGACACCTGTACAGGTGAAGAGCGTCTCTAAATGTCCACAGACACCTGTACAGGTGAAGAGTGTCTCTAAATGTCCACAGGGACACCTGTACAGGTGAAGAGCGTCTCTAAATGTCCACAGACACCTGTACAGGTGAAGAGCGTCTCTAAATGTCCACAGGGACACCTGTACAGGTGAAGAGTGTCTCTAAATGTCCACAGACACACCTGTACAGGTGAAGAGTGTCTCTAAATGTCCACAGACACACCTGTACAGGTGAAGAGTGTCTCTAAATGTCCACAGGGACACCTGTACAGGTGAAGAGCGTCTCTAAATGTCCACAGGGACACCTGTACAGGTGAAGAGCGTCTCTAAATGTCCACAGACACCTGTACAGGTGAAGAGTGTCTCTAAATGTCCACAGACACACCTGTACAGGTGAAGAGTGTCTCTAAATGTCCACAGGGACACCTGTACAGGTGAAGAGCGTCTCTAAATGTCCACAGACACCTGTACAGGTGAAGAGTGTCTCTAAATGTCCACAGACACACCTGTACAGGTGAAGAGTGTCTCTAAATGTCCACAGGGACACCTGTACAGGTGAAGAGCGTCTCTAAATGTCCACAGACACCTGTACAGGTGAAGAGCGTCTCTAAATGTCCACAGACACCTGTACAGGTGAAGAGCGTCTCTAAACGTCCACAGACACAACTGTACAGGTGAAGAGCGTCTCTAAACGTCACGTGACTTGTCCCGCTGCAGTGGGGCCCTGTCCAAACCCCCGGCAGCAGCAGTTTCCTTTGTGCCGCGTGTCTCTGTCCCTCCCAAAGGCCGCAGCTCAGCGTTTGTGTGCGCGCTCAAAGAGAAAACGCCGACGCAGCAGCGGACGCTAAAGCCGCTCTTTGTGCAGAAGGATCCAGCCCCCGCCTCTGGCTCCGTATAAATATCCACGTCCAACTTTTTACACGGACACTGGGTGGACGAGACGCAGAGAGAGACACCATGTCGCAGTACTCTGGGAAGGTGAGTGCGGGACGGACCGGCGAGAGGAGAGTGGGGAAAGTGTGATGTTTGTAAGGACCAGAGGTGGACAGAGGAGCCAAAAACTGAACTTAAAGGCTCTTTAGTTTGCTTTTATTCATTTTTTTAACCCAGTCTTGGTCTCCTCTAAAACAGCAGCATTTTTTTACAACCTTTAAAAACATTATGGGACTAAAAGAGAACATTTTAATAAATACTGGAGCCATAAAGAAACAGGAGAAGAGACCAGCAGAGACCAGCAGAGGGCAGCAGAGGGCAGAACTATTGAACAAAAACATTGAAAAAAAAGCGGTTTACTTCCTTAAACCTTGTGCCTGATCCATTTTCCTCCCAAAGTAAAAATGTCTGTGAGGAATCAGAGGAAACAGAGCTGTGCACCGTTTTTTTGGATAAAAGACAGCAGACTGGATGTAGAGGGCTTGTTGTTGATTGGTCAGTGCTTTGTGGTGGAACCGAGCATTTTGAGGCCCTCAGAAATTCAGTGCCAGAGAATACAGGATTCCTCAACTAGAACACAGCTCCAGGTCTGTTTCTGATGAGGAACAACATTAGAACATGGAGACAGAGGAGGACGTTTAGAGAATAAAGAGCAAGAGTATTATTATTTAAAAAATAATATTACTTAAGTAGAAGTAAAAAGTATACTGTGGTAAAACTGCTCTGAGAAACACAATTTATTTAAAATAGTTAGTGATGTAAATGTAACTCATTACTGCCCCCCATGGTCAAACATTCAAATAGAAAACTTTAAAATGAGACCAGTGTCTACCTGGTCTCAGTGAGGACACAGGGGCGTAACCTCAGACAGTGCTGGGGCCCAGGACATGAGGGGCCCCACTGAGAGCCCTATATTGGTGGGTTATGTTTAGTCTGGGCAGTACACAGCAGGCGGGACTCCATGAGGGTTCTTTTTTTTTTTTTTTTTTTCACAGCTGGGTTTTTTAGGAGTTTTTCCTGAAGAGAAGGAGGGTCTAAGGACAGGAGTGCCCTGGCTCTGTTTAGTTTAGTGTAGTTATTGTTTGTGTTGATTGTGTGTTAAGTCTGATTGTGTTTATGTTTGATTAACTGTTTGTGAAGCCTTTGAGGAGACTTTTGTTGTGATTCTGAGCTATAGAAATAAAATTGAATTGAATTGAATTTAAAAACAAGCTTTTCCTCTGATAAAAAAGAAAAATATGCAAATAATAAGCATAATTCCTTTATTTTGTTTTTTAAGTTAATGCTGGCAAAGTTTAGTGAAACAAAAATAAACCTCTTTTGTTGTGGCTTTGACATGTTTGAATATTTTTAAGAAAGTATTAGTCGAATTTAAGAAAGTACAGCGCACTTTTTGTAATGTAAAAGTATAATATGTGAACGTAAAAACCTGATGTGATTTATAACTTTGGGGCCCATTCTAAAAACCTGCACAGGGGCCCCACATTACCAACTCAGGCCCCTGATTATAGTTGTGTCACCGAACTGCAGGCCTGAAAATTATTACAGAAAATTATATATTTTGTACTTAACATCTCTCACTTGTGACAGTGGTTCAGGCGGTAGAGGGGTTGTCCTACATCCCAAAGGCTGGTGGTTCAATCCCCGCTACCAGCATTGAATATCACCATTGTTTCCTTGGGCAAGACGCTTCCCCCACCAATGCACTCGTGAAGAGCTTTGAGTGTCTAGAAATGCTCTGTGTGAGACTGATGCGTTAGTTTGATTTAAAGAACGAGAGACTGATGCGAACGCCACACTAAATGTTCAAAGAAGTGAGCATTTACCCCAGAATTAAGTCAGTTAATATCAATATATATACTATCTACAAATCTAAAACTGAGGAGTTAATCTGAAGTATCAGGAGTATCTGAACCTGAACACCGGTTTGGAGGAGCAGACGGGAGCAAAGACCTGCGTGTGTTGTGTGAGAATGGGGCCACGTTTATTTTACCAAATAACTTCAGCTTCTACAACTTCCAAAACGAACTGTGTGATACAAAAACAGGACCAGGGCTAAACCAGGACTAAACCCCTCTCACAGAGGTGTTAGTCCTTGTTTAGTCCTGGTTTAGTCCTGGTTTAGTCCTGGTTCAGACCTGGTTCAGACCTGGTTCAGACCTGGATCATTGCTGTGTTTTCAGATCACCTTTTATGAGGGGAAGTGCTTCACTGGGAGGAAGCTGGAGGTCCGAGGAGACTGTGACAACTTCCAGGACCGAGGCTTCATGAACAGGTGCGTCCTCCCCTCCTCCCCTCCTCCCATGAGCAGGTGACGCGCCGAGGTTGTGGGTTAGACTCCTGATCTCTCTGAGTGGAGCGCACCCGTGTCCTGCCTCTCAGCTCAGTTCAGTTCAGACATATTCAGATATTTAACAAACATCATTTTACATCAAACAAGATTCATTAATAACACGCATTTACCAAAAAGAATTGTCGTAATGGAAAGAAATAACCACTTTCTTCCTTAGACGTCTGCACAAGGGAAGGAATCAGAGACTTATTTAATCCCAGCCGCTTTCATAAATCATTCATCACACAAAAATCTAATCACCTTCTTATTTTAACATCATCATTTTCTTCATAGCTCTCTCAGTGCCCATGTGAACTTTTCAATACTTAAATTAAATACCTAACTAAAAGTAATTTCTTTAGATGTTTTTTTTTTTAACTTTATATACAAAGGTGTTTTTTTTTTTTTACATATATTAAACAAAAACACGAAATCACACAAAAACAGGCCCTAAATACACTGAGTAATAACATAACAATGAATAAAACAGCATACAAATTGGTCCTGACACAGTTATGACAACATGAGTCCTATCTCAATCTCCAATTTTTCTTCATCATATTTCAAAAAAGGTTGCCAAATTCAATAAAACCTAGTTTTTCTACCGTTCGGGATGAGCCCAATCTTCAAAATTTTTACAAAAAACAACGAAAATAAAATCACAGTAATCCACTGTGAGTAAAATGAAGAAGGGACGTTGTTTTTCCAATATGTGTTTTTAAACTGCTTCATATTTTTGGACATCGTTTTTGATTCAAGTTGTTCCGTTCTTTTCACCGAAACACAAAAACTCTTCTTCGTATTGTTTTTGTTTTAAAATGATACAATTTTGACACAATTTTCTTTTAATAAACAGTGGATATTTGGGTACAGAGGAGGTACAGTGGATATTTGGGTATAAAGAAGCTGAGGTTAGAGCTGGAGGCCTAGAGGAAGAACAGAGAGGAGGTGACATGAAGTTAGCTGAGGATGCAGAGGATTCCCAGGGGACTCCTCTGAAGGGAGCAGAGGAGGAGGAGTTCTAACCCGTCCCGGTCTCTGGTCCCAGGGTGAACTCGATCCGCGTGGAGAGCGGCGCCTGGATCTGTTACGACCATCCCGACTTCAAGGGGCAGCAGTACATCCTGGAGCACGGAGAGTACCCCGAGTTCCAGCGCTGGAACTCCCACAACGACCACATGGGCTCCTGCAAACCCATACGCATGGTCAGTCCTGGTTAGACCTGGTTTAGACCTGGTTTAGACCTGGTTAGACCTGGTTTAGACCCGGTTAGACCTGGTTTAGTCCTGGTTAGACCTGGTTTAGACCTGGTTTAGACCTGGTTAGACCTGGTTTAGACCTGGTTTAGACCTGGTTTAGACCTGGTTTAGACCTGGTTTAGACCCGGTTAGACCTGGTTTAGACCTGGTTTAGACCTGGTTTAGACCTGGTTTAGACCTGGTTAGACCTGGTTTAGACCTGGTTTAGACCTGGTTTAGACCTGGTTTAGACCTGGTTTAGACCTGGTTTAGACCTGGTTAGACCTGGTTTAGACCTGGTTTAGACCTGGTTTAGACCTGGTTTAGACCCGGTTAGACCTGGTTTAGACCTGGTTCAGTCCTGGTTAGACCTGGTTTAGACCCGGTTAGACCTGGTTTAGTCCTGGTTTAGTCCTGGTTTAGACCTGGTTTAGACCTGGTTAGACCTGGTTTAGACCTGGTTTAGACCTGGTTTAGACCTGGTTTAGACCCGGTTAGACCTGGTTTAGACCTGGTTTAGACCTGGTTTAGACCTGGTTAGACCTGGTTTAGACCTGGTTTAGACCTGGTTTAGACCTGGTTTAGACCCGGTTAGACCTGGTTTAGACCTGGTTTAGACCTGGTTCAGTCCTGGTTAGACCTGGTTTAGACCCGGTTAGACCTGGTTTAGTCCTGGTTTAGTCCTGGTTTAGACCTGGTTAGACCTGGTTTAGTCCTGGTTTAGTCCTGGTTTAGTCCTGGTTTAGTCCTGGTTTAGTCCTGGGTTAGACCTGGTTTAGACCTGGTTTAGTCCTGGTTTAGACCTGGTTTAGACCTGGTTTAGTCCTGGTTTAGTCCTGGGTTAGACCTGGTTTAGTCCTGGTTTAGACCTGGTTTAGACCTGGTTTAGTCCTGGTTTAGACCTGGTTTAGACCTGGTTTAGTCCTGGTTTAGACCTGGTTTAGACCTGGTTTAGTCCTGGTTTAGTCCTGGTTTAGACCTGGTTTAGTCCTGGTTTAGTCCTGGTTTAGACCTGGTTTAGACCTGGTTTAGTCCTGGTTTAGACCTGGTTTAGACCTGGTTTAGTCCTGGTTTAGACCTGGTTTAGTCCTGGTTTAGACCTGGTTTAGTCCTGGTTTAGTCCTGGGTTAGACCTGGTTTAGACCAGGTTTAGTCCTGGTTTAGACCTGGTTCAGACCTGGTTTAGACCTGGTGTCTCTTGTTTCCTGCAGCATGGTGAGCACTACCGTATCGAGATGTTCGAGGGCTGTAACTTCTCCGGTCAGTGCATGGAGATCTGCGACGACTGCCCCTTCCTCCAGAGCCGCGGCTTCTCCAAGAACTGCATCAACTCCGTCAAGGTCTACGGCGACGGAGCGTGAGTGCCACAGTAACACCACATGACCACAGTAACACCACATGACCACAGTAACACCACAGTAACACCACATGACCACAGTAACACCACAGTAACACCACATGACCACAGCAACACCACATGACCACAGTAACACCACAGTAACACCACATGACCACAGTAACACCACATGACCACAGTAACACCACATGACCACAGTAACGCCACATGACCACAGCAACACCACATGACCACAGTAACACCACAGTAACACCACATGACCACAGTAACACCACATGACCACAGTAACACCACAGTAACACCACATGACCACAGTAACACCACAGTAACACCACATGACCACAGTAACACCACATGACCACAGTAACACCACAGTAACACCCCAGTAACACCACATGACCACAGTAACACCACAGTAACACCACATGACCACAGTAACACCACAGTAACACCACATGACCACAGTAACACCACATGACCACAGTAACACCACAGTAACACCACATGACCACAGTAACACCACAGTAACACCACATGACCACAGTAACACCACATGACCACAGTAACACCACAGTAACACCACATGACCACAGTAACACCACAGTAACACCACATGACCACAGTAACACCACAGTAACACCACATGACCACAGTAACATCACATGACTACAGTAACACCACATGACCACAGTAACACCACATGACCACAGTAACACCACATGACCACAGTAACACCACATGACCACAGTAACACCACATGACCACAGTAACACCACATGACCACAGTAACACCACATGACCACAGTAACACCACATGACCGCAGTAACACCACATGACCACAGTAACACAACATGACTACAGTAACACCACAGTAACACCACATGACCACAGTAACACCATATGACCACAGTAATTGTGTGTGACACTGTTTATGAATGTGTTAGACCTGATTTAGCCCAGCAACAAAAGGTTCGAAGGCGACCCGAAACCACTCAGGCTCTTCATGGTCTCCTGGACCAATAGAAGTTAGTTTCAGGGCTAACTCCTCCTCCCCAGGAGCAGATATAGCAGCTCTCACCAGTTCAGCTTCAGAACTGAGAAAGCCTCTTGGATCAGAGGAGAAACATCTTCAACTTTAAAAATCAAGTCCAGATGACTGCCTTTGAACTTTTTGTTGTGATGCAACTCCCCTGGATGGGCGAGAGTCTTCACAGACTTATGTAGCCTAGGTTTAGCCCCAGTTTGGTACTGATTTAGTCCTGATTTAGTCCTGGTTAAGACCTGGTTTAGTCCTTGTTTAGACCTGGATTTGTCCTGGTTTAGATCTGCTCATTTTAAAGATGGTACTTGGTGTTAAAAGTTTAAGAATCATTGGAACACAGAGCATTTACCTCTGAACTAGAATCTTTTTTAAAGTCTGCATCTTGACCGTGAGCCTGTAGTCCAGACTGGGACCTGGACTTCCCTCTGGTCCGGTCTCGGTTCTGAACCTGTCCTGTGTCTGTGTTTGTCCCCCGGCAGCTGGGTGATGTACGAGGAGCCCAACTTCCGCGGCCGCATGTACATCGTGGAGCGAGGAAACTACTGCAGTCACAACGAGTGGCAGGCGCAGAACCCCAACATCCAGTCCATCCGGAGAGTCGTCAACTACTTCTAAAGACTCCGCCTCCCGACCCCTGACCCCTCCCTCCCCCCGTGACCCCCGCGACCTTGCCCTGACCCCCGCTGTAAACGTGTTCGACAAATAAAAACACGGACTCCAAACAATACAATACTGCTTTTCTATCAAACGCCTCTCTGTGTGCATTCTTTCAGACCGGCTCCGGTTTCTGCAACAAACTCAGCTCAGGACGCTCTCTGTGCAGGATGTAGCTTTAGCAGTGGCGTAACTTAGGAATGTGGGGCCCCAGAGCAAGATTTCAGACTGGGCCCTAAAGTTATGAAGCACATTCAGTACTGTAGGTTCATGCATGAAGCTTTTTAATTTATCAAAAGTTACTGTTTACTTTAATACAAAAAACAGGGGCTTATTCATTATTATTTAGGGACAATTCTGTGAAATATATTCATTTTTTAAATTATTATTATTATTACAATTTGTGTATTTATCCTAAAAAATACATGCTTTTTTTGTTAGGAATTTATGAATTGAATAGGATTTCAAATTTTATTTATTTTTAATTATTATGAATATTTTAAACACAGACTTGACCACAAATGAACAAGGCCCCACTCTAATGGGCCCCTAAACCTCCGGGGCCCCACATTTCCTGATGTTACGCCCCTGAGCTTTAGACACTAAATATTTCACACAACGCTTCGAGATGGTTTTGGTCGTAAAGGTAGAATACTGAGATTAACTCTTAAGCTGCCTGTGGTACCTTTTTGGTACTTTGTCACTGAAAATGTTGAATAATTTTGTCTGCGTTAATTCTACATTTACCAGTCAAGTCCAGTCCAGTCAAGTCCAGTCCAGTCAAGTCCAGTCTATGCTAAAAAAGGTAGGTCTTTAGTTTAGACTTAAAAGTGTTAATCAATGTTTCAAGCTGAAAGGAGTTCCACAGCAGGGAAGCACAGACACTAAATTTGGGGACACACTCCAGGATTTTCTCAGTGGTTACAGATTGTGAAAAGACCAGGAGCTCACACTAACGACTGGTTTCAGCAGATTTAGTTCTGACGACTGAAAGACTGCGCCTCACACACGACAAGATCTGCTGAGGCCGCGACTGTCGCCGACCAAACGCAGCAAACTCTGGCCACAACTAAATGGTAAACAAACATGGAGCTACCTGGGTCGCTGCTGCCGTTGTGTGGCAGCTCTCTGTTTGGAAAAAAGGAAAAAGAAAAAACGTCTCTGTATCCAGTTTCACTTTGGTAGCACTCGACTTTCTTCGGTGTTTGCCATGGTTGGTTATGTTTTCTTCTTCTTCTTCAAGTTTCCGCGTATATTTTCCCTCCGTTTCCTGTTGCTTCGTCTGCGTCCTGATGCTATTTCTTGAGTCCCATCAACTGTTTTTCATTGGCTGCTGGACTTCATGAATTCCCAGTTGGATGTAAACGTCCCACACTTCAGGAGTGTGCTCCAGAGTCGGTGTTTGATTGCTTTCGACTGACGTCAGGCCGGGTTTTTGCGCCGATTCGAGTCTTTGAACATCACACACTAACGGATTTCAGGGCCGACTGGTGATTACGACTCCCTGCAACTAGTGTTACTGGTAAAGACTCGGAGCAACTGTGAATTGTTATAAAATCTGGCAAATCGTGTAGTGTGTCCCCAGCTTAAAGTTACACTGTGTAAGATTCCCGGTCTTGCGCCTCTAGAGGCCACAGGTGCCACTGCACCGTCGCAAAACGTAAACACTAGGGCCCCTCCTCCTTCTGAAACTGTGCGAGCGTGCATCTATTTCCATCATTGTTTCAACTTTAGTTGACCTGCTGCTACCTTTGGAAGTTTGGACTGGATCTTCTATAGAGTTAGCGCTAGCGTTAGCTTATCAACAAATATCGCGCAATGGTCGCAGTAAAAACAACTAATAACTGTATGAAAAAGCACGTTCTAAAGAAAAAATAAAGAGGCTAATTTACCTGCCCAACAATAAAGAAACAAAAACGTGATCTGATTTGCAGCCTTCTCTGTCTCTCATCTGACGCCAGCGAGCAAAAGTCTGTCCGATGTTGACTCTTGTCTGTGATCTGGTGCGGTCCCTTTCACATTTTCTTTTTCTTGCCTCGTCCGACATTGTCTTCATCTTCTTGTGTCCTTCGGCCCTGACAAACTGGCGAAAATAACAACGCTAAAAGTAGCTTCCTGATTATACCTGCGCCTCAAGTCGTTCCCTGTCACGTGACTTTTCCTGAACAGCGGAGCGCTCCCGGCGAAGTTGCGAGGGCGGTTTCTCAGTACAGAAGCCCCACTCGGAGCAACAGATCGCGCCTCAGGCCTCGCTCAAAAAAATCACAAAAACAAGTCAGTATGCCCCACATATTTAGGAGAAAAGTTACACAGTGTAACTTTAAATGAAGCCTCCCCAGATTTAGTCTGGACTCGAGGAACCACCAACACCAGAGCTGATCCCAGAGACCTGCGGGGTTCGTACAGGGTTCAAAGGTCAGATAAATGTTTTGAACCTTGACCATTCAAAGGCTGCATCCGAACGTCCTCCCCAGCCCCTAACCCCTCAGTCCTACACAGTCCTGTCCTGCAGCGACTGTAGTGCAGCCATTTTGTGAAAGATTCAGACTCACTGTTTTTCTCTCAGTGGTGATCATGTGACTCTGGCGTCTGTGTAAAAAAAGTTCATTGAAACTCCGCTGATAAAGTTCTTCTGTGATAAACCTGACCACACTCAGATGTTTTAGTGTTTATAGATCAGTGGTTCCCAAAGTGGGGTCCGGGGCCCCCTGGGGGTCCGCGACGGTACTGCAGGGGGGCCCCCAGAGGCTGTCTATATTAAGTACATAAAAAGCCTTTGAGAGTTTGAAATGCACTGTAAAAAACAATGCTGCAAAAACTCAAGGCAACAGGATCCATCAAGATTTTTGAGTTTTGGTGATCAACTCAAAATCTCAAGTTTTCAACAACTAATATTTTTTACTCACCAAATTTAACGTTCATACATCTAAAAACTTGAAATGTTAAGTTTTCCTCACTATCTTTATTTTTTCCAGCTCATCTTACAGCAACTGACTCCACTGTTCAGAAAAAGTATTATTGATAATAATAAAAACTAAATATACTACATTTAACAAAAGAATAACTTTTTCTGACCTCTGTAAGTTGGCTGTAAGATGAGGAAAAAAATAATGATAGAGAGAAAAACTTAAACATTAGAAAAGTTTTTAGACGAATGAACATCAAATTAAGTGAAAGTGTGGAAAACTTTGCCTGGAGTTGTTGCAGCATTTTATTTTTTTTATTTTTTACAGTGTATTTGTTTAAAAATATAACTTTAAAACACTTTTTAGGCAATAGTCAGTGTCTTTTGTAATGTTTTTATAGAAATATATGGAGAAAAACATGAAAAATAAAATTTGGGATGGAGGGATGTTGTATTGTTGGGGGTCAGTGTGGGATTTTGGTAAATTTAAGGAGGGCCCTGACTCCTGACTTTGGGAACGGCTGTTATAGATAAATAACAGTCATGTGTGTGATATTGAACATGAATTATGGCTGTAATGAATAAAACAGAGTGGATTATTGCAGCTCTGTGCCTTACGTGGGGAGGCTGAACGCTAACGGCTAAGCTAATGGCTAAGCTAACGTTAGCAATGTTACACTGCAGCGGTTTATTTAAGAGCTTTTTATTTCTGATGACGCTGTGACAGAAGTAAACACAGCTGGGTTGTGTTCAGGTTAAAGTCCTGTCTATACTGACCTCTAGTGGCCATCGCTGTCCACTACTTTGGACAGCAAAATGCATTGTGGGAAATTTTGAGTGCACTATTTTTTATCCATTAGACATTTGGACACCGCTACAGAATGGCGTGACCACTGTAGGGGGCGCTGCAGAGGATTAGGGAGGACGTTTGGACACAGCCAAAGTCTTATGAACCATCAAAAGAATTTTAAAATCAATTCTTTGAGGAACTGGAAGCCAGTGCAGTGATCCTACTCCTCTGGGCACCTTAGGGTCCAAACACGTACTTTTTGCTGTTTTTACTTTTTTGATCCTCAATAAATCAGTCAGTTTAAAAGCTGTTGGTGTGAAACTTGGCCAGAATATTTTTTTTTAGTTGGTGTTTAAAATGCCATGACCCCCTCTGTTCTAAGGTGAATACAACAAGAGATCTGCACTTTACTTACACTCTTTACCTTACAAGGTAACGAGTGTAAGGTTTTACAAAAACCTGTCTTTGCTCCAAAAATAAAAATACATTAAAACCAGTGTTGTTATTAATTATTGACTTAGTCAAGGCTCTAATAACTTCACCCCAAGTGATCCACTCTGCAACTCATTTTTGGATAAAATGGCAGATTTTGTGTTTTTGTCATCTAAAATAACAGGATGTTTGATGACAAAATGGTCATAAAAACATAAATTATTAATAACTGAAAATAAACTTCACATCTATGGTTAGGGCTGAAGTAGTAGAAAGGATTTCATGTGAGAAAAGTAAAAAAAAAAAATTTTTTTTACTATTTTCCCAAACGGGTCCCTACACACTAAACAATGCTGGGTTAAAAATAACTCATATTGGGTTGTTTTTAACCCAGCTGCTGGGTAACTACTGGACAAACACAACGCTGGGTTATTT
This sequence comes from Bostrychus sinensis, assembly GCA_020698575.1. Taxonomy (NCBI): domain Eukaryota; kingdom Metazoa; phylum Chordata; class Actinopteri; order Gobiiformes; family Eleotridae; genus Bostrychus; species Bostrychus sinensis. The sequence goes on along the minus strand of CM036259.1, from coordinate 2,121,124 downwards.
TGACCCAATGATATGGGTTATTATTATTTTAACCCACAGACTGGGTTATATTCAACTACTCTGCTGGGTTATTTTTACCTGTATGATTAGTTAAATGCTTATAATGAACACCACAGTATTCAGTTAGAAAACATTTATTTTCACAAAGCCAATGAAACAAAAGAACTGTTCTGTATTTAACACATCACAACATCATCAGACGTTTAATATTAATTCATCAGTAAAAAAGTCCAGATATCTCACATAAAGTCCTCCTTTACTTTCCCCTCGCTGTGACTCTGTTAAAGGACAGAAGCTTGAGAGCTGCTCTGGTCCTGGTCCCGGGCTCAGGAGCAGGGCTGTGGACTTCAGCTCTGGTCCTGGTCCTGGACTCAGGAGCAGGGCTGTGGACTTCAGCTCTGGTCCTGGTCCCGGGCTCAGGAGCAGGGCTGTGGACTTCAGCTCTGGTCCTGGTCCTGGACTCAGGAGCAGGGCTGTGGACTTCAGCTCTGGTCCTGGTCCCGGGCTCAGGAGCAGGGCTGTGGACTTCAGCTCTGGTCCTGGTCCCGGACTCAGGAGCAGGGCCGTGGTGTGGACTTCAGCTCTGGTCCTGGTCCCGGACTCAGGAGCAGGGCTGTGGTGTGGATTTCAGCTCTGGTCCTGGTCCCGGACTCAGGAGCAGGGCCGTGGTGTGGACTTCAGCTCTGGTCCTGGTCCTGGACTCAGGAGCAGGGCTGTGGTGTGGACTTCAGCTCTGGTCCTGGTCCTGGACTCAGGAGCAGGGCCGTGGTGTGGACTTCAGCTCTGGTCCTGGTCCCGGGCTCAGGAGCAGGGCTGTGGTGTGGACTTCAGCTCTGGTCCTGGTCCTGGACTCAGGAGCAGGGCCGTGGTGTGGACTTCAGCTCTGGTCCTGGTCCCGGGCTCAGGAGCAGGGCTGTGGTGTGGACTTCAGCTCTGGTCCTGGTCCTGGACTCAGGAGCAGGGCTGTGGACTTCAGCTCTGGTCCTGGTCCCGGGCTCAGGAGCAGGGCTGTGGTGTGGACTTCAGCTCTGGTCCTGGTCCCGGGCTCAGGAGCAGGGCTGTGGACTTCAGCTCTGGTCCTGGTCCCGGACTCAGGAGCAGGGCTGTGGACTTCAGCTCTGGTCCTGGTCCCGGGCTCAGGAGCAGGGCCGTGGTGTGGACTTCAGCTCTGGTCCTGGTCCCGGGCTCAGGAGCAGGGCTGTGGTGTGGACTTCAGCTCTGGTCCTGGTCCTGGACTCAGGAGCAGGGCTGTGGACTTCAGCTCTGGTCCTGGTCCCGGGCTCAGGAGCAGGGCTGTGGTGTGGACTTCAGCTGGGGCTGGACGTCCCACTGTGGGGGAAAAGGAGAAAGAGAGATTAATAGTTAAACAGACAAAAACACGGCTGCTGTCTGAGCCGGCTCTTTCGTGACTGACCCATAACTTGCGTTAACGCGCATTAAAAAAATTATCGCGTTAATTAATGAATGCGTTAATGCGAGAATAATACGTTAACGTGCCCAGCCCTAATATTACATTTTAAAATATAATATAAAATTCTTCTTGTATTTTGGTCAGTGAGGCCAAATGAAATCCTCTCTGCTGCAGGACACTTCTCAGATGAGTTTGTGGCGGTGGTGCAGTTTTTTTCTACTTTGACAAATATAGGAACACAAATTATCACAAGTTTGCCATAGAGAAGGCAAATATAAAGGGATTTTAATATTTCTGATCAGTGTAAAACAATCTGCTTAACCTGTAAAGCTTCTGTAACATTATATTAGCTCAGAGGCCGAGAGGAGAGGACAGGACCTGAAACAACAGAGACATTTTAACAGAGCAGTTAACGTCTGTGTGCTGAGTCGGACACTTTCTGCTAAAATTCTATTACTTTTTTATCTTCAACAAGTCATAAAGTCGCTCATTCATTATCGTCATTAATGCAAATTGTATAAAGTAAAAGTACATTTTCTTATGTTTATAACAATATATTGGTTGGATAGTTTCTTTTACAAATATTTTATTGCGGCCGTATGAAAGAGCGCTTTTGTCCGAGGTTTAAGCTCGGCAGTGCTCTGGCCCTGAGTCGGACACGCTCACCTTTCTGGCTTTTTCAGCCTTATTTGTTGGATTTTTCGGCTCTAATTTAAGGCTGGGGTATTTACGTTAACAAATTTTCACATCCAGTTCCTTGTTTCCGTCTTTCAAAATAAGATTGTGGGCTAAGCTAACGTTAATCAGAAAATAATAAGACGGACAAAGTTAGCTACAAAAACACTAAGATCACAGAAAGAACGTCGCCCGAGTGTGACCTGAGCGTTCCCTGCGCATTTCCCGATCAAAATTATTTTCATATCATGATTATTTTATAAACAGTTAGCATAAATACACAAAAATTACCACAGAGGTAGAGCAATATGTGGAGTTTTTGTTTATCTACCATTAGCCAGCTAGCATCTTTGCGAGCGTCTGTTTGAAGACCGAAAAATAGCAAAAGGTGAGCGTGTCCCACTCAGGACACACATACGTTAGCTCGTGAACAGTTAGCCACAAGCAACTGACGCAAAAGGTGACAGAACTTTTGTAATTTATTACTTCACAATTCACCTCTAAAATCCTGAAAATAATTCAGATATTTTTTTGCTTGGTTAACAGTTACCATTTTTCAGATAAAAAGCGAGCTAAGCTAAGCTAAGATAAGCAGGCTACTGCTTAGGTCAGAGGGAAATTGACAGAGGAAACTTTACATAACTAGATTCAGTTGTAGAAAACTACAGTTGTAATAGTAGTTGCAGTAGTAATAGTAGTAATAGTAGTTGCAGTAGTAATAGTAGTAATAGTAGTTGCAGTAGTAATAGTACTTGCAGTAGTAATAGTAGTAATAGTAGTTGCAGTAGTAATAGTAGTAATAGTAGTTGCAGTAGTAATAGTAGTAATAGTAGTTGCAGTAGTAATAGTAGTAATAGTAGTAGCAGTAGTAATAGTAGTAATAGTAGTTGCAGTAGTAATAGTACTTGCAGTAGTAATAGTAGTAATAGTAGTTGCAGTAGTAATAGTAGTTGCAGTAGTAATAGTAGTAGCAGTAGTAATAGTAGTTGCAGTAGTTGCAGTAGTAATAGTAGTAATAGTAGTTGCAGTAGTAATAGTAGTTGCAGTAGTAATAGTAGTAATAGTAGTAATAGTAGTAATAGTAGTTGCAGTAGTAATAGTAGTAATAGTAGTAATAGTAGTAATAGTAGTTGCAGTAGTAATAGTAGTAATAGTAGTAATAGTAGTTGCAGTAGTTGCAGTAGTAATAGTAGTAATAGTAGTAATAGTAGTAATAGTAGTAGTAGTAGTAGTAATAGTAGTTGCAGTAGTTGCAGTAGTAATAGTAGTAATAGTAGTAATAGTAGTAATAGTAGTAATAGTAGTTGCAGTAGTTGCAGTAGTAGTAGTAGTAATAGTAGTAATAGTAGTTGCAGTAGTAATAGTAGTAATAGTAGTAATAGTAGTAATAGTAGTTGCAGTAGTTGCAGTAGTAATAGTAGTAATAGTAGTAATAGTAGTAATAGTAGTTGCAGTAGTAATAGTAGTAATAGTAGTAATAGTAGTAATAGTAGTTGCAGTAGTAATAGTAGTAATAGTAGTAATAGTAGTAATAGTAGTAATAGTAGTTGCAGTAGTAATAGTAGTAATAGTAGTAATAGTAGTAATAGTAGTAATAGTAGTAGTAGTAGTAGTAATAGTAGTAATAGTAGTTGCAGTAGTAATAGTAGTAATAGTAGTAATAGTAGTTGCAGTAGTAATAGTAGTAATAGTAGTAATAGTAGTAATAGTAGTTGCAGTAGTTGCAGTAGTAATAGTAGTAATAGTAGTAATAGTAGTAATAGTAGTAATAGTAGTAGTAGTAGTTGCAGTAGTTGCAGTAGTAATAGTAGTAATAGTAGTAATAGTAGTTGCAGTAGTAATAGTAGTAATAGTAGTAGTAGTAGTAATAGTAGTAATAGTAGTAATAGTAGTAGTAGTAATAGTAGTAATAGTAGTAATAGTAGTAATAGTAGTAATAGTAGTAATAGTAGTAGCAGTAGTAATAGTAGTAATAGTAGTAGTAGTAGTAATAGTAGTAATAGTAGTAATAGTAGTAGTAGTAGTTGCAGTAGTAATAGTAGTAATAGTAGTAATAGTAGTAATAGTAGTAATAGTAGTAATAGTAGTAGCAGTAGTAATAGTAGTAATAGTAGTAGCAGTAGTAATAGTAGTAATAGTAGTAGTAGTAGTAATAGTAGTAATAGTAGTAATAGTAGTAGTAGTAGTTGCAGTAGTAATAGTAGTAATAGTAGTAGTAGTAGTAATAGTAGTAATAGTAGTAATAGTAGTAGTAGTAGTTGCAGTAGTAATAGTAGTAATAGTAGTAATAGTAGTAATAGTAGTAATAGTAGTAATAGTAGTAGCAGTAGTAATAGTAGTAATAGTAGTAGTAGTAGTAATAGTAGTAATAGTAGTAATAGTAGTAGTAGTAGTTGCAGTAGTAATAGTAGTAATAGTAGTAATAGTAGTAATAGTAGTAATAGTAGTAGTAGTAGTAATAGTAGTAATAGTAGTAGCAGTAGTAATAGTAGTAATAGTAGTAGTAGTAGTAATAGTAGTAATAGTAGTAATAGTAGTAGTAGTAGTTGCAGTAGTAATAGTAGTAATAGTAGTAGTAGTAGTAATAGTAGTAATAGTAGTAGTAGTAGTAATAGTAGTAGTAGTAGTAATAGTAGTAATAGTAGTAGTAGTAGTAGAGACTGGCTCAGAACGAAGGTAAGGATTAAACCAGGACTTAATTACCAAGACTTAAATAGAGGCTAAATTTAGGACTAAACCAGGGCCAAACCTAAAGAAAGACTGGACTCAAACTAAAACAAGGACTAAACCTAGAAAAGACCTGGGGCTAAAAAAAAAAAAAAAAAAGACTGGACCAGAACTAAACCAGGAGTAAATTCTAGATGTGTAAATTATAAAGAATTATCTGGAAAAAATATTCTAATTTACTGATGTTGTCAATCAGGGCTGGAGAATATTGACTCAATTAAGACTAAACCAGGACTAAATAAAACCTAGACCAGGACCAAATCCAGGACTAAACCTAGGATTAGGTCAAGACCAAACATAGACCATATTTTCAAAATAACCACAACATGAACAAATTTAAAGGTCTTTATTGACTCAGTCAGACAAACATAAAAAAAAAACAAAAAAAAAATTTTTTTTTTCAACATTCTTCACAAACAAAAAATAAGCCTTTGGTTTTTTGGGATTTTTAAACCTCACAATGAACTTAACCTTTAGCTTTTTTAACATAATGCGATCTCAGCGTGAAACACTAAAAACATATAAACATAATCCACCAAAAAACTAAAAGTATTCTCAAATCTGTCATAGGAATAATCAGGTTTGGCACATTCTGGTCAAAAACACAGAGGTGAAGTAAGCAGCTGTGAGGATTACTGCCTCTGAGTGTGGCGGGTTGGAGAAGTGCTGCTGTTGTAAACACTGTTAAAGTAACACTAGAGGTGTTTCTCCTTCGCCAGGATCCTTCCTCCAGAGTCGGCTCCTCCGAAACAAAGCCGAGTGTCCCGCTAACGCCGCATCTGAGCGCTTTTGGAACAGGCTCCGGAGTGTGTCACATGATCAAATACTGCGCATTAAAAACACGGAGCTATAATAAAAAATAACTTCTTTATGAGTGGAAAGGAGTCAGGCAGCAGAACGTGAACGTGTTTTTGTCGCGTGTCCTCATGTAGCAGCATTTTAGTGGTGATTAAAAAAATAGATCTTACAAGAATACTTTGAAAAGATGTCATATTAAACAAAATCATCATCTATCAGCAGGTCTAATGTGTCCCTATAACCAAATGTGCATCAACATAATGATCTAATTATAGCAAAATAAGTTCAAATTAAATAATCAGAAACAGCAAAAACTATTAAACTATTTTAAAAACGACTTTCCTCGATGCAGAGCCCTAAAATGTCCTTTTTAATGTGTGTCTCTTTATTCTGTTATTTCCTGCAGTGTGGGGCACAGTAGTAATATATTATATCTTTAATATTGTGTTTAGGTTTGCATCAAATAAAAGTGGTTGCAGTGCATTGTGGGCAATTTGCAGCGAGGCGAGGCCGTGTCCAGGAGCATCCTTCGTGTTTTAGCCAAACTGAGGAGACGAGCTGCGGAGGACGTGGGGGGTTTATCCGTTTGGAACAGGACCTGGATCACTCCGAAGTGGTCCAGCTGCGAAGGATCCTGGCAAATGACAATCACCTGGAAGTGGAACTGTGCAGCTTTTTCTTCTCCTTTTTTGGTCGCATTTTTCTCTCCAGAGCGCCCCCTACATTTAAGAGTAAAGGCCTGGATACACCAAGGCGACTCCCAGACTGCCGCCGATAAGACGGAGCGACAGTTCGTCTCTTCTCGTCTCCTCTCGTTCCCTCCGGTTTCCTGACGTCGCATGACCTTTTTCCCTCTTCATTCACCGAAGCCACAACCGACCTAAAGACCGTGTCTTGCGCATGCGCGTGATGTAATTACCCCCCAAAGCAGCAGATGGCGCTAGCCAGTGAACAAAGATAAACAGAAGTGACACAATGTTTGTGGAGTACATCTGCATGTAGCGCCTTGGTCTGCCACTGTTCTCAGTTTGTTTGAACATTTGAGAAGTGTGATCATGGCTGGTTTGGACATTGTTTTGTGTGGATTAGGTGCCGCTGCTCTGTTACTTGAAGAAGATAACTTTCCGCACAGAATTGCGAAAAATGCAAAAATGGTGACAAGACGCTGCCACAGCGGTTTTCACCTCTCGTCACTCGGTCACTTCCACTAAAATTCCCGTGAGCTGATTGGTGCGGCAGCTGTAGTGCTAGGCCTATCAGAGCGCTTCGTGCCAAAGACCAAAGACGCAGATTCAACAACAACGAGGCCAAACGGCAGAAAACTGGTCAGACGGCCTCCGTCCTGGAGCGATGGCGGCTGACGGCGCTGACAGATCAAAAGGACGGAAATGAGCGACGTTGAAGAACCGTTCAGACGGCTTCAGACGGGCGATCGTCGCCTTGGTGTATGGAGGCCTTAAAGCTCTACGGACACCTGTGTGGCCCCTGTGTGGCCCCTGGCTCGGCTTGACTGTGGTTTTCTCCTCCTCGTATCTGCACAAAGGTCTCCTCTCCTTTTGGCCGACACCGAGATTCACCAGGGGGCGCTATTCACCTGAAACACTTCTTTAGTCGTCTAAACCAGGTCTAAACCAGGTCTAAACCAGGTCTAAACCAGGTCTAAACCAGGACTAAACCAGGTCTGAACCAGGTTTAAACCAGGTCTAAACCAGGTCTGAACCAGGTCTAAACCAGGTCTAAACCAGGACTGAACCAGGTCTGAACCAGGTCTAAACCAGGTCTAAACCAGGACTGAACCAGGTCTGAACCAGGTCTAAACCAGGTCTAAACCAGGTCTGAACCAGGTCTAAACCAAGACTAAACCAGGTCTAAACCTGGTCTAAACCAGGTCTAAACCAGGTCTAAACCAGGACTAAACCAGGTCTGAACCAGGTTTAAACCAGGTCTAAACCAGGTCTGAACCAGGACTAAACCAGGTCTGAACCAGGTCTAAACCAGGTCTAAACCAGGACTGAACCAGGTCTGAACCAGGTCTAAACCAGGTCTAAACCAGGTCTAAACCAGCTCTAAACCAGGTCTAAACCAGGTCTAAACCAGGTCTGAACCAGGTCTAAACCAGGTCTGAACCAGGTCTAAACCAGGTCTAAACCAGGACTGAACCAGGTCTGAACCAGGTCTAAACCAGGACTAAACCAGGTCTAAACCAGCTCTAAACCAGGTCTAAACCAGGTCTAAACCAGGTCTGAACCAGGTCTAAACCAGGTCTGAACCAGGACTAAACCAGGTCTAAACCAGGACTAAACCAGGTCTAAACCAGGTCTAAACCAGGACTAAACCAGGTCTGAACCAGGTCTAAACCAGGTCTGAACCAGGTCTGAACCAGGTCTAAACCAGGTCTAAACCAGGTCTAAACCAGGTCTGAACCAGGTCTAAACCAGGTCTGAACCAGGTCTAAACCAGGTCTGAACCAGGACTAAACCAGGTCTGAACCAGGACTAAACCAGGACTAAACCAGGTCTGAACCAGGTCTAAACCAGGTCTGAACCAGGACTAAACCAGGTCTAAACCAGGTCTGAACCAGGTCTAAACCAAGACTAAACCAGGTCTAAACCTGGTCTAAACCAGGTCTAAACCAGGTCTAAACCAGGACTAAACCAGGTCTGAACCAGGTTTAAACCAGGTCTAAACCAGGTCTGAACCAGGACTAAACCAGGTCTGAACCAGGTCTAAACCAGGTCTAAACCAGGACTGAACCAGGTCTGAACCAGGTCTAAACCAGGTCTAAACCAGGTCTAAACCAGCTCTAAACCAGGTCTAAACCAGGTCTAAACCAGGTCTGAACCAGGTCTAAACCAGGTCTGAACCAGGTCTAAACCAGGTCTAAACCAGGACTGAACCAGGTCTGAACCAGGTCTAAACCAGGACTAAACCAGGTCTAAACCAGCTCTAAACCAGGTCTAAACCAGGTCTAAACCAGGTCTGAACCAGGTCTAAACCAGGTCTGAACCAGGACTAAACCAGGTCTAAACCAGGACTAAACCAGGTCTAAACCAGGTCTAAACCAGGACTAAACCAGGTCTGAACCAGGTCTAAACCAGGTCTGAACCAGGTCTGAACCAGGTCTAAACCAGGTCTAAACCAGGTCTGAACCAGGTCTAAACCAGGTCTGAACCAGGTCTAAACCAGGTCTAAACCAGGTCTGAACCAGGACTAAACCAGGTCTGAACCAGGACTAAACCAGGACTAAACCAGGTCTGAACCAGGTCTAAACCAGGTCTAAACCAGGACTAAACCAGGACTAAACCAGGTCTGAACCAGGTCTAAACCAGGTCTAAACCAGGTCTAAACCAGGTCTAAACCAGGTCTGAACCAGGACTTCAGGTGTCTGTGGCTCTGAGCTGGAGTGACTCAGACAGATAGGGGTCCAGGGCACAGAGGTCCTTCAGAAACAGGTCACAGGCTCGGGGTCCCTTCCTCAGCGCGGTGTCTATGGCGTACACCGCTCGGGGCCTTCGCTCTTTGGCCCCTGCGCTCTCTCTCTCCCCGTCGTTCAGCACCGTCCTCTGAAGGAGTCGGTCCAAAAGCTGGTCCAGGACGGGCTCGGACACCCGCTTGATAAACTCGGCCCGGGCCGAGAACAACTGCTTCTTCGAGGAGTCCGGGTCTGAGTGTGAGGGCCCGGCGGAGCGAGAGGCACTGACGATCTCTGAGGAGGGGCCAGGGAGGGGCCCGAGCTCTGCACTGATCACATCTGAGAGAGAGAGAGACATTATGACCACCTGCAGCCCCACACACACTGCTCTGCTCTGGATTTAGATTTACATTTATTAACCCTCCTACACCCGACGACATTTTTTGTGCCTTTGTGGATTCATTACAGTGAGGGATTAGAATTTTAGTTTGTATTGTTTTCAACTAGGTGGCGCCATTTCCCCAAAAATGGCAGACAAAGGTATAAACGAGAAAATGGCCCCATTAGTGTTTGTATAAATTATCTGCCTGCAGGGCAAAAAAAAAAGAAATGTTGAACTAAAATGATTTGGGTGTGTTTTAGGGTTGTCATAAATTGGTGTGAAAGTGTTTGTTGAGAAATGAGATTGTTTGTGTTTGCGTGAGCACAAATCCAAAATGAAGTCTTTACTGCGCTCTGCCTCTGTGTGAGCTGGATGTGTGCGCCACAAAAACTGGAATTTAAGGCGCTAAATTTTATAAACAGAATCAATTTATGCTGTGTATGGTGAGAAGTTAATCACTGTAACCATTAGAAAAAATTTGAATTATCCAATATTAGAAGATTTTTTGATGGCAGTGCATATTTTTTGCTCCTTAGGAGGAAAAGTGTGACTAAACATGTTTTATCTGCCACTACACCAAAAATTATAATTAAATTAAAATGTAGTAAAATCAATCATGATGCCAATTTTTGACACTCCCAAGCTCTGATAATCCACCACAAAAAAATCTAATTTGAATTTACATAAAGGAAAAAAATGTCTTTATTGTGATTTTTGCCATAATTTGAAATAAACTTTTAATCACAAAAAATATTCATAAACAGGGTTCAATTTAATAAACAGAATACATTTTTGCTATGTGGTGAGGACTGAAGTTAATCATTGTAACCATAAAAAAAATGGAATTATTGACTATTAGATAATTTTACTAAATTGGTGCATTTTTTAGTGCCTTAGGGTGAAGGTGTGACTAAAAAGTGCAGGAGGGTTAAAGACAGGCAGGAGACAACAGACAATGTAAAACCTTAAATGCATCCATCGCAACATCATAAATAATAAAAATATAACTGAAGCAACATAAATGATAAAAGTCTCCTATAAAACAATCTGAGAGCAGAGGAATCAAAGACATTTCATGTTTTTTAGTCTTGCTGATAGTGTTTGGTGTCTCAGCACATGTCCAGTGGAGAGGTCTGAGTTATAAAGCTGTGCAGAGGAAAGGAACTGTTCTTCAGGACGTTAGTATTCTGACTGCTCTCTCTCAGAACCGGCTCTAACTCCTGCAGCAGTCTGAGCTCCAGTAACTCGTCTGTGGGATGGGACCACCCGGCCTCAGCCTTCACTCCCCACTAGAGCTTAGATCCAGCCCAAAAATTACAGCCTGACCCGAGCTTTGTCACATTCTCCCTGAACCCGAGCTGGAACCGACCCATCACGTGTAATTATGGGACCGACCGAGCCCACACAGGTTCTAACAGATGTTTATGAACGATCCTGAGGTGTTTGACAGTGTATGTGCTGCTGCTCTACTTAAATACTTGTTCACCCTCACTGCTTTGGTCTGTTAGCCTCCAGGACAGAAGGCGTTCGTCCTCCTTTTACTCTTTGTTTCCTGAAGCAGTGGAAGAGTTTAGGCCTTTACTGCTGTGCTGCACTTTAACATGACTCTACTTTGATAAAAGCACTCATTTCACAATGAGAATAAATATTATTAAATAGCATTTAAATATAAGTTCATTAATATTTTGATAAAGAGTGTTAAAAAGCTATTGAAATACATAATGTAACTTTACTTTGTTTTTGTGACATACTGAGTAAAATAGCTGCTTTAGTCTGAGCTCTCGTTTGCCAGTAAGGTCAAAGGTCGCACTCCTGAGCCCAGCAGAGCATCAGATATAATAAGATATCTGCTGCTGTGGTTTAAAGCTAACTGGTTTGTCAGCTTTCTACCTGAAAAACGTGGAGACTGTGAGCACAAACCAATGCTAAAGCTATGTTTAAGCTCCTATTATTTAATGTTAGTGATAAAACGTCTGTTAAACAGATGCTGCAGAGACTGAAGGCTGAAACCCTGCTGTGCTGCTGCCTTGTTTTGGTGAGTCAAATATAGCGCTAGCATAGCATGCTAATCGGCGCGATGCTAATTCACGCTAGCTATTTTACAGTAAAAATGTCCTTTAGGAAGACTAAAATGATTAGCTATGCGTCTGTTCTAGTAATAACTAAATTATACTCAAAGGGTTTTACCAAATTATTGTCGTATAGTTGTTTAAATGTGTTGTATTAGTGAGTCATATATAGCGCTAGCATAGCGTGCTAATCGGCGCTAAGCGCGATGCTAATTCGCGCTAGCTATTTTACAGTAAAAATGTCCTTTAGGAAGACTAAAACGATTAGCTATGTGTCTATTCTAGTAATAACTAAATAATCCTCGAAGGGTTTTACCAAATTATTGTCGTATAGTTGTTTAAATGTGTTGTATTAGTGAGTCAAATATAGCACTAGCATAGCGGGCTAATCGGCGCTAAGCGCGATGCTAATTCGCGCTAGCTATTTTACAGTAAAAATGTCCTTTAGGAAGACTAAAACGATTAGCTATGTGTCTATTCTAGTAATAACTAAATAATCCTCAAAGGGTTTTACCAAATTATTGTCGTATAGTTGTTTAAATGTGTTGTATTAGCGCTTCGTTTTATATTAGTACTTGCTCTAATTTTTCTATGATGTTAACAAGGTTTAACAAGCGCTTTAAAATCTTGTAATGTGAATGTTATGTGCACTTAAGTGCACAAGTCCAGTTGACTCCTGTGTGAACCCTCGCTCAGCTTTACTTTAGTTTCCCCATTCTTGTATCCATACAACGTTTTTTCTGCCATTTGGTCGCTCTGCCATAACAAAAATCAAGAAATAAAGCCATGACTGTCTTGTTGTTTTGCTAACCGTGATGTGACGCGTTCTCGTGAGACCTGAGACTTCTGTGACACCGGGTTGGCGGCGCTCAGACTCAGTGCAAGCGTCATTTTCAGGACTCTTCATTTACCCCACAACAACTCATTTAACCCTCACACAGACTCCGAAACTGTTTAAGGTAAAAAAGTTACTGAGTTCTGTTTTAAAGCAATTTCATGTTATTTTGAACATGTATTCACTATGCACTGTAAAAACTTGAATTACTGTAATAGCACATTTAAGCTAATTCATTTGGTTTATAAGTGTAATGGTAATATCTAATGTTGATTTCTTGAACTATATTGTTGCACAACAGAAGAATATTTGAGAATTCATTGTTAAACCACTTGGAATAGTAGCTTTAAGCTATAGTCATTATTGTTACAGTGCTGTAAGCTACTTTATTCTGGCCTTATCCCTAGGTCAGGCTTTTTTTTATTTTTGTGGATGAATTTAATCGAACTGCTGCCAGAGGAAAGGATCAACTCTTCATTACTGGATGGCGAACCCCAGCCCAAGGAATCAAACACACTGGTAGATAGTGACCCAACTGGTCACAAACTGGACACTGAACGAACATTGAACAGACACTGAAAAGGACTTTAAATAGACTGAGTATTTTGATTTTCTTTTTTACACAAGCGTACATTTGTGTTTATTGTTTATGAAACACTTGAATCCACTCATGATACAGCAAAAAAACGTCTGTTTACTCTTTAGATGCTGCAGGGACTGAAGGCTGAAACCCTGCTGCACTGCTGCCTTGCTTTTGTGAGTCAAATATAGCACTAGCATAGCCTGCTAAGTGTGATGCTAATTTGCGCTAGCTATTTTACAGTAAAAATATCCTTTAGGAAGACTAAAATGATTAGCTATGCGTCTATTCTAGTAATAACTAAATAATCCTCAAAGGGTTTTACCAAATTATTGTTGTATAGTTGTTTAAATGTGTTGTATTAGCACTTATTGCTATATTAGCACTTGCTCTAATTTTTCTATGGCGTTAACAAGGTTTAACAAGCGCTTTAAAATCTTGTAATGTGAATGTTAAGTGCACTTAATTAGCACTTTGCCAATATTTTGGTAGAAATTGGTCAAACTAAGAGCTAATGTGTATTTCTAATGCACTTTAAACTCACAAGTCCAGTTGACTCCTGTGTGAACCCTTGCTCGGCTTTACTTTAGTTTCCCCATTCTTGTATCCATACAAAGTTTTGTCTGCCATTTGGTCGCTCTGCCATAACAAAAATCAAGAAATAAAGCCATGGCTGTCTTGTTGTTTTGCTAACCGTGATGTGACGCGTTCTCGTGAGACCTGAGACTTCTGTGACACCGGGTCGGCGGCGCTCAGACTCAGTGCAAGCGTCATTTTCAGGACTCTTCATTTACCCCACAACAACTCATTTAACCATCACAGAGACTCCGAAACTGTTTAAGGTAAAAAAGTTATTGAGTTCTGTTTTAAAGCAATTTTATGTTATTTTCAACATGTATTCAATGCACTGTAAAAACTTGAATTTGAATTACTGTAATACCATATTTAAGCTAATTCATTTAGTTTATACATGCAATGGTAATATCTAATGTTGATTTCTTGAACTATATTGTTGCACAACAGAAGAATATTTGAGACTTCATTGTTAAACCACTTGGAATAGTAGCTTTAAGCTATAGTCATTATGGTTACAGTGTTGTAGTATTTTGATTTTATTTTTACACAAGCACACACTTTTGTTTACTGTTTATGAAACACTTGAATCCACTCATGATACAAAAGTAAATGCTACTTCTTTTTCCTACAGTGTATTTGTTTGCCTCCTCTGTTGTTACTCACCTCTTGGCTAGAACCTATCTATAATCTAGGACCTTCTGATCTGGCCCAACATCTCTTTTGCCCAGGTATTAATGGTAAAGGTAACTCACACTGCCGTAAACTACTTCATAAAGGTTACTAGAAGGTAAGTGCTCCATGTAGTCAACTAACCAGCCCTGGTCACTGTCTCTCTCAGCTCAGGTCAACTTATCTGCTCTGTCAGAATAAGTTAGTTTCATGTCTTTTAATGAAACTATTTTTACTCCATCTGCGCAGAGTTGAGAGCTTAACCCTTTCTCTTCCGTACCAAATGAAAAACACGGTGCTGGATGAGTGACACGTGAGAATCGGGTTCAGGTTTTTTTCTGGAGCCATCCCATCCCTGCTTCTAACACTTCGACTCTGAGGACAGAAAGTTCTCTTCCTGCCTGTTATATCTCACTCCCCAGTACAAGCTCATCACTGTGGCTCTGAAACAAAATATGGGACATTTCTCTAAAGCAGGTATTGTAGAGATCCCCTCTGAGCTCAGTCTGTTGATGCTCCTGTCTGCTCCTCCAAACTCTGAGTTGCTTCTCAGTCAGAACTGACCTGTGAGGTCCAGCTCATGCTTCCACACCTCTCCCATGTCCTCATCTTGGATCTTTAAATGTATTTCCTCTGTTTCTGCATTCAGACGGATCTCAAACATTGGGTGGTAGTTTGGGCCGTAGTTCAGAAAAAACGTGGCTTTCTGCAAAACAAGAAAGTGTACAAGGTCTTAGGAAAAAATCTAATTGCAGAGTCAGGCTGTACCCTGCCTAAAGCCCATAGTAGCTGTAATATTCCTATGAAATACGAGCCCCACCTTCGGCTGGACTTTGTAGGCCCTGATGCAGTCCAGGCTGTAGCTCTGGTTCACGGTGAAGGTGCAGAAGGCAGGGACCTCGATGTTCCTCATGTTCGGCTGTTTGGGCTTCACCTAGAGGCAAGGAAATAGATTTAAGTGTCAGGGTTTGAGCGAGTGACATGGGCTCTAAAAACACAAAGGGTCTCTGTATTCTGCTTTTATTTATTGGCCATCCTGGTCGCCTCCAGAACAGCAGCACGTTTGACCGCCTTTAAACAGAACAGAATAGTACTTTATGGTCTCCCATTTGTAATAAACGGCCCAATACACATCCCATAATCACATACACTCATTAAAAGACACATTAAATATAAAAACAGATCTATAAGTTAATGTAAAAACATTATGTGACTAAAAGAGAATGTTTCCAACGATTACTTTACACCAGGGGTGTCCAACCTTTCTGGGTTTGAGGGCTACCCAAAAGATGAGAATTTGTACTGAGGGCCACTCGTGCAAAATAATCCACTACATTAAAGTTTTGACATGCCTTTCAAATGATACTAGGATTGTATGATTGTTTGCTTTGCATTAATGATAATGTTTATAAAAAATAATCTCGTAATTAAACATGAAAACAAGTAAAAAAAAAAAAAAAGAATTTATGACTATAACACTGCAGTAGTCACTAAGGGTGCTCCGATCGATCGGCCGCCGATCATGATCGGCCGATCATGGCTAAAAATAGAGTGATCGGTGATCGGTAAAATGGGCCGATCAGAAGGGCCGATCAAATTACAATAAACACGCGAGGCTCTCACATTTACTGTCCTGCAACTCCGGTTTGAGTAAACAGCAGTAGCGTTATTTTAGCAGTGTTTTTAAGTTAAGCCCTGGTTATAACTAACACAAACCTGCCCTGGAGGCGCTGCTTTGTGTCCCCGCTGTGTCCCCGCCTGCTTTAGGAGCGCACGGGACAGAACCGAGGCGCAGCAGTGCGTGTATTTGTAAACACCAACGAAAATAGAGCTACAGCTAACCCGCTAACAGTTACGTTAAAAGGATTAAGAAAGTTCAGAGTCTGCCTGTGTCTTGTTGCGCGGAGAAAACTGTGCGTTTTGTGGCTTAAACTGCACCAAATGGCTGCTAATGGAAAGAGAAAGTAAAAAGGCAGCCCATGTGTCCGTGTGTCTGAGAGGAGCAGCTTTCATCGTTGTCTTCTCTGCTCTCTTTGCACGTTTTCTTCATTCAGACGTTGTCAAAACTGGCAGCAGGAGCTGTATGCTCTTTAGTCCACTGTGTTTCAACCTGGTTTGGCTGCAGCGTTACGCGGACACAGGCGCTGCACCCGTGGACTCGCATTAAAGGAACCAATTAAGAACAGCTGATTTTTACATCAGCGGAGCATTCAATCAAAGCCACAGACACTGGGCACACATTAAAGACCAATAATGCAGCAAAACCTCTTCTAAAACAAAAATAAGTAGAATTTTGTTGTTCTTTTATATTTACAAAGGCCACAGTATTTTTCAAATGGAACTAATAATAGCCTGCATACAATACATTACTACATTGAAGACCATAAGATTGGTATCGGCCATGATCGGTATCGGCCGATCACAGCAGAGGCTGATCGGTGATCGGCCTCAAAAACCCTGATCGGAGCACCCTTAGTAGTCACTATTTATAAATATCCCTCGGGGCTACCTGGTGCTCGCGGGCACCTCATTGGTGACCCCTGCTTTAGACACAGCTGAAGAGACCAGCAGAAGGCAGAACTGTTGCGTTTTTTTTTTAACATAATTTAAAGAATAAATGGGCTGGGAGGCCAGGGAGTGAACATGTATTAAATAAATAATGCTGAGAATGGCACCAACAACAACTGCATTTTAGACTAAATGCAGTGAAATAAAAGACGTAACAAACGACTCTGTCCACTAGAGCTCATTTCCTGTGTATTTACTGATGTGATGAAGCATGAATGCTGCACACAGGCAGGTGAACTTAAAGGGGAGTTTTTGCTGTGTTGGGCTGTGCTGCTGATATTAACACAGTTGAAACTCTGCCTAACTGTTTATATTAAGAGAGAAAATATAATGCTGTTGAGTGCAGCAGAGAGGCTGTAGGCTACATTGGTTTGGAACTGGGTTAATTTACTGTAATATCACTTGATGTTAGTAACTAGGTCCTGTTTTTGAGTAACTAACCAAACACTGCTTTCTGGGCTGAGCGAGGATTTGTGGGAGAGGTGGAGGTTCACGGAACAAAGTGTTTTGAGGCTTCAGAACCTTAGTGCCAGAGAATACAGGATTATTCAAACAGAAAACAACCAGCTCTGTTTCTGATGAGGAACAACATTAGAACATGGAGACAGAGGACAAGGACGTTTGGAGAATATGGAGACTTTAAGTTTGTTCAAGCACTGACGCTTTTACCTCGTCCACAGAGACGTTTCTCGGCAGCAGCAGCACATTCAGTTTGCGCCTCTTTGTTTTGGGATTCTGGGGAGCGAGGAACAGTAGAACTTGGCCCAACACCACTTTGATCTTCTTAAAAACCCAGTCCAGGACCTGCCAGACCAGACCAAAGACGGACAGACCGGAGACTCTGATCACCACGTGGGTCTTTGTGATCCGCAACGGTTCAATGAAGCTCATCCCACTGTCGCTGATGTGGGCCACGGACAACTGGCTTTTACTGAGGTCAGCTGAAAACGAAGGAGGACATGAGGTAAGACAATGTGAGAGAAGAAGAGGCAGAGGAGAGGTCAGATGGTGCAGAGGATCCTCTGTGGAGCAGAGGAGGAGAACGTACCGTCGTCGGCCTCACAGTGAGGCAGGTGCAGCTCACACACGGCTCTCTCTGGACACTCGATGTCATACAGAGGTCCTGCAGGCGTCCTACTCGTCGACTCCAGCAGCGCCTCATCCCATTGGACGGTTCTGTACTGAAGCGCCGCCTCCTCCGTCACCACAAACACCAATCCGGTGGAAGTGCAGTGGAAGGCTCCAGAACCAGGGCATCTGAACCTGGAGCACAGAGAACCCACACCGCCCTCAGAGAGATCAGGAGTCCAACCCACAACCTCGTCCTCATTGAGAGACAGGACCACTCACTGCCCCCTAGTGTGCAGTGTTTGCCATATTGATTTGGCATAGATTTACCAGATGCCCTTCCTAACACAACCCTCTCCCATTTATCCAGGCTTGAGGCTGACACAGGAGCACACTTATTTCCAAAATGCAGTGATGAATGTCAATGTGTGTGTTACCTGTATGAAGTTTTTCTGGACTCGGTTGATATTTCAGGTTTAAAATCCTACAAAAATTGACATAGTATTAATTATTTAGCCAGTGTTTTATTTAAAATATTTATGTAATGTAAAGCCAATGTTGTTACCCACCCAGGCTGGTCTAAAGGTTTGTTTTGGCACAAATGATATGGTAAAGGGGACAGAAGAACTAGAAAATGGTGAATATGCACAATAAAGAAACTTTTTTTTTTTTTTTTTTTTTACAGAAAAGGTAAATGTAAAGAATAACTACGTATTTCAAAGTAAGAACTACTCTAACAGAAAGTGGCTAACTAAATAAATAATGACTAAGGGCCAGATTTGTAAGACAAATGGTAAACTGCCAGTGCAGCTTAAAAAATAGCGTTTGCTGTTTGTGGGCATGTTGCGTGTGATATACGACGAGAAACTGCAAACTGCTGCTGCAAATCTAATATGTAAATGAGAATTTTGTGTGAGCATAAGACGCTCTGACAGCGAGAGCAACGCTGCTCAGCTCTGACTACATCTTTCCTACAGAGATGCCCCGCGAAGTCAATCTGAAAGTCCAACCTCAAATAACAGCATTTTACTTTCTTCTATTAACTTTGCGTAGTCCATCCTTGTTAAATGTCTAATGCGATTCTGGCTCTGAACAGAGTCACATGACTTTCCCTCTGTGTGTGACAAGTGGACAGAGAGGAAAATTCTATTCTCTGTCTGTCAGAGCCAGTAACCCTTCAAACAATTATACAAAATGTATCAGTAGCCTCTATGCAGTGCTGATGGTGATCAAATAAATGTAACCATTAAAAAGTATTTTCAATGTCTTCCGCTCGATCCAGAGCCAAATCCACGCAGCGCAGCCTTGAGCCACAGCAGCTGTCAATCAAGCACCACAGCGAGCTTTGGGAGGTAGTGAGATAAACACAGTGAGACTTCATGTAGGCTTAAAGACTTTTCCATCACCGTAAGGATTTAAAAGGATGTGGAACAGACTGAAAGCCCAGAGACAGGAGCTGTAAAAGCGGCAGTTCAGGGAAATACGAGCGAGAATCAAGGAAAAAGTAAAGTCTGTCTCTGTGTTTCCTCCAACTTCAAATCAACACTTTACTGTTGTATCTTTGTAAATGAGTGTTAAAGCATTAGAACTTATTTTCAACGCCCCATCTGTGCACTAAAAGCTGCACTCAGTCCTCTGCAAAACCTTTGCACCTGTTTCTCCAATGTGCTACATTTTCACGCAGATTTAGGTCTCGTACTCGTGATAAATCAAACAGCGACTGCAAAGCGATTTCATTTGCAATTTCCATGCCTTGAATTTTGCGCGTTCTGGCGAGAACACCTCATTTTGCAGATTCATTGAATCAAAATGTGCGCCGCACTGAATTTGCTCCTGTGAGAGACACAAATCTCAGCTGTGCCTTGGTTTGCTCCACTTTTAGCACATCTTATTCATTTAGCATGCATGCTAAATCTGTCCCGAAGAGCACTAAAGTCTGTCCGGACGTAGAGCTGGGACTCAGATGTCACAGAGCTGTGGCAGCGTCTGCCTTTTATCTGCAGCTGACGGCCGATCAGCTGGCAGTCACCTGCAGAGAAAGAGGGCAGCGCAAAACCAAACAAAGAACTGTTGGCCCGAGGGCCATCACAGTCGTATAATACTGCAGTATTGTTTCGTTAGCTAGGATCATACCTCTGTAATTATGAGGTTGATTTTAAACAAACAAAAACTGAAACTCGAGGACTGTGGCACACCTTGGCTTTAACCCCTTCACTGCTGTATGTCGCTAATTTGCAACGTACCATTTAATCCAAGACTGCTGCAGAAATCAAAAAAGCAAAAACACTGAAGAATATTTTTTTACATAATTGGAAATAAATTCAGGCATTAAGGGGTTAAGGCCTGAAACCTGCTGCTAATGTTCATGACCTCTTGTTTATTACTTATTGATAGCCCAGGCTCATGCTGCAGGTCCCTGAACACTGTTCCACACAGAGCAGCAGTTTGGACATATCGCCTGTGCCATGGGGCAGCCTGAGAGCCAGGGCAACCTACCACAGTAGGGTCATTTAAAAAGACGACTGATTTAAATGCATCTAAAACTGTCAGACACTGTATAATATACCTCCCAGTCTGATGGTTCGACCCCAGCATCACTGCTCAAGGGCTGGCCTTCCTCTGCTCCTCCAGATGTTTCCTCTGCTCCCTCAGTCCTCTCCTCTTCCTCTCCTTCCTCTACACTCATGACAGACTGCTTTGAAAGAGACATGGATGGATCCTGGAAGTCACCAGGTCCAGCAGCCAGAGCCACAGAGACTAAAGGAGATTTAAAAAAACATTTACAAGATTTACAAATGGCTCCAAAGGACTTAAACCAATGTAACTGCTGCTTTCTCTCTGGTTTAAAAGACTCCAGAGGCCTATTGTATCAACAAAAAGATAGTGTATGTCATAGTTCATCGCTTTACAGAATTGTGTAGCCAAGAGGCAGGCTTTATGCTCTGCTCTTATGTTGCTGGTCCTGAAGCAGTTCTGTGTTTGTTGGTGCTGCCCTGAGACTGAACTAACCACAGAGGAGACCAGATTTGTACTCACAGGGTTTCTCTTTAGGAGATGTGGTCTCTTTGGGTCTATGGAAATAAAGAAGAAAGAGAAAAAATCATCTATCAAAGCTGTAAGACAATTCATTCAAAAGAACTTTACTTATTTTATCATTGGTCTCGCAGAATGAAAACCAATGACAAAACCATCGATCCTGAAAAACACAGATAATATAATAAATAAACTCTGGTGTATAATGTATCAGTTTACATGTATTTCTTTTAGAGAGACAAAATAAATAAGATAAATTACTATATAATGAGATAACATAAAAAGTCCAGGTCAAGAGATATTCCATTATGTAATTCTGATCCTTTCCTTATGGTTAAGCATTTTAGCAGAACTTGTCTCTTCACAAAACTAAAGTTTACAGCCCAAAAATTGGGCTGGACAAATTATTGGATAAATTACTGACAGTTTACTGAGATAGTTATGCATTTTTGACATGGAGCATTTTGTCGATAATTAAAAAAACAAAAACAAAAAAAAACGTCAACAGTATCTTTACCTCATTGTCTTACAGTTTTCTTTTGCCACTTGTTTATTTGAGCCCAGATCCATTATCAAGAGAAAGCTCACTTTGACTCAAAATTTTGGCCGGGGATGAATACTACTTGGCCTCACTGTATATTAAAAACATAATATTAACTCTCCTGCACCCTAAGACATTTTTTGATGTTTTGCAGCTGTTTTTTGTGGATAACTTTTGCTGTGTTGATTCAAATGGCATAGATTTTCCCTCAGGTGTGTATTTTTGGATGAATTTTCAGATTTCAGGATTTTTTAAAAGAAAAATCCTTTTAAAACGGTGTCTAAAAATAGTCACACCTTTACCTCTAAGACATTTTTGTGCCACTGACTCAAATTCAAAAAATTTTATAACACACTGTCATTATTATCAGTATTTCATGGCTTCATTATAGCAAAAGATTGGAATTTTAGTTTTTATTGTTTTCAAGTAGATGGCGCCATTTCCCCAAATATGGTAGACAGAGGTATAAATGGCCCCATTAGTGTTTGTATAAATTATCTGCCTGCAGGGCAAAAAGAAATTTTGAACTAAAATGATTTGGGTGTGTTTTAGGGTTGTCATAAATTGGTGTGAAAGTGTTTGTTGAGAAATGAGTTTATTTGTGTTTGCGTGAGCACAAATCCAAAATGTAGTCTTTACTGAGATCTGCATCAGAGCAGAGGCCTCTGTGTGAGCTGGATGTGTGTGCGCCACAAAAACTGGAATTTAAATGGTTAAAAAAATTATTATCCATTATTAGATAACTTTTTGATGGCAGTGCATTTTTTTGCACCTTAGGAGTAAAGCTGTGACTAAAAATGTTTTTTTTGCCAATACACAAATCTTTAAAATCTAATAAAATCAATCATGATGCCAATTTTTGACACTCACAAGCTCTGATAACCCACAACCAAAAAACTAATTTGCATTTACAGAAAGGAAAAAAATATTTTTTGTGATTTTTGCCATAATTTGAAATCAACTTTTAATCACAAAAAACAGAATTTAAGGGGTTAAATTTCATAAACAGAACGAATTTTTGCTTTGTATGGTGAGGACTAAAGTTAATCATAGTAACCATGAAAACTTGACTATTAGATAATTTTTCTTTATTGGTGCATTTTTGTGCCTTGGAGCGAAAGGTGTGACCAAAAAGTTAGGCGTCAAAGAGGGTTAAATCCATCAGGCCCTCAGAAACCATAATACTAAATTCTAGATGACTTGCACCATTTTGCAGACCTCAGAGTCTCCAGTGGACAGTCCGGGTTCTTCAGGAGTTCAGTCAGATCTGGGTCGGGACCGAGGTCGTTGCCGCGCAGGTCCAGTTCTCTGAGAGCAGACCCAGGGTTAGACTTCAGGGCTGAGGCCAGAGCAGAGCAGCTGGACTGGGACAGATCACACTGCTGCAACCTGAATCAACAACAACACAGACAGGAAGTGACAGGAAATCATGGGGAGAGACATTTGGCAAAATGTAACAATCCAGACTCAAACCCATGACGCTGAGGCAGGCTGCAGTTGCTGTGTGTATGCACCGCAGCTCTACCAACTGAGCTATACTGCTAAAAACCTATATTATGCTTTAATCTTTCTTTTAAACTACAGCACGTTTTACAGCCTTAAAAAACATTATGTGAGTAAAAGAGAATGTTTTTAATAAGTATTCTACAGTGGCCTTAAAGAAATGGGAGAAGAGACCAGCAGAGGGCAGCAGGGGGCAGATGCGTTTAGAGTGCTGCAGTCTTTTGAACAGAAACCGAAAAAAAAAGAGGTTCACTTTCTTAAACCTTTTGTATGACAGCATTTTCCTCCCTAAGTAAAGAGAGCAGACTGGATGTAGAGGGCTTGTTGTTGATTGGTCAGTGCTTCCTGGAGTGGGCCGGGGTTCATACAACTGAGCGTTTTGAAGCCTCTGAACGGCCGTGCCAGAGGATGGCTTAAACAGGCGTGAATGAAGCGAAACAACTCCAGGTGAAATGTCTCTGTTTCTGTTTCTGATAAGGAACATTATAACATGGGAGAAAGCTCAGAAAAGTTTTGCAGAATATAACTCCTTTAAAGTTGAAGATGTTTCACCTCTCATCTGATGGCTTTAGACCTTTAGTTGTGAAACAACGGGGACATGTTTATGAAACTGAGGTGAAATGTGCGACAGGGTGAGCTACAGACACGACTGCCTCCTGATTAATCATAATTGCATCAAAAACACAATATGAATTGCTGCAGTTATTAGGCTGTGTTCATGTGCTCACCAATCAGAAGCAAAGTAATTCAGAACATTCATGATAAATGTGGGTGTAGAAATAGATGCAAAATTATGTTCTGTGCGTTCAGCTTCTGTAACAACTTCCTTTTAATGTAGATGTGTTGTTAATACATCGTACAAACACGAGTCTGGAGGACCAGAATCTTACTCTGCCTTCTCCTGTCTCAACCTGTCTGGGATGGTTGAACCTGCCAGGGATGCAAACACCCGCCGTCTTAGCTTTTGGGATTATCAAAGGACACAAGCCCATCCACCGTAGCAAGGAGGGAGGAAACTCTTCTTACAGAGAAACACAGACGATTAAAGTGTGTGAGTGAAGAGATGAACCCTGATGTTTTGCAGTTTGTTGAGGCCATGGGGACTTTTGTAAACAGTGGACGTGTCTACGTAGAGCTGTGAGACCAAGTGTTTTCAGCTCTTGACAGGAACAACACCTCAGCATACAGGGATTACTCAAACATGTGAGAATGAAACAAAATACTCCTCCTGCTTCTGAGATTAATGTTAACAGTGATGCCATTACATTATCTTTTATCTTTTCAAAACTTAAACATGTGCAAATGACAATATGAAACACTGACCTGAGGATCTCCAGTTTGCAGAGAGGACTCTTGAGTCCGGAGCTCAGGGCCCTCACAGCAGATTCCTTCAGGTCATTGTAGCTTAAATTCAGTTCTCTCAGGTTGGAGGAGCTGGACTTCAGAGCTGAGGCCAGAGCAGAGCAGCCCTCCTCCTCTGACAGACCGCACCATTTCAGCCTGAAGGAAAACCACAAGAGTCTCAACTTCAGTCCCAGCAAAGCAGTGTTTAGTATTTCCACCTGGTTTAGACATGATCTAGTCCTGGTTAATACCAGGATTAGTCCTGGTTTAGTCCTTGTTTAGACCTGGTTTAGTTGTGGTTTAGGCCTCATTTAGACCTAGTTTAGACCTGGTTCAGTCCTAATTGGAATTAGAAGATTATTGTCACTAATGTCAATAACAAGGCCAAGGAGTCAGTTCACCATAAAACATTAGAATCAGCAGATGTTCTTCAGAGCTGTGAGTGTTTGACTGACCTCAGAATCTGGAGCCCACAGTCCAGACTCTGTAGATATTCACTCAGAGCCTTTACTCCTGAGTCCTTTAGGTTCTTGTTCCAGCTCAAATCCAGTTCTCTCAGATGTGAGGGGTTAGACTTCAGAGCTGAGGCCAGAGCAGAACATCCAGCATCTGACAAACTGCATCTGCTCAGGCTAAACAGAAAGCACATCACATTTATTTATTTAAGACCTTACACTTTCAAAATAAAAGCTCAGTGAGACAGTGGTAATGTAAACATGGAGCATGGAGAAGTTAAAGTGTTTAATTTATCATATGTTATAAACAGTATATAGATGGTATTTCTCTGTAATGCACAGTATTATTACTATAAATAAATGACCATAGATAAATATTGCACAGTATTATGATGCCCTTGCACAGTCTGCTGCAGTGGGTGAGAGTTTTCCATGATGGATGTGAGCTTGGCCAACATCCTCCTCTCACCTCCTCCACATAGTCCAGCAGGCAGCCCCGGACAGAGCTGGCCCTCCTGACCAGTTTGTTTAGTCTCTTCCTGTTGCTGTCAGTGCTGCTTGCTCCCCAGCAGACAACAGTGTAGAGCAGGGGTAGACAACTCTTGGCCCACGGGCCAAATAAACTTGAACTTTTACGTGATATCCACCTTTATTAACTACTATCACTTGATAGCATTTAACCCCATGGTGTTGTTAGCGATGAGACCGCAGTAAGACTCTATGTGCAAACATACAGCTCTCTGTCATGGTTTCATGGTTTTAGTTGCATCCAACCAATAATTAGCAAGCATTTTATCTATCATGTGACCTCCTTCTGTCATGGTTACCTTTGCCTCTATCCAATAATTATCCAATGTTGATCTAATTTGCCGCATAAAAATGTAGCAAAATAGCCGGCGGTGCAGTTGGGGTGAGAATTTTTATTTATTTATTTAGGTATTTATTTATTGATCGATATATTTTGTATACTTAATTGAACACACTAATATATGTTCATTTAAAGCTGACAAGGAACCATGACAGAGAACTGTATGTTTATTCTTGTGGCCGGCCACCTGGTGGTTCAAAAATGATGTGGCCCGACTGCAATCAAACTTGCCCCTGGTGTAGAGGATAGCGGAGACTACCACAGAGTCATAAAATGTCCTTAGAGACCTGCACACTCTCCTCAGGAGGTGGAGGTGACTTTGGCCCTTCTTGTACTGGGCGTCAGTGTTGCGCGACCAGTCCAGTTTATTGTTGAGATGAACACCCAGGTACTTAAACTGTCCACCTGGTCAATGTCCACCTCCTGGATGTTCACCGGTGTGTGGGGTAGTGTCCTTCTCCAGGAGTCAATCACCATCTCCTTGGTCTTACTGGTGTTTAAGCACAGGTGGTTGCACTCACACCGGTCCACAAAGTCCACGATGACTGAGCATACTCCAGCTCGTTCCTCTCAGACACACAGCCCACAACGGCTGAGTCATCAGAGAACTTCTGGAGATAACAGCTGTTGGTGTTGTAAGTAAAGTCTGAGGTGTAGAGGGTGAAGAGGAACGGTGAGAGCACTGTTCCCTGAGGGACCCCAGTGCTGCAGATGACCACCTCAGAGACACAGTTATGCAGATGCATGTACTGTGGCTGGTTGGTGAGGTAGTCGATGGTCCATGCAGCTGATTGTCCATCCACTCCAGCTCCCTCCAGCTTCCCTCGCAGCAGTCCCAGCCAGACGGTGTTGAACGAGCTGGAGAAGTCAAAAAACATGACTCTCACAGCGCTCCCAGCGGTCTCCAGGTTCAGCGCCCGATGCAGTCGGTAGATGACAGCGTCATCCACCCCGATGTTTGGCCTGTAGGCAAACTGCAGCAGGTTCATCACGGTGCTCACCACGGAGCGGAGGTGACTGAGGGTGAGCCTCTCCATGGTCTTCATCAGGTGGGAGGTCAAGGCGACGGGTCTGTAGTGGTTCAGCTCCTTCGCGTGTGTTATCTTAGGAACAGCAACCACACAGGAGGTCTTCCACAGGACAGGGACCTTCTCCAGGCTGAGGCTCAGGTTGAAGATGTACCTGAGCACCTCACAGAGCTGGTCTGCACAGTTCCTGAGCAGCCTGGGACTGCCTGGTCCTGCAGCTTTCCTCTTCTTCAGCCGCCTGAGTTCTTTCCTCACCTGAGCCGATGTAAGGGAGCGGGGGAAGGTCGGGGAGAATCTAAGAATCTTTGGGATGTGCTGGAGAAGACTTTGCATAGTGGTCACACTCTGCCATCGTCAATACCAGATCTTGGCAAAAAAATTAATGCAACGCTGGATGGAAATAAATGTGACATTGCAGGAGCTTATCGAAAAAATGCCACAGTGAATGCAGCTGTAACCAAAGCTAAAGGTCCAACAAAATACTGGTGTGTGACCTGGGAAGTAACTCCAGCACATCCCAAAGATTCTCAGTGGGGTTAAGGTCTGGACTCTGTGGTGGTCAGGCCATGTGTGAAAATGATGTCTCCTGCTCCTGAACCACTCTTTCACATTTTGAGCTCGATGAATCCTGGCATTGTCATCTTGGAATAAGCCCAGTGCCATCAGGGAAGAACAAATCCATTGATGGAGTAACCTGGTCATTCAGTATCTGCAGGGAGTCAGCTGACCTCATTCTTTGGACACAGAACTGAACCCAGACCTGACCAACTGCAGGAGGCTCTTACCTGTTTACTTAGTTACATCCAGGTGACACAGACTTTATTTTTTGGTCTGGCAGTGTATTTAAACAACTGGTTTGTCTCCCACAAGTCAGGTGCCAAAAATGACTATCCAGTGTTAAAATGAACAAAACAAGATATTACTGGAATGTAAACACTACAGGCTCCTCTCTTTTTCCTCACAGCATCTGCTTGTTTGGGGAAGATCAATTCAATTTTCCAATTTCATGGAAGCTTTTTTTTTTTTTTTAAGAAAAAACACCACAGTTGATTCATACTCCAGAGTATTTCAACTTCAAATATTTTATAAAATAACAGCAACTAAAAAATATCTTAGAATCTGTGGTATGGATCTTTTTCAATTTTACATTTACTGTGAGGAAGAAGAGGAGGACCAGATGCACTTGTTTTATTTTGTCCACGTGTCTAAATTTTGGCTGTGTCCGAGCCTGCTTGATGTCCATGGGGACAGTGTTCGAAATAACACCACAGAACATTATATGAGGTGTTTTTGATGGAAACTGTATGAATATGTTGAATATTATTATTTTGTTGGGGAAGATGTTTATTTTTAAATCTAAAAAAGAATTAAGCCTCTGTTTAAATCACTTTTAAAACTTAATCAATTACCAATACTATTTAGAAAAAATAAAAGCAACAAATAATGATAAGCTTTTAGAACACGAAATGGAGTTTCTGCTCAAAAGAAACTGATATCTTAACAAATGTAGTATGAAACTATGGGCCCTTTGTAAATGAGACAGTTGTTTACTTTTGTTATCTTTATTATTAGTATTATTATTATTATTATTATTATTATTATTATTATTTTGTAATTTGCAGTGTACTATGTACTGTAGTATTGTTGTGCTGTGTTTGATGTGTGAGTGTTTAAAGCCTGTACTTTTCTGATAAAAACCTCAATAAATTAAAAAAAATTTAACTGTGATGCCATTATCTTTGATTACATTATGTTTGTTTTTTTAAACTTAAACGTGCAAATGACAATATGAAACACTGACCTGAGGATCTCCAGTTTGCAGAGAGGACTCTTGAGTCCGGAGCTCAGGGCCCTCACAGCAGATTCCTTCAGGTCATTGTAGCTTAAATCCAGTTCTCTCAGGTTGGAGGAGCTGGACTTCAGAGCTGAGGCCAGAGCAGAGCAGCCCTCCTCCTCTGACAGACCGCACCCTTTCAGCCTGAAGGAAAACCACAAGACTCTCAACTTCAGTCCCAGCAAAGCAGTGTTTAGTATTTCCACCTGGTTTAGACATGATCTAGTCCTTGTTTAGACATGGTTTAGATATAGTTTAGTTGTGGTTTAGTCCTCACTTAGGCCTAGTTTAGACCTGATTAAGTCCTAATTGGAATTAGAAGATTATTGTCACTAATGTTAATAACAAGGCCAAGGATTCAGTTCACCATAAAACATTAGAAACAGCAGATGTTCTCCAGAGCTGTAAGTGTTTGACTGACCTCAGAATCTGGAGCCCACAGTCCAGACTCTGTAGATATTCACTCAGAGCCTTTACTCCTGAGTCCTTTAGGTTCTTGTTCCAGCTTAAATCCAGTTTTCTCAGATGTGAGGAGTTAGACTTCAGAGCTGAGGCCAGAGCAGAACATCCAGCATCTGACAAACTGCACCAGCTCAGGCTAAACAGAAAGCACATCACATTTATTTATTTAAGACCTTACACTTTCAAAATAAAAGCTCAGTGAGACAGTGGTAATGTAAACATGGAGCATGGAGAAGTTAAAGTAAAGTGCTTTATTTATCATTATATGTTATAGACAGTATATAGATGGTCAGATGGAGGTTACTCCTGAGCCACCGCCAACCTGACCCACATGTTTATAGTGCGAGGGCAAACCTACACAGACTCCACACAGAAAGGCCCCACACAGCCTGGGACTCAAACCTGCAACCTTTCCTGCTGTGAGGCGGGAGCGCTAACCACTGTGCCACCAATAATTCATTCTTAATTCTTGAGGGGTAAAAATATAAACTAATTTACTGCACAAAGCCATTTTACAAGGACAACATGCAGAAGGAGAGGGCCTGGGGCTTTGTGTTTTAAACATGTCACTGTAAAAAACAGAGGAGGAAGGTTGAAGAAATAACCAGAGGTGTGTTAAACAAGCTCGCTGTTGTGACGTCCCCAAAAGTTCTCTGCACATTCAGGGTAACAATCCTGAAAATTTGCCATGAACTAAAGGATCTAAAACGCACATAATGGCAAAATTCAAGGTCACAATTACTGTACATTATTCATGAGCTCTAGGTGAGAAATGAAAACAAAAGATTCAGGAAAAAACAGAACTCTTTGCTTGGACTTCTCTCTGGAACCCAAGTAAAGCGTTATAAAAAGGAACAACTACAATGAGTGAAAAATATGAAAATATAGAAAAAAAGAAAATATGCTAATTCCTGTCGTCCCTGGACAGGTTGGAGTTAGAGTCAAATATTAAACAGAGTTGAATGAGAGTGGACACGAGCAGGTCAGCGTACAGTATTATATACAGAATCATTCATATGTGGTGCCCACACAACAACTCTATAACTATTCCAATACCATTTAACACTTAAACCATTTCTTTAAAACTATATAGATAAATATGTAGCTTAAAATCTCTTAGTGGCAAAAACCTGGTTTAAATTAAACCCACTTTAGTTTCATGTGGACCCAGATTTAATAAAATTTAAAACCAAAATTTAAAAGTGATCAAGGCTTAAAATCACCAGGAAGCTTAATTTAAAAATTAGATGCACTTAGCACAGTCTCTAAAATACTAAAGCGACTCATGCCGATAAGGATATTTCTGAATGAATAAAAATGTGAATATTGAGGAGCATCAGACCTGAGTGTTTCCAGTTTGCAGTGTGGACTCCGTAACCCCTCGCACAGAGCATTTACCCCAGAATCCCCCAGAGTGTAGTTGTAGCTCAGGTCCAGTTCTGTCAGATGACTGGGGTCAGACTTCAGCGCCGACGCCAAGATTTCACAGTGAGTCTCTGACACCGAGCAGGATGAAAATCTAAACAATAAAAATAATAATCAGTAAGTGAAGAGCTCTACCTACTGAGCTACTGCTGAACATCACACACCGAGCCTTTCTGCAGTTCCTCACAACTGGAATCATTTTCAGTTGTCCTTCAGGTGATATGGAGAAGTGTGTCAGGTCCAGCTCCTCTAGGAGCTCCTCAGACATCTGCAGCATGTAGGCCAGAGACGAGCACTGGATCTCAGACAGAGGCTCTGACCTTTCCCCTGACTTCAGGAAGTCCAGGATCCTCTGATGAACTGAGGCATCGTTCATCTCGCTCAGACAGTGGAAGGCGCTGATGATCTTAGAGGGTGAGACTGGGCTTGTGGTCACCATCTTCAGGTTGTCTAGCACTTTTTGGATCGTCTCTTGATTGGTTTTGTTTGGACCTAGAAGATGCTCCAAAACTCTCTGGTTGGACTCGAGGGAGAGACCGTGAAGGAAGCGCACAAACAGGTCCAGGACGTTTGGACTTTGCTGAGATTTTTCCAGTGATTTTTTGAGGACTTCATCAAGACTCATGGTAGACTCTTGAGCTGCCTTATCTTCTAAAAAATTGTTTATAACTTCTGTGTCGCCGTTGTTAAAGCAGTGGTGCATGTAAACTGCAGCCAGAAACTCCTGGACACTCAGATGGATGAAGCTGTAGACAGATTTGTTGATAACATGCTCTTGTTTGAAGATCTCTGAACAAATTCCTGAGTAGACCGAGGCGTCAGTCAGGTCCAAACCAACCTGCTCCAGGTCTTCTTGGTAGAACATGATGTTTCCTTCCTGCAGATGTTCAAAGGCGAGTCTCCCCAGCTTCAGGAGGACCTCACAGTCGGCCTGAGTCAGATCTGGATCACTGGTCTCCTGTCTGTACTTCCTCTTCCTCTGAGTCTGCACTAACAGGAAGTGAGCGTACATGTCTGTGAGGGTCTGGGGCAGGGCTCCTCTCTGATCGGTTCTCAACATGTGGTCCAGGACCGTGGCTGTGATCCAGCAGAAGACTGGGATCTGACACATGATGTGGAGGCTGCGGGACGTCCTGATGTGGGACAGGACTCTGTCACACTGCTCTTCATCTGTGAACCTCTTCCTGAAGTAATTCTCTCTTAAAGTATCAGTAATAAAGCCCTGGATCTCTGTGACTCTGTGCACAAACTGTGCAGGGATCTGATTGGCTGCTGCTGGTCCGGAGGTGATCCATATAAGGGCAGAAGGAAGCAGAGTGCCTCTGATGAGGTTTACCAGCAGCACTTTGACCTCTGACCTCTGTGTGAGTTCAGAGATGTCCTCACAGGTGAAGTCCAGAGTGAGTCTGCTCTCGTCGAGGCCGTCGAAGATGAACAGGAGTTTCCTCTGGGCCAGAGTCTGAGCTGTGAGCTTCTGTAGCGGTGGATGGAACACATGTATCAGCGTCAGCAGACTGTAGCGCTCCTCTCTGACCAGGTTCAGCTCTCTGAACGACAGCGGCACCACCAGGTCCACCTCCTGGTTCTCTAAGTCCTGGGCCCAGTCCAGACTGAACTTCAGAACTGAGAAGGTCTTCCCCACTCCAGCCACGCCGCAGGTCAGCACCACTCTGATGGGTTTCTGATCCCAGTACAGAAATATGGGGCGTCTATCAGGCTTCTACAAAAGGAAAATGTGAATATTCATATTAAAGGAGAAAATGTGTAAAAAAAACAGACACCACTGTGTCAGGTCATCTCCTCTCTCTGTTTATAGAAGAGCCAGAGATAATAATAATTAGTTGTCTGATCGATAACTAAACACTACACCACTGAAAGTATCTCTACTGAAAGGCAGCTCAGCTCGTATTGTTCATCTGGAATGGGGGGGATCAGGGTCTGACAGTCACCTGCCTCATTGGTTTTCTTCTATTTAGTTTTCTTCCCTCAATGGAAATATAAAACAATCACATAATATTAATAAATGAAAGTTCTACTTTTTGTTTTACCAAATATGTTTCTTATTTGAGTGAAAAGAAACATTCAGCAGCAACACATCTACTGAGTTAGTGCATTTATTTGGAGATCTGACGGTGAAACCTCACTGCTGTACACCTCCTCCCTCTCCCCAGACACTTCCTCCTCCAGCTCCTCCCTCTCGCCAGACAATACAGAGAGTAGTCACTAACCTTTTCTTTAAAAATGTTGCTGAGTTTGAGCGGGAAGTGTAAAAGGCTGTTCCTGAAGGAGATGTAGAGGTCGGAGTAAACCTTGGTTCCAGCTTCAGTCTCAGATCTCCTCCTCAGACTGAGCTTATGTTCCTCTAAAGCCTGACGAGCAGCTACAAAAACACAATTATATTATTAATATTTGTGAAATAATAATAATAATAATAATAATAATAATAATAGGGGAGTGGCTTCCGGGTTGTGACTAAGATGTGTGCTTAACTTTAGTGCTCTCCAACAGTATTCTAAAAAACCACCCTGAAACTACTGGGAATTAATTTTATTTGACACTTAATCAAGATGGAACCCAGGGTTGGTACAAGAAGGAGAAAAACAACGGGCACAATGATAAATAAAAGAAAAACAGGACAGCAGGAGTTGCTGCTCTGTCCACGAGGAGGAGGAAGGAACGGGGGAAGCTTGCTTGAGAAACACACTCATGGAGCTGAGATTTTAGGCACGATAATAAACAACAACTCTCCGACATTCAGAGTTGCACAGAACAAATGATAGACTGGATGAAGCTGAAGGTCGAATTGTCGAGGTGGAAACAGTTATGCAGGCGGCGTCAACGAACGCTACTGAAGCGGCTCTTACAGCGACAGGACAGCAAGGAGGCTAAGCTCACAGACCAAGAGGGCTGCGCTCGCAGAGAAAACAAAAGGATTTATGGCATCCCCGAAGACGCTGAAGGTAATAACATCATGGGCTTCTTGGAAAAACTGCTATGAGACTTTTAGACTTTCCACATGATGTTAAAGTTAAACCTGAAAGAGCCCACAGAGCGTTAGCACCCAAACCCGCCGACCCACAGTCAAAGCCTCGCTCTATCATTGTCAAGTTTGTGAGCTTCAGATTCAAAGTCAGAGTCATCCACAGAGCTTGGCAGAAGAAACAAGATTTGTACAACAATGACCGCTTCTACATGGATCACGATTATCCCCTGAGTAAGAAACGCGCCGAGTACAGCCAAGTAAAGAAAATGCTGAAGAAGAAAATTAAGTTCCAGACTCCATATCCTGCAAAACTACGAGTGTTCTATGAAGAAGGCACCCGCCTGTACCAGAACACAGCGGAGGACATCGGACATGTCATCGCAGGGATTCCTGGTCACCGTCATCTCACCTCCTGTCGACCGTATCAACGGGAGCTACAGCCGCTTTCATCGTGGCAAATGGCCTGGGACCAAAACACGGCAGTGCCTGGACCGAGCGGCGCGCTCTCTCAAGGTAACGAGGACTCTCGGCGGCGGTTTAAGGAAAAACTACAGGAATATAGACGACATTCTCCTACAGATGAGTGAACACTCCGATGAACATGCGGCAAACTGTGGCCTTTGTGCTTAGGTTGAGGTAAAAGACAAAGCTGTCCTACTAGGATTCAATTATGCACCCGTTCTACTCCTGACTTTAACTCTAGTTGAATCTGTCAGAACATGGACACTGTTAATGGTTAACATCTCAACGCAGTCATCTCAGTGGGCCCTACTCTGCGAGGCGAGCAGGTTTTCCCCTGACAGGTGCTCTAACATCCCGAGCCCAGGAAACATTCAGTTCATTGGAGCCTCTGTTCTGGAAGCACACGTTCTGCAAAGAAATGTTACTCTGGTTCATATGATTTTGTTAAGGACTTTACTGTCTTTCTGTTTGGTTTATGTTGTTTTTGTTATAGGGATGCATTATGTTCAGGTGTATTGTACTGAGAGGCCTTCTGTTATAAACTCATTAAACAATGACTGAGAGAAATAATATGAAACTAGTATTGTATAATGTAAACAGGGCACTAAATCTGACCAAAAGAAATAAGATATTGTCCAAACTGAGAAAAGAAAAAGTACAAATTGTTATGTTGCAGGAAACGCATCTTAATTCTACTGAACATGAAAAATTGAAAAGAATGGGTTTTTCCAAAGTTTACTATTCATCTGATAAATCAGGTCACAGGAGGGGCGTAGCCACTCTGATCTCTCAAAAGGTCCCATCTGAATTTGTTTCTGAAATTAAAGGACGAGGAAGCAAGATATCCCTTATGTCCTGCTTTAAAAGAGTTATGTTTGTACTGTTAACTACAAGATTTGTGATTTGAAATTTAAACTGAAATAAAAATAATATTTTTCTTTTTTTTCATGAGGGGGTTCTTAATTGATTTCTATAATGATTTTATTAATCACCACTAATAAGTAACCCTTAAGATGCCAGTTTTTGACAGGTATGACTGGCCGTTTTTATGAGAAATACACTGTAACTCTAAATTATAAAAACAAATTTGACTTTTACCATTATCAGTTTGACTGGGCTAACTTATCTCAGTAATCAGTGAGAATTGACTTTGGTGCATTATTTGTTTTTGTGTAATGTCAGATTGTGTGCTGCAATCCCTTTTGAATTTACTGCTCTTATTTTGGGTAAGAGTGAATTTCCATCTGAGGACAGATATTTGTACAGAATTTTAATAACTGCTTGCAAAAAAACTGTCACCAGGCTCTGGCGTCTCCCTAATCTGCCCAGTTTGGAGAAATGAGTAGAGGTTGTAAATGAAATTTATCAGATGGAAAGGTTAACATTCTCACTCTGTCTGCAGAGGAACAAATGTTCAAACCTGTGGTTAGAATGGATATTGTATGTCAGTCGAACACAACAACTACTGTAGTGAATGTTAGCAACGTATTAGCAAATTCATGTTTTTTATTCTATCTGTACATTTGTCAGATGCAAGACTTACTCAGTTGTCTCTTGGTTATATTCTAACAACGTATGTTCTTTATTGCATCCCTTGTTTTTACATTCTTAGTTTACTAATAGTTTACTAATAGGTTTATAAAAAAAAATTAAAAATGGAAAAGATGAGAATGGTGAAATGTATCATTGGTTACAGACTGGTTCTGTGACCATGAGGCAATGTCAATGCAACTGTTGTAAAATTCTCAATGTTTCAAAATAAAGATTAAATAATAATAATAATAATAATAATAATAATAATATAAAAAACCTGGATCCAGTGGTGATTTCCTTCCTCGTCTTAACGAGATGTGAGATGATGCTGAAGATGTAGAGACATGGATCATGGGAGACATGGGAGAGTATGGATGAAATGATGAAGGACTCCAACCAAACTGAGGCAGGAGGTCTTCAGAGCCACTCTCCACTCTGTGGAACAAACAAACACATGCACCATCAGCCTCATACTGTTTCACTCTCCCCAGACACTTCCTCCTCCCTCTCTACAGACACAAGTGACCAAAAGCTTTTTCATGGAGCTTTCCCTCAGTAATCCATCATAAACTGAGCAGGTAAAAGGTCTGGACCTGATTCCAGATGTTACATTTGTATTTGAAAGCTGTTTCTGTGAAATCACAACATACAGTCTCTCAATGGAAGTGAACCAGACCATCCTTAGACTGGAGAGAAAAACCCTTCACAACATCCACCTTAGAGTAGGACACTCTCCAGGAAGTAGGTCTATCAGAGTCTAGGTCCACCAGAACCAGAAGACTTCAGGAGAGAAAATACAGAGTTCACCACAAGCTGCAGACTTCATCTCAACAACAGAAAGAACCCAGACCTGGACCAGACTCAGACCTGGACCACACTCAGACCTGGACCACACTCAGACCTGGACCACACTCAGACCTGGACCACACTCAGACCTGGACCAGACTCAGACCTGGACCAGACTCAGACCTGGACCACACTCAGACCTGGACCAGACTCAGACCTGGACCACACTCAGACCTGGACCACACTCAGACCTGGACCACACTCAGACCTGGACCACACTCAGACCTGGACCACACTCAGACCTGGACCAGACTCAGACCTGGACCAGACTCAGACCTGGACCAGACTCAGACCTGGACCAGACTCAGACCTGGACCAGACTCAGACCTGGACCAGACTCAGACTCAGACCTGGACCACACTCAGACCTGGACCAGACTCAGACCTGGACCAGACTCAGACCTGGACCAGACTCAGACCTGGACCAGACTCAGACCTGGACCAGACTCAGACCTGGACCACACTCAGACCTGGACCACACTCAGACCTGGACCAGACTCAGACCTGGACCAGACTCAGACCTGGACCACACTCAGACCTGGACCAGACTCAGACCTGGACCAGACTCAGACCTGGACCAGACTCAGACCTGGACCAGACTCAGACTCAGACCTGGACCACACTCAGACCTGGACCAGACTCAGACCTGGACCAGACTCAGACCTGGACAGCACTCAGACCTGGACCAGACCCAGACCTGGACCACACTCAGACCTGGACCAGACTCAGACCTGGACCAGACTCAGACCTGGACCAGACTCAGACCTGGACCAGACCCAGACCTGGACCACACTCAGACCTGGACCAGACTCAGACCTGGACCACACTCAGACCTGGACCACACTCAGACCTGGACCAGACTCAGACCTGGACCAGACTCAGACCTGGACCAGACTCAGACCTGGACCAGACTCAGACCTGGACCAGACTCAGACCTGGACCAGACTCAGACCTGGACCACACTCAGACCTGGACCAGACTCAGACCTGGACCACACTCAGACCTGGACCAGACTCAGACCTGGACCAGACTCAGACCTGGACCAGACTCAGACCTGGACCAGTCTCAGACCTGGACCAGACTCAGACCTGGACCAGACTCAGACCTGGACCAGACTCAGACCTGGACCAGTCTCAGACCTGGACCAGACTCAGACCTGGACCAGACTCAGACCTGGACCAGACTCAGACCTGGACCAGACTCAGACCTGGACCACACTCAGACCTGGACCAGACTCAGACCTGGACCAGACTCAGACCTGGACCAGACTCAGACCTGGACCAGACTCAGACTCAGACCTGGACCAGACTCAGACCTGGACCAGACTCAGACCTGGACCAGACTCAGACCTGGACCAGACTCAGACCTGGACCAGACCCAGACCTGGACCAGACTCAGACCTGGACCAGACTCAGACCTGGACCAGACTCAGACCTGGACCAGTCTCAGACCTGGACCAGACCCAGACCTGGACCACACTCAGACCTGGACCAGACTCAGACCTGGACCAGACTCAGACCTGGACCAGACTCAGACCTGGACCAGACTCAGACCTGGACCACACTCAGACCTGGACCAGACTCAGACCTGGACCAGACTCAGACCTGGACCAGACTCAGACTCAGACCTGGACCAGACTCAGACCTGGACCAGACTCAGACCTGGACCAGACTCAGACCTGGACCAGACTCAGACCTGGACCAGACCCAGACCTGGACCAGACTCAGACCTGGACCAGACTCAGACCTGGACCAGACTCAGACCTGGACCAGACTCAGACCTGGACCAGTCTCAGACCTGGACCAGACCCAGACCTGGACCACACTCAGACCTGGACCAGACTCAGACCTGGACCAGACTCAGACCTGGACCAGACTCAGACCTGGACCACACTCAGACCTGGACCAGACTCAGACCTGGACCACACTCAGACCTGGACCAGACTCAGACCTGGACCAGACTCAGACTCAGACCTGGACCAGACTCAGACCTGGACCAGACTCAGACTCAGACCTGGACCAGACTCAGACCTGGACCAGACTCAGACCTGGACCAGACTCAGACCTGGACCAGACCCAGACCTGGACCAGACTCAGACCTGGACCAGACTCAGACCTGGACCAGACTCAGACCTGGACCAGACTCAGACCTGGACCAGACCCAGACCTGGACCAGACTCAGACCTGGACCAGACTCAGACCTGGACCAGACTCAGACCTGGACCAGACTCAGACCTGGACCAGACTCAGACCTGGACCAGACTCAGACCTGGACCAGACCCAGACCTGGACCAGACTCAGACCTGGACCAGACTCAGACCTGGACCAGACTCAGACCTGGACCAGACCCAGACCTGGACCAGACTCAGACCTGGACCACACTCAGACCTGGACCACACTCAGACCTGGACCAGACTCAGACTCAGACCTGGACCAGACTCAGACCTGGACCAGACTCAGACCTGGACCAGACTCAGACCTGGACCAGACTCAGACCTGGACCAGACTCAGACTCAGACCTGGACCAGACTCAGACCTGGACCAGACTCAGACCTGGTCCAGACTCAGACCTGGACCAGACTCAGACCTGGACCACACTCAGACCTGGACCACACTCAGACCTGGACCAGACTCAGACCTGGACCAGACTCAGACCTGGACCAGACTCAGACCTGGACCAGACTCAGACCTGGACCAGACTCAGACCTGGACCAGACTCAGACCTGTACATGTTGTGTAAAAGCTGGTGGAGCAGTGATGAGCTGCAGAACTTCCTCTGGCCCTGGGTCTGTGGAGTTTCCTGATGATGTGACAGAGACAGAAGCAGAGGATGGATTCTGAAGCAGAGGGAGAAACTTTCTGCTCAGATTCAGACAAAAGCCACAGCACAGATGGACAATGACCCAAAACAAACTGCAAATCCAACCCAGGAGTTTTTTAAGGCAATAAGTGAAATATTCTGTAATGGCTGAGTCAGTCACCAGATCTCAACCAAACTGAGCTGCATTTAACTTGTTTAAGACTAAATTTAAGGCAGAAAGAGACACAACCAAGCAACGACTGAAGACAGCAGCAGTAAAGGCCTCAGAGCATCACAGAGGAGGAAACCCAGAGTTTGGTGAGGTCCATGGGCTCCAGACTTCAGGCAGACATCGCCTGTTAGGGATTTTTAACTAAGTTGTTACGGCTAAATCCCACTTAGACCGATGAGGGCTGCAAATCCGTGTAGTAAGTGTACACTCTTGTCTGGCGTTAAGGCAAAATACAAATCCAAAGCTAGGCGATAATCTTCAATATTTAGTTATTTAAACCTCCGTCACTACGAAGCATCAGCTCAGAAATCTATCTGTTAGCATCATGTTGCTAACAGCTGTGCTAAATAGCCATTGTATGCTCTGTCCAGTCCCCAGCGCTGCCAGCAGGGGGCGACAGACTCCTAATCCAAGCGTTCTCTGCAGAACAACAGATTGAGGTCTCAGATTTCACTCACCCCTCGTCCTCCGTGTCCTTCATCGTCTTTATTTATCTTCAAACTGGTTTCTCTGCTCCTGTTCCAACGAAGGGCTTTTAATTCTACTGGGAAGAAGAAAAAGATATTAAAGTAGTTTACACTCACCATACAAGCTCCTGTATGTAGTAGTAGTAGTTGAAGTAGTAGTAGTAATAGTATTAATATTAGCAGTAGTATTAGTAGTTGGCTCATTTTATAATTTAGGGTACATTTGACTTCAATCAGAAGCGAGAAAATCAATATTATTTTTTGATAAATTAACTATACGTTTAAAAAAAACCTTGGGGTGCACAAATATTTATTTGCCACACTTAAAATTACAAGACTTTTTAATTATTTTATTAATAAAAAGTGTTTGATTGATCATTTTGTCAACCGTGTTACAGACAAATGCTGTTTCATGTAAGTTTTTCATGAAGTACAGTGCTGCACATTTGCTAACAACATCAGTTTAAAAGGTTTTTAGTCCATTTACCATGGGCCTTGTAGTTTTTTAAATAAGTGATTTAAAATAACAGGGAATTCTGAACATTTTATTGGAACATTAGATGAGATATTAACATGAGCAATTCCTATTTTTAAACAAAAATTCAACTATTGATCGTACTTCCAGTGGCGCCTGTAGCTACTCTGGTCTGCTCAAAAAAGGACTTCACATTTATTTCTTCCACAAAGGTCTCAGAACAATTGAAAGCATCTTGGGACACCGTGAAAACTAAAATAAAGACAAAACACTAGGTCTCCATTTCACATTCACGTCTTAAATCAAACACTGAGTCTGTAGGAGATGTTTCTGCTCAGGTCCATCATTGTTTCATAAACTCAGTCACGGATTCATCAGAGATCACCTCTGCTGTTGTTCACACCGCAGACATTGATGGAGCCAGCGCACAGCGCCCTGTGAACGTGCACGAGCGTGCACGAGCGTGCACGGCTACAAACCGCTTCATTGTCAAGAATACTGAAGAGCATGAGTGAAGTTATGAAAAATCAAATGGCCTTCCCACACTTTTACTCACTGCTTGTTTAAACAACGATGCCTGAATCAAATCCTTAGTTTTTTCTAAGATATAAAAGATATAAAGTGAAGGTGAACTGTATCAAATGCGCAGCAATGGATTTGTCAAACCTGCTTCACGTCAGCAGCTCACCCTGAGGGTCGCCTTTGTGCTGCGTCTCCAAAATGTGGACACGCACGAGTGAGAGCTGGCGTCCCACCTTTGGCGCAGAGAGCTGCGTACGCCAGCTTCAGCCTCGTTTTGGGCGTACGCAGGATTTATAGATGAGACCCCTGGATGTCCTGGGGCCCACGGGCTGCCAGGCCAGATAAACTACCCCGAGTGCCCACTAG
Organism: Bostrychus sinensis; assembly: GCA_020698575.1. Lineage (NCBI taxonomy): Eukaryota > Metazoa > Chordata > Actinopteri > Gobiiformes > Eleotridae > Bostrychus > Bostrychus sinensis. The sequence goes on along the minus strand of CM036259.1, from coordinate 2,080,177 downwards.
GGGGCATCACATTTAACAACAATATGTTATATATCACATTAATGTTTTATAAAGGCACAGGTCTGCTTCAGTGACCACAGTCTGCAGTTAAATGGTCACTGCTTCAGCAGAAAAGCAGAATGTAAAACCAGAATGTTCTCTGATGTTAGCAGCAGACAGCAGTAAACATTCAGCTGCAGTATAATTACTCAGCTCACAGACACAGAACTGGGGTCACATCAGTAACTTTACTCACACACAGCCTCTCCAGACATCAGCAGCTCCTCAGGACAAATACAGCCACTTTGCTCACTTTTATGAAGCTAACTGATGCCCAGATCTCTCGGTCCTCTGCTGGACACAGTGTGGAGTTTGTTTAAATCTGATTCTGTTTAAGTTTAGCTCAGAGTTTGTTTTTCTAACCCGTGCGTAATGGAGAGGAGGAAAGACGCGCAGGGCATCGAGAGGAGCGGGGGCATGAAACAACGCATTTATCCGAAGCAAAATGAAAGCTCGAGGTTCTCTCACCGCGGGATGACGCGGGAGAGGGAACAGGGTCTGCAGAGGTGGAGCTGTGTTTCTGTCCCGCTGTGGTCAGGTGAGCAAACCTCCTAACCCCAGATAAAGCGTGGCTGGCGCTCCGTGACGAGGCGGGACATTTGTCCTGACCCACTTTGTGAATATGAAGGTTAACAGCGGTCTTTGACTGAAGACTTACCCACTTATTCATTAGGCTACGAGCGTCATTGCTTCAGGATCTTGTCTCCGCTCGTCCCGTCTGATCATTTTGGTTTAGTTTTTATTTGTTGACGAAAATGTCAGAGCATTTAGTTTAGTTTTAGTCCTCGTTGATTCCTTTTTATTAAGTTTTCGTTTCGTCTTCGGCTGCAAAAATATGTCGTTTCCTGTTTAACTTCCTCCGCAGCAGCGTGCGCGGTCACTGCAGCGCTCAGTAAGTTCAGTTTGTTAAAGGCAAGTCTCAGTTTGTCCATCAGTGGCCATAAAACTCACCAGCGCACTGTATTTGAAATATTTGAATATGATTTATTTTCCAAAATTTTATTTTCTATTATTCATTTGGCTAAGCCCCAGATGTTTCCACCGTCTGCCTTAAATATAGAATGAGCAGTAGTAGTAGAAGTAGTAGTAGTAGTAGCAGTAGTAGTAGTAACACTGTAAAGACAGATGTGAGACAGATGTGAGACAGATGTGAGACAGAGCCAAGCCCCGCCTCTGTCCCAGAAACCCAAAAACAAAAACTAATGGAAATAAAAAGATAATTCCGTGTGAAACTGGATTTGTAACGAGACCGCAGCGCCAGAGACGACGAGGACAGAAAAGTGAAAGACAAAAGGACAAAGACTGAAGCTGAGACACACGGAGCTCACGCGGAGCAGAGACTGCGTAAGTCCCGTCCTGTTGTTTCTGGAGGACGTTTTCGCGTCAGAAGTCGAAGATAAACTGAGGAGCTGAGGTTTGGAGTCGTGAAAGAATAAAATGAACAGCTTTGTTACCTGGCGCTCAGAAACCTGCGTCTCCTCTTCACGCTGTCGTCAAGCAGCGCGCTCACTTTCACTTCACAAAAAGAAGAAGAAGAAGAGAAAAAAAGGAACTAAACCAGGAACTAAATCAGGAACTAAATAAGTTTAAACCAAGATTTAAGTTGTGGCTAAATTCAGGAATCCAGGCTCTAACTCTAAACATAAAAAACACAAAACTAAAACCAGGATTAAACCTTTTACATCAGAACTAAGACCAGGACTTAACCAAGACTTAAATAGAGACTAAATCCAGAACAAAAGTGTGATAAATCTAAAAAAAAAAAAAAAGACTAGACTGGACATGAACTAAAAGAACTAAACCAGGACTAAACCAGGACTAAACCAGGTCTAAACCAGGACTAAACCAGGACTAAACCAGGACTAAACCAGGTCTAAACCAGGACTAAACCAGGTCTAAACCAGGTCTAAACCAGGACTAAACCAGGACTAAACCAGGACTAAACCAGATCTAAACCAGGTCTAAACCAGGACTAAACCAGGACTAAACCAGGACTAAACCAGGTCTAAACCAGGACTAAACCAGGTCTAAACCAGGTCTAAACCAGGACTAAACCAGGACTAAACCAGGACTAAACCAGGTCTAAACCAGATCTAAACCAGGTCTAAACCAAGTCTAAACCAGGTCTAAACCAGGACTAAACCAGGACTAAGTCAGGACTAAACCAGGACTTAAATAGAGACTAAATCCAGAACAAAAGTGTGATAAATCTAAAAAAAAAAAAAGACTAGACTGGACATGAACTAAAAGAACTAAACCAGGACTAAACCAGGACTAAACCAGGTCTAAACCAGGACTAAACCAGGACTAAACCAGGACTAAACCAGGTCTAAACCAGGACTAAACCAGGTCTAAACCAGGTCTAAACCAGGACTAAACCAGGACTAAACCAGGACTAAACCAGATCTAAACCAGGTCTAAACCAGGACTAAACCAGGACTAAACCAGGACTAAACCAGGTCTAAACCAGGACTAAACCAGGTCTAAACCAGGTCTAAACCAGGACTAAACCAGGACTAAACCAGGACTAAACCAGGTCTAAACCAGATCTAAACCAGGTCTAAACCAGGACTAAACCAGGTCTAAACCAGGACTAAGTCAGGACTAAACCAGGACTAAACCAGATCTAAACCAGGTCTAAACCAGGACTAAACCAGGTCTAAACCAGGACTAAACCAGGACTAAACCAGATCTAAACCAGGTCTAAACCAGGACTAAACCAGGTCTAAACCAAGTCTAAACCAGGTCTAAACCAGGACTAAACCAGGTCTAAACCAGGACTAAACCAGGACTAAACCAGGTCTAAACCAGGACTAAACCAGGACTAAACCAGGTCTAAACCAGGTCTAAACCAGATCTAAACCAGGTCTAAACCAAGTCTAAACCAGGTCTAAACCAGGACTAAACCAGGACTAAGTCAGGACTAAACCAGGACTAAACCAGATCTAAACCAGGTCTAAACCAGGACTAAACCAGGTCTAAACCAGGACTAAACCAGGTCTAAACCAGGACTAAACCAGGACTAAACCAGGTCTAAACCAGGACTAAACCAGGACTAAACCAGGTCTAAACCAGGACTAAACCAGGACTAAACCAGGTCTAAACCAGGACTAAACCAGGACTAAACCAGGTCTAAACCAAGTCTAAACCAGGTCTAAACCAGGACTAAACCAGGACTAAGTCAGGACTAAACCAGGACTAAACCAGATCTAAACCAGGTCTAAACCAGGACTAAACCAGGTCTAAACCAGGACTAAACCAGGTCTAAACCAGGACTAAACCAGGACTAAACCAGGTCTAAACCAGGTCTAAACCAGGACTAAACCAGGACTAAACCAGGTCTAAACCAGGACTAAACCAGGACTAAACCAGGTCTAAACCAGGACTAAACCAGGACTAAACCAGGACTAAACCAGGACTAAACCAGGACTAAACCATGACTAAACCAGGTCTAAACCAGGTCTAAACCAGGACTAAACCAGGGCTAAACCAGGACTAAACCAGGACTAAACCAGGGCTAAACCAGGTCTAAAACCAGGACTAAACCAGGACCAAATCGAGGACTAAACCAGGACTAAGTCAGGACCAAACATAGACCAGAAAAAAAAAAAAGAGATTTTAAAAATAACCACAACATGAACAAACTCAAAGTGTCTTTATTGATTTGTTTAAAGTCGGGCAAAGAATAAAACTGAAAATGAAACGTTTTTCTTCACAAACAAAAAATTTGGTTTTAAATTTTTAAACCTCATAATGAACTTAACCTTCAGCTTTTTTTTAAACATAATCCAATCTCAGTGTGAAAAAGTGAAAAGGTACAAACATAAAGCCTTCATTTTAACAGAAAAATCAAAATAATCCACAAAAATTAAAAGTATTCTCAAAGCTGTCATAGGAATATCATAGGACCTGGGCCTGGACCTGGACCTGGGCCTGAACCTGGGCCTGGACCTGGACCTGGGCCTGAACCTGGGCCTGGACCTGGACCTGGGCCTGGGCCTGGACCTGGGCCTGGACCTGGACCTGGACCTGGACCTGGACCTGGACCTGGGCCTGGACCTGGACCTGGGCCTGAACCTGTGCCTGGACCTGGACCTGGGCCTGAACCTGGGCCTGGACCTGGACCTGGGCCTGGACCTGGACCTGGGCCTGGGCCTGGACCTGGACCTGGGCCTGAACCTGGGCCTGAACCTGGACCTGGGCCTGAACCTGGAACTGGACCTGGGCCTGGACCTGGACCTGGGCCTGAACCTGGGCCTGGACCTGGACCTGGGCCTGAACCTGGGCCTGGACCTGGACCTGGGCCTGAACCTGGGCCTGGACCTGGACCTGGGCCTGGGCCTGGACCTGGGCCTGGACCTGGACCTGGACCTGGACCTGGACCTGGGCCTGGACCTGGACCTGGGCCTGAACCTGGGCCTGTACCTGGACCTGGGCCTGAACCTGGGCCTGGACCTGGACCTGGGCCTGGACCTGGACCTGGGCCTGGGCCTGGACCTGGACCTGGGCCTGAACCTGGGCCTGAACCTGGACCTGGGCCTGAACCTGGAACTGGACCTGGGCCTGGACCTGGACCTGGGCCTGAACCTGGGCCTGAACCTGGGCCTGGACCTGGACCTGGGCCTGGACCTGGACCTGGGCCTGAACCTGGGCCTGGACCTGGACCTGGGCCTGAACCTGGGCCTGAACCTGGACCTGGGCCTGAACCTGGACCTGGACCTGGGCCTGGACCTGGACCTGGACCTGGACCTGGGCCTGAACCTGGGCCTGGACCTGGACCTGGGCCTGAACCTGGGCCTGGACCTGGACCTGGACCTGGACCTGGGCCTGGACCTGGACCTGGACCTGGGCCTGGGCCTGGACCTGGGCCTGAACCTGGACCTGGGCCTGAACCTGGGCCTGGACCTGGGCCTGGACCTGGGCCTGGACCTGGGCCTGAACCTGGGCCTGGACCTGGGCCTGGACCTGGGCCTGGGCCTGGGCCTGGACCTGGGCCTGGACCTGGACCTGGGCCTGAACCTGGGCCTGAACCTGGGCCTGGACCTGGACCTGGGCCTGGACCTGGACCTGGACCTGGACCTGAACCTGAACCTGGGCCTGGACCTGGGCCTGAACCTGGGCCTGAACCTGGGCCTGGACCTGGGCCTGGACCTGGACCTGGACCTGGACCTGGACCTGGACCTGGACCTGAACCTGGGCCTGGGCCTGAACCTGGGCCTGGACCTGGGCCTGGACCTGGACCTATGCAGCTTCTGCTTGGTTCTTCTGTTTTGGTTTCTCTCTGAAGCGCCCCTACATTTAATAAAGCTCTGTGTGACCCCTGGGTGACCCCTGCGTGACCCCTGGGTGACCCCTTCGTGACCCCTGCATGACCTCTGGGTGACCCCTGCGTGACCCCTGGGTGACCCCTTCGTGACCCCTGGGTGACCCCTGCGTGACCCCTGTGTGACCCCTTCGTGACCCCTGTGTGACCCCTGGGTGACCCCTGCATGACCTCTGGGTGACCCCTGCGTGACCCCTGGGTGACCCCTGTGTGACCCCTGGGTGACCCCTTCGTGACCCCTGCGTGACCCCTGTGTGACCCCTGCATGACCTCTGGGTGACCCCTGCGTGACCCCTGTGTGACCCCTGTGTGACCCCTGCGTGACCCCTGTGTGACCCCTGCGTGACCCCTGCGTGACCCCTGTGTGACCCCTGTGTGACCCCTGGGTGACCCCTGCGTGACCCCTGGGTGACCCCTGGGTGACCCCTTCGTGACCCCTGCGTGACCCCTGCGTGACCCCCGGCTCGGCTTGACTCGGTAAATTTGGGATGATTTTATTTTTATTTTTCTGTGAGGAGCAGAGCTGGCTGGGGTCAAAACTCAAAGAAAAAGAGGAAGAGGATTTTGTAACAACCTGAGTGGTAACACTTTATTTTAAGTTCCACCTTTTAACCATTAAGTGCTAATTAGCATGCTAGTTAGTGGTTAATTAGCCCATAATTGGTAATTATAAAGCAATTCTACAACTAATTAGCAGCTAACTAACATTTCCCCCTTAATAAACTCATAATTACTGCTCATTAGTAGGAAGTAAGGACGTTGTTGGACATGAATTATGATCTTAATAAGATTTTTGTGGTACTATTCCCTAATAATGATCTAATCCTCCAAAAATCTTAAGATAATTTATGTCCAACAACTTCCTTATTTCTTACTAATGAGCAGTAATTATGAGTTTATTAAGGGGGAAATGTTAGTTATTTGTTTATTAGCAGTAGAGTATGGTCACACAGAATAAGGGATTAATAAATGCTTTATAAATACTAATTAACAGCTAATTAACCACTAACTAGCATGCTAATTAGCACTTAGCTAAAGGTTAACAGTTGGACCTTAAAAGAAAGTGTTACCACATAAATGTACTTTCTACTTAAGTTAATTTTATACTCAATACTTTTTTTGCTTTTACTGAAGTAACATTTTTGTTGGGTACTTTTACTTCTACTTGAGTAATATTTTATTTTTGAAGTAACAGTACTTTTACTTGAGTACTGCTTTTGAGTATTTGGTCCACCCATGGCCATGACCAACGCCGGGATCCACCAGGGGGCGCTGCAGGAGGCTTCATTCACCCTGCAGCTTCTTTAGACGCAGGGCCGAAAAGCTGCACAGGTCTCCTTTAAAATATATTTTTAGTTTAGTTTTTGTTATGACAGAAGTGATTTTTGCTGTAGATCAACTCCAAGACGGACGCAGAGGAAGCCAGAGACAAAGTTTAAGGAAGTAAACAATTCTTTTTCTGTGATTGTGTTCAAAAGACGGCAACTCTCTGCTGCCCTCTGCTGGTCTCTTCTCCTGTTTCTTTATGGCTCCAGTAGAGTTCTTATTAAAAACACTCTTTTTTTTAGTCTCATAATGTTTTTAAAGGCTGTAAAACGCTGCTGTTCCAGAGGAGACCAAGACTGGGTTAGAAATATTAATAACAGCAGAATAAAGAACCTTTAAGGTCTGTCTCACACAAAAATGTTGGATGTCCAGAAAAAGCTGCTCTTTGCATAAACTGTAAATTAACTAAGATCCGGCTCCCGCTGCAGTAGTGCTGTAGGAAACGAGACCAAGACCAGGCCGAGACCAAACCCTGAATGAATGAATGAATGAATAAAGTTTATTTGAGCAGGTACAAGAAAGAAAGTAAACGATCACATTTATCATATATAAGATTTGCACAGAGCTCAAAAGGAGTAAGCAGAAGTAGATACTTATATTAGCTTACCCCCCTACTTTACCTGCAACAAAAGCAGCACAGCAGTTGATTACTGACAGAAGCAAAGACATAATAATAATAAGAATGGAAAAAAATGATAAAAAATTACATTACAGAACTTGTTACCAAACCGTAGGTGAGTATTCATAGTTTTGACTATGATCCCTCTTCAGTGACATAGTTTTTAAATACATTTACCTTGTACATTCTTTTAAAGTTTACTAATGAGACACTGCATTTTAAGCTTTCATCTAATTCATTCCAGAGGTCAACTCCGCGTCGAGTAATGAACATACTTTTCAGAAGTACGAATGCACTGTTTCTTAGAGTTCATTTGACCCCTCAGATTATATGTATTATCTCTATTTAGGAACATGTTTTGGATATTATTTGGGAGAAGATTGTGACGTGCTTTGGACATAATTTGCAAAGTTTTAAATTTAACTATATCTTCAAATTTCATTATTTTCAGCTTAAGGAACAGTGGATTTGCATGTTCCCTGTACCCAACATTACAAATGATCCTTATTGCCTTTTTCCTGAAGGATGGAGATATTATTCACATTTGTCTTATAAGTATTTCCCCACACCTCAGTACAGTAATTAAGATAAGGCCATATTAATGTGCAATATACAGTATAAAGTGCTTTTTCGTCCAACATACATTTGGATTTCCTCAAAACTGCTATAGATTTAGCTATTTTATTTTTCACACTAGTAAACTGTGGCTTCCAGCATAGTACACTAACACTAAAATTAAGGAGAAAAGTTTTAAAAAGTGCTTCAAATACACTTTATTATTGATCATTTTAAGAATCTAAGACTCCACAAATAAACGGAGAGAGATGTTCCTGGTTCTTCTGATCCTGAAAACGAATTACTTTAAAATTATGAAGAATAGCTTTTTTTTTAATTATGTTTGGGGAAAAAGAAAAGACATCCGAGACAGAGTCAAGACCGAGTAAAACTGGATTCAAGCCCAAGCCCAAGCCCAGGGAAAAACTGCAGCCGAGATCGAGAAAAATTCCGGTCTTGGGCGCTACAACACTACACTGCAGCGCCACAAGGGGGCAGCAGCTGCACAGATCACACAGCAACACGAAGCTTTTCACCTCACAGTCTGGGAAAGAAGAGGAGGCTGCAGAGAGGTTCGTGGAGTTAAAAAAAGAGTCGATCTACCACTAACAAAACTTTGGGAGCATTATTTCAGGGTCTGGTGCTGCGTCCGGAGGCGTGGGACGGCTCAGGAGGGACGGCTCAGGAGGGACGGCTCAGGCGGGACGGCTCAGGAGGGACGGCTCAGGAGGGACGGCTCAGGCGGGACGGCTCAGGCGGGACGGCTCAGGAGGGACGGCTCAGGAGGGACGGCTCAGGAGGGACGGCTCAGGCGGGACGGCTCAGGCGGGACGGCTCAGGAGGGACGGCTCAGGAGGGACGGCTCAGGAGGGACGGCTCAGGCGGGACGGCTCAGGAGGGACGGCTCAGGATGGACGGCTCAGGAGGGACGGCTCAGGCGGGACGGCTCAGGCGGGACGGCTCAGGATGGACGGCTCAGGAGGGACGGCTCAGGCGGGACGGCTCAGGATGGACGGCTCAGGAGGGACGGCTCAGGCGGGACGGCTCAGGCGGGACGGCTCAGGAGGGACGGCTCAGGCGGGACGGCTCAGGATGGACGGCTCAGGAGGGACGGCTCAGGCGGGACGGCTCAGGCGGGACGGCTCAGGATGGACGGCTCAGGCGGGACGGCTCAGGAGGGACGGCTCAGGCGGGACGGCTCAGGATGGACGGCTCAGGAGGGACGGCTCAGGCGGGACGGCTCAGGCGGGACGGCTCAGGAGGGACGGCTCAGGAGGGACGGCTCAGGCGGGACGGCTCAGGAGGGACGGCTCAGGAGGGACGGCTCAGGCGGGACGGCTCAGGAGGGACGGCTCAGGCGGGACGGCTCAGGAGGGACGGCTCAGGAGGGACGGCTCAGGCGGGACGGCTCAGGAGGGACGGCTCAGGAGGGACGGGACGGCTCAGGCGGGACGGCTCGTTCACCACATCGTCCTCCTCTAAAAACAGTTCAGACAGTTATTCACGTCTCTGTCCCTGTCTCTGTCTCTTTTTTCATGAAATTTAAGACCTTTTTAAGACTTTTTAATGCCACTTAGTCTAAAATTTAAAGCGAAGATTGCCAGCCAAAGAACAATATTTACACTAATAACATGTCAGTGTTACTCTGAAACTCACGGGTTTTATTTCAAAAGTCTAACACAGGTGAAAGAACTCCAGTTTTGCATTAAAATCCTCAAAAAATCATAAATTTCAGTGTTAACAGCATTTCCTGTACTGTGTACTGTGCCATCTTCACGGCAACTTTAGACTAAGGCTGTGTCTGAACGTCCTCCTAACTCCTCTGCAGCGCCCCCTACAGTGGTCACGCCATTTTGTAGTGGTGTCTGAATGTCTAATGGATAAAAAATAGTGCACTCAAAATTTCCCACAATGCATTTTGAAAAGTAGTGGACAGCGATGGCCACTAGAGGTCAGTATAGACAGGACTTTAACCTGAACACAACCCAGCTGTGTTTACTTCTGTCACAGCGTCATCAGAAATAAAAAGCTCTTAAATAAACCGCTGCAGTGTAACATTGCTAACGTTAGCTTAGCCGTTAGCTTAGCCGTTAGCGTTCAGCCTCCCCACGTAAGGCACAGAGCTGCAATAATCCACTCTGTTTTATTCATTACAGCCATAATTCATGTTCAATATCACACACATGACTGTTATTTATCTATAAACACTAAAACATCTGAGTGTGGTCAGGTTTATCACAGAAGAACTTTATCAGCGGAGTTTCAGTGAACTTTTTTTACACAGACGCCAGAGTCACATGATCACCGCTGAGAGAAAAACAGTGAGTCTGAATCATTCACAAAATGGCTGCACTACAGTCGCTGCAGGACTGGACTGTGTAGGGCTGAGGGGTTAGGGACTGGGGAGGACGTTCAGACGCAGCCTAAGTTTTTGGAGCAACATGGGGCTGTTTTGGAAAGTTAGGACGCTTTCAGTGCTAAAGTTAGATCCAGAGACGACTCACAGTGAATGGATTAATAAAGAGCGCCACCTGCTGTTTAGGAAGAGAAATGTCCACAGATAATGGATGAGCTGCATCGTTGCCTGAGGTAAAGTTTGTTTTTTGTCAGGACAGGAAATCAACAAAAGATAGCAGTTTAGGATTAAGTAGAGCTGGAAACATAAACGAAATCAAGGATTTTTATTATAAATCTGTGTGATTTTCAATGCGTCATATCTGGAATAAAGTTTGTAAAATCGAGTAAATTACAGACATCGTTTATCCCTTGTGAATGCCCGACTAAAAACACTGACGTCGGGGGTAATTCACAAATTACAGAGGTCCAGGGGTAAATGCTTATCCCGTGTGAATGGGGCTAAAGTGTCGCATTTTGCTAAAAACACGGCCCCTGTCCAGAAAATAAGAATTCATCAAAATTATTTTTGGTGCCAATCAATGACATGTCCAACATCATAATAATATGTTTTTAAATTTTTCACATAGCACTTAGTTTGTTCAAAATATTTAATTTTTGTGTGTTTTTCTGATAGTGGTTTACAGTGGCAAAATGGCACTTTTAAAAATATTAAAACATAATTAAGAATTGAAGTTGTTTAGAAGAATCGAGTCATTCAAAGTGGAAAAAGTATCATATATCACATTTTAATGATTGGGAGGTAAAGACTTTTGTTTCTGAAGGCACTGAGGTCTGCTCACATCCAGCCGTTGTAAACAAACAGGGAGCTGCACTGCTTTCATGACATTCTTTTAATTTATTTTGTTAATTTGATAAGTTTTCTTGTATTTGTGCTTGATCTAGGTCAAGGTTTATTTATATCTCACATTTAGAAACAGCCACTGCTGCTCCAAAGTGCTGCTCAGGTTCAATAAAACAGTGCAGAAACAAAAGCATAATAAATAGACAGAATAAAACAAAACTAAAAATCAATTTATCCAATCTAATGTCTAGTCTTACTTAGTGTACTTGCTGCAGCCCAGAAACATTTGGACAATTCTCAGTTTCCAACTTGGAATAATGGCAGATTTTAATTCATTGTCATTATTCTCTTATATTTGGTGCAATGGTTGTCTGTTCTAACACCTTTACAAATACAATAATCTCTTCTTTATTTATGCATTTATTTGAAAGGGACAGGGTAAAAAGATCTACAGCAGGTCCCCGAGACAAAAGAGACAATAACAAACAATCACACAAGGACACAAACATTAAAACATACAGCACAAACAATACAGATACAGATACAAGCAAAAGTATGAACCCCCTTTAGCATTTTTCTTGCCTTACAACCTGGAATTTAAATGGATCACTGAGAGGTTCATGTCAGTCACTTTACATCACATAACTATTAAAATGCAAAAACATTTTTATTGTGAAGCAAATTAGAAATGTGACAGAAAAGCAGAAAACTTGAGTGTGCAAAAGTATTTACCCATTTTTTTAAAGAGGCCCCTAAATGAGACCTGGTGTTATTTACCCTCAGAAGTCACAGAAAGAGTTAGAGAAGGTCGGCCTGACTGCAGTTCATCTGTCATTGTGCCACAAAACACAATTTAATTCATCATTACAACATGGAAAAGATGAGGAACCACACCAAACCTGAGAGGAGCATCTAAAACTCACAAACCGGGACAGGAGTGCATTCATCAGAGAGGCAACAATAAGACCAAAGGTGACCCTGAAAGATCTGCAGAGCTCCACAGCAGAGACTGTTGTATCTGTCCCAGGACCACTCTGAACCATACTCTCCACAGCAGAGACTGTTGTATCTGTCCCAGGACCACTCTGAACCATACTCTCCACAGCAGAGACTGTTGTATCTGTCCCAGGACCTCTCTGAACCATACTCTCCACAGCAGAGACTGTTGTATCTGTCCCAGGACCTCTCTGAACCTTACTCTCCACAGCAGAGACTGTTGTATCTGTCCCAGGACCTCTCTGAACCATACTCTCCACAGCAGAGACTGTTGTATCTGTCCCAGGACCTCTCTGAACCATACTCTCCACAGCAGAGACTGTTGTATCTGTCCCAGGACCTCTCTGAACCTTACTCTCCACAGAGCTGGGCTGGGTGGAGGAGGGGCCATTGCTTGGAGAAAATAATAAGAAAACATGTTTTGTATTTGCCAAAAGGCACGAGGGAGACTCCCCGAACACGAGAAGCTCCTCTGTCCAGATACAGTAAAATGAGCCATCAATGAAAGATGCTGTGACACAAACCTGGCCCCTGACTGTGGCCCCTGACTGTGGCCCCTCTCTAAAGTGAAGCCTGCTGTGGGGAGATTTGTCATTGGCAGGGACTGGAAACTGCTCAGAACTGAAGGAATGAAGGATGGAGCTAAACACAGGAACATTATGAAAGAAAACCACTGAAACTGTGCTGCACAGTGCTCTGACCTGAAGGAGCTGGAGCTGCTGAAGATGAAGAATGAGCACAAATCCCAGAGATTTTATGAACCAAGCTCAGAAACACTTATCCTAGAAAAGTTGGAGCTGAAGTTCTTCAGAAGGAGGTTCTACAGAGGACTGACCTGAGGGGTAAATACTTTTGTAGACTCAAGTTTCCTTGTCATATTTCTAATTTGCTTCACAAAAATAAAAAAAAGCATTTTCATGTTTCATGATGTAAAGTGACTGACACGAACCTCTCAGTGATCCAGTTATATTCCACATTGTAAGGCAACAATAAATGAACAATGCTAAAGGGGGTACATACTTTTGCTTGCCACTGTATTTATAATAAAACACTGTGCAAATGTGGCTCTGATGTTCACAGATTTGATTAGATTTGAGCCATTGTTTTACTTTATCAGTAAACTTCTGTAAATCTGGGAGGGTTTTTAATTCAGCCGCTGTGGTGTTCCAGATCTGTGGCCTTTTACTGTGAAAGAGTAAATGTAGTTCTACATTTGGCTGGCAGCGCCCCCTTGTGGGGCTCAGAAAAAGACCTTTAAACGAGACAATCTCCTGCCGCTCAGCGGGGAAACACCGGAACTGCCGCTGAAGCGGTTGCCATGGCCACGCTAGTGTCCGGGCCTGGCCAATGAGAGAGCGCGCTGAGGCGGAAGTTCCGACGTAAACACAGCGGCGGCTAGGCTAATGCTAACTGTAATGCTAACCGCTAAGCTAATGAAGCGACCCCGTGTGTTTTCCGTCTCCCCCCGTCCTGCCGCACTTTGACCCGCTTTCCGCTCCTCAATGGCCGGCGTTGCCCTGAAATCCTTCGCTGCTTGGCGTTTGGTTAATTTATCTCGGTAAGAATTCACAACGAGTGACTTTAGCGAATTTTTCTGCGGTTTTAAAAAAGTTTAAAATGTTTTTTGACGCCGGGGACTGGAGTTCGTGTTCACTGCAGGGTCACATTCAGCGTTAGAAAGACAGTGACTGTTCTGATTTTATGAGCAACTTGTTATCATCAGTAACTTACTTTCTGCATTGATTCTGTTGGTTTAAAGTGAAATGTTTTGTTTTGTGCAGCGTGTGGCGACTGTGGAGCTGTAACAGCAGCTCATTCAGTGAACTTCTCTGTCATTGGGTTAGACCTGGCCCCAGATATTTCTCCAGACATTTACTTGGTCTAACAATGCAGCTTATTTAAATGTGCTGAAATAAATAAAAACATGTCTTTCTCATCCTCTAGTCTTGACCTGTTGTTAAATGTAGAATTCATGTCATAGTCATGTTTTAATTTCTATGGTCACAGTGTGTCTTTCTGGGGAAAGGTTTAAGAAGATATCTCAGCATTTTTAGATCAGACCTTTGGCTCTGTCCTATCGAACTGTGTGCTGCTAAGTCCAGGACACGGCACAAACCATTTGTCAACACATGTAGGTGTTACAGAGGCAGAGTCTGTCACCTTTGCCCTACATACTCCTCTCATTGACCAGAACCTGAAAACTCAGTGCTTTTGCCTCAGCAAGAAAAAAATAAACTAGTTGGCCTCTGTTACTACTGAAAAAAAAAGGTTAGATGCAGGTGTGCAACAGAAAAAACAAAACACCGTGATATAAATTCCTTGGTCATTGTCACCAAGCCCTAAATGTTTCCCAGCCTCCATCTCCACTTTTGGTTTTGTGTACCCCCCAGGACCTGATTTAGTCCTGGTTTAGACCAAATTTAGTTCTGGTTTAGTCCTAATTTTGTTTAGGTTTTAGACACAGTTCAGTCCTAATTGATATACTCTTAGTTTAGTCCTGGTTTAGACCTGGTTTGTTGCTGGTTTAGTCCTGTTTTGGACCTAGCTTAGTTCTGCTTTAGTCCTGGTTATTCCTGTTTTAGACCTGGTTTGTCCTGGTTTGACCTGGTTTGACCTGGTTTAGACTTGGTTTAGATCTGGTTTATTCTTCATTTAGCTCTGGTTTTAGACTTGTTTTTTATCCCGCTTGAGTTTTCCTGCTTTTTGTCCTGGTTTAGACCTGGTTTAGTCCCTGCTTTGTCCTTTTTATTGTCCCATCCCTCTCTATAGTCCTGGGTTAGTCCTGAATTAGGTTTATTTTAGTCTTTCAAAGCCAGATATATAAAGGTTCTATAAATGATTGTATAACTCCACGTACCCCCTGCAGTGTGCTCGCAAACCCCTAGGGGCCCCCGTCCCTTTGGTTGGGAAACCCTGTCATAGGCTACTGTCAGCTCTGAGTGAGGGGAGGGGGCTGGGTGCTCTTTGACAACGCCTTAACCAAACATGGACTGTCTTCACACACCTTTTCTGTCCCTCAGGTTTGTTCGATCATCTGTCGTTCCTGGGCTGAAGCTCCACACAGCAGCGTCTCCTCTGAGGATGGGTGAGTCCCAAAACACAGAGAATCTCCTCATCATGGCTCCTGTTTTAGTTGGTGGGATATGACAGGCGGCAGAGGAGCATCTCTCCTCAGGGCTAGAAGCAGGACAGAGAGGTTAGGGTTTGAGCTTTGAGTCTGGGTCTGGGTCAGAGGAACTCCAGAGCTGCAGCTCCTGTGAGGTCTGAGTGTCCCCAACCATCTCGTCACAGTTTGGGCTCTTACTCTGCAGTTCATAGGAAACATCACAAAATCTCTTTATCTCAGCCTGAAAAGCTCAAAACAGCAAGAGAACAAAACTTCAAAATGCATTTTGTAGCTCTCCCCAAGCTCTACCTGCACAGAGTCTGACTGAGATGGACTTCACTCATCTTTAACTCTTCTCTGTCACAGTCTGACACATCTGTTTCTGTTTTAATAACCAATACTAAGGGTGCTCCGATCAGGATTTTTGAGGCCGATCACCAATCACTGATCAGCCTTTGCTGTGATCAGCCGATACGATCATGGCCGATACCGATCACATGGTCTTTAATGTAGTAATGTAATGTATGCAGGCTGTTATTAGTTCCACTTGAAAAATACTGTAGTCTTTGTAAATGTAAAAGTACAACAAAATCCTACTTATTTTTGTTTCAGAAGCATTTTGCTGTAAACCTGTGATATCGGCCTTTAATGTGTGCCCAGTGTCTGTGTGGCTGTGTTTGATGCTGCGCTGATGTAAAAATCAGATTCTTCTTGATCGGTGCCTTTAGTGCGAGTCACCGCAGCCAAACCAGGCTGAACCACAGTGGACTAAAGAGCAGACAGCTCCTGCAGCCAGGTCTGACAACGTCTGAACCAAGAAAACATGAACAAGAGCAGAGAAGACAACGATGGAAGCTGCTCCTCTCAGACTCACGGGGGACACATGGGCGGCTTTTTACTTTCTCTCTGCATCAGCAGCCGTTTGGTTTAAGCCACAAAACGCACAGTTTTCTCTGCGTAACAAGACACAGGCAGACTCTGAACTTTCTTAATGCTTTTAACGTAAATGTTAGCGGGTTAGCTCTAGCTCTGTTTGTGTTGGCGTTTGCAAATAAACTCACTGCTGCTCCTCGGTTCTGTCCCGTGCGCTCCAGGAGCAGGCGGGGACAGAGCGGGGACACAGCGGGGACAGAGCGGGGACACAGCGGGGACAGAGCGGGGACACAGCTGGGACAGAGCGGGGACACAGCGGGGACACAGCGGGGGCACAGCGGGGGCACAGCGGGGACACAGCGGGGACACAGCGGGGACACAGCGGGGACACAGCGGGGACACAGCGGGGACACAGCGGGGACACAGCGGGGACACAGCGGGGACACAGCGGGGACACAGCGGGGACATAAAGCAGCAGCTCCAGGGCAGGTTTGTGTTGGTTATAACCAGGGCTTAACTTAAAAACACTGCTGCTGTTTAACCAAACCAGAGCTGCAGGACAGGAAATGTGAGAGCCTCGCGTGTTTGATGGAATTGGATCGGCCCATTTTACCGATCACTGATCGCGGCCGATGGATCGCAGCACCCTTAGCCAATACTAAAACTAATGGCTATATTATATTTATTAATTTATTTATTTCAAGCCAGTTAAACAAAATAAATAATTATCATTTCAACAGTATAATATACAGTGTTTACATTGGGATAGAAAAAAAAATTCATATGGGGCAGCAGTAGCTCAGTTGGTAGAGACGTTCGCTCACTAAACAAAAGGTTGGTGGCTTGAGCCCTGCTGCCGGCATTGCATACTGTTCTTGGGCAAGACACTTCACCCACTTTGCCTGTATGAATGAGTGTATTTGGTGGTGGTTTGAGGGGCCGTTAGCGCAGCTTGGCAGCCACGTTTCTGTCAGTCTGCCCCAGGGCGGCTGTCTACAGAAGTAGCTCACCACCACCGAGTGTGACTGAGGAGAGGATGAATAATGCAACTGGGAAGCATCTTTGAGTGTCCAAAAAGAGCCTTCTTCTTCTTCTTCTTCTTCTTCTTCTAATAATAATAATAATAATAATAATAATAATAATAATAATAATAATAATAATAATAATAATAATAATAATAATTATTATTATTATTATTATTATCATTATTATCATTATTATCATTATTCATATGCATACAGTGTATACGTACAGCATACATAGAAACTGTGTAAAATTATATTACTACATTACACATACACATAAATAATGTTTGCTTAAATGGGAGTGGGAAGAAGGAAAACTTATTTACTCCCACTCCAATTAATTTCCTTTAATAAAATGAAGACAGTCGGCCCTAAACCCATATCGGTCGACTTCTACTTCCCGGTCTGCGGTGGTCAGGATCTATCAGAAAAGGAAGAGTGGTGGTGCAGGCAGGGAGTGAAGGCTGAGGCCTGTGTGGTCCCGTCCCACAGACGAGGAGCTGCTGGAGTTGGAGCTGGTTCTGAGAGCGAGCAGTCAAAAACACAGGACACAGCAGTGTGTGTGGGGCTGCAGGTGGTCATAATGTTCTGCCTGATGCCTGTGTTCACCTCATGGTTTGCTGCGTTCAGGAGCCACAGTGGAGCAGTTTGAGGAGGCCAAGAGCAAGCTGTCGGCGCTGAAGAAGGATCCAGGAAACGAGGTGAAGCTGAAGATCTACGCCTTGTTCAAACAGTCCACACAGGGGCCCTGCACCACGCCCAAACCCGGGATGCTGGACTTCATCAACAAAGCCAAGTGGGACGCATGGAAGTCTCTGGGAAACATCCCACAGGTACAAACAACAGGACTCAGCTGGGACAGAAGCAAGGACTGAAGCAGGACTGAAGCAGGACTGAAGCAGGACTGAAGCAGGACTGAAGCAGGACTGAAGCAAGGACTGAAGCAGGACTGAAGCAAGGACTGAAGCAGGACTGAAGCAGGACTGAAGCAGCACTAAAGCAGGACTGAAGCAAGGACTGAAGCAAGGACTGAAGCAGGACTGAAGCAGGACTGAAGCAAGGACTGAAGCAGGACTGAAGCAAGGACTGAAGCAAGGACTGAAGCAAGGACTGAAGCAAGGACTGAAGCAAGGACTGAAGCAGGACTGAAGCAGGACTGAAGCAAGGACTGAAGCAAGGACTGAAGCAAGGACTGAAGCAAGGACTGAAGCAAGGACTGAAGCAAGGACTGAAGCAAGGACTGAAGCAGGACTGAAGCAGGACTGAAGCAGGACTGAAGCAAGGACTGAAGCAGGACTGAAGCAAGGACTGAAGCAGCACTAAAGCAGGACTGAAGCAAGGACTGAAGCAAGGACTGAAGCAGGACTGAAGCAAGGACTGAAGCAAGGACTGAAGCAAGGACTGAAGCAGGACTGAAGCAAGGACTGAAGCAGGACTGAAGCAAGGACTGAAGCAAGGACTGAAGCAAGGACTGAAGCAAGGACTGAAGCAAGGACTGAAGCAGGACTGAAGCAAGGACTGAAGCAAGGACTGAAGCAGGACTGAAGCAAGGACTGAAGCAAGGACTGAAGCAAGGACTGAAGCAGGACTGAAGCAGGACTGAAGCAAGGACTGAAGCAAGGACTGAAGCAATGACTGAAGCAAGGACTGAAGCAGGACTGAAGCAATGACTGAAGCAATGACTGAAGCAATGACTGAAGCAATGACTGAAGCAATGACTGAAGCAGGACTGAAGCAGGACTGAAGCAGCAGGACTAAAGCAGGACCAAAGCAAAAACTAAAGTAGGACTAGGCCAGGACTAGGCCAGGACTAGGCCAGGACTAAAGCAGGACTAGGCCAGGACTAAAGCAGGACTAGGCCAGGACTAAAACAGGACTAGGCCAGGACTAAAGCAGGACTAGGCCAGGACTAAAGCAGGACTAGGCCAGGACTAAAACAGGACTAGGCCAGGACTAAAGCAGGACTAGGCCAGGACTAAAGCAGGACCAGACTAATGCTGAGGACTAAGTTTTACCGGGAATAATCCAGGTCTAAACCGGGCCTAAACTAGGACTTGACCAGGACTAAACCAGGTCAAAAGGAGAAAAAAAGCAGGTCTGAACCAGGACTAAAGCAGGACTGAAGCAGAACTGTGTTCTTCAGGAGGATGCCCGACAGCAGTACTGCGACCTGATTGGCTCTCTGGTGGCGGCTGAAGGAGCGAGCCCCGCCCCCGTCGCCGCACAGCCTTCTGGGAGCTCGGCGCAGTTTGAGACGCTGCTAGTGACGACGGAGGACAACATCACCACCATCAAACTCAACCGACCGGCCAAGAAGAACGCCATCACCACAGAGGTACGTCAGCCCCAAGCACGGATAAACGGACAGGGCTGGTGTCAGGAAGGGCATCTGGCGTAAAAAACAACAACCTGTGATAAATCAGTAAACCACAGGGCAGCCCCAAGCTCTCAAAAGCATTAAAAATGTATTCAGTTTAATCTTGTCAAAATCAAGGCCTTAAAAGTATTAAATATTAGGAGTAGGCATTAAATTTTGTTCATCTAGGTCTTAAAATTTGTCCAAACTTTATGTTGATATAAAAAAGCAGTCACCACAATAGCAAAATATATTTATTGAAGAAATTTTATTATTAATATGCATGATTGATTTTTTTAAATGATTTTATTTATGCAGCACTGGATTCGACTTTTAAATAAAACCCTTGAGTTTCAGAGATTATTAGCATTAGTTTAGCACGTCTTTTTCATTTAGCGTGCACGCAAACCTTTGATAAATCTGGCCCTAAATGTGTTAAAACTTAAAATAAAACACATTTATGTCTTCACTGATGTCATTGTGAGGGTAATGCACACTGCTGCTGCGTTCCTGCGGTTTTGTACAGATATTGAGCATAAAAACAAAATGCAAAAAATAATAATGAAAAAGATTGGTATCGGGACTCGGATCGGACAAAATCAAACAGGAAATGATCGGATCGGGAGCCAAAAAAAGTTGATCAGGACATCCCTAGGAAAAATTACTTGAATTCCGAGCATTACTCTTGAAGATTATATTAGTTTACCAATAGGTTAGATTATTTAACTAAAAATTATCTGAGGAAAATTCTTCTTATTCCATTGGCAATCCATAGTCAAATAATCTAGCCTATTTGTAAATAAATCTAAAAAAAAATCACTCAAATCAAGATTAATAATCAGAATCCAAGTCACTTTAACTAATGTCGGTTTGGATTTTTTGCAGCGTAATTCCTTAGTGTAAAAGTCACACAGATTATTGTTCTGTTGTTGACGATACTTGCATTAAATTTCACTCTAAGCGGTGTTAAAAAGTCTTAAATCTCACCAAACAAAACCTGGAGCGACCCTGAAATCAGCTCCAGAACTCAAAAGGAAAGAAGATATTTCACGCGTTGCTGTTTTTCAGATGTACAACGAGATCATCGCTGCCCTGGACCAAGCCTCTAAAGACGACTCAGTCCTCACCGTTTTCACCGGTAACAAAACATAAAATATTTTCTGTGGCCTAAAACTGAATTAAAGTGAGCTTTTGTTTTTGTTTTTGTTTGCAGGAGCGGGGGATTTTTACTGCAGCGGGAACGATCTGACCAACTTCACCAAGATCCCAGACGGAGGAGTGGAGCAGATGGCCAAACGCGGAGGAGAGCTGCTCAGGTCTGGGACTTTGGGCAGGGTCCAGGTCCAGGTCTAGGTCTGGACTGAGGTCTAGGTCAGGGGTCTGGACTGCCTTTAGATCAGGGGTCTGGTCCGGATCTAGATCGCGGGGTAGAAGAGCTGCTCAGGTCTGGGTCAGGACTAAGTGTAGGTCCAGGTCTTGCTCTGGACTGTGTCTAGGTCAGGGGTCAAGACCAGTCCTGGATCGGATCTAGACCTAAGTACTATACTCCTGATCTTGGTCTGATCTGGGGTCTAGGTCAGGGGTCAGGACAAGGTCTGGATCAGGGCTCTGGACCGGGTCCAAGTCAGCGGTCCTGACCAGGTTTAGGTCAGAGTCAGGACTAGGTTTTAGGTCAGGGGTCTGGACCAGGTCTAGGTATAAGCCCTGCTCTAGACTGGGGACCAGGTCAGTGCTCTGGACCAGGTCTAAGTCTAGGTCTTGATCAGAAGTCTGGACAGTAGTTGAGGCGGTCCGGGCAGTGTCTAGATTACAGGTTCGGACCAGGTCTAGGTCTAGGTCTTGCTCTGAACTGTGTCAAAGTCAGGGCTCCGTACTGGGTCTGGTTTTTCTCCTCAGGTCTAGGTGGATCTGAACTGGTTTTTCTCCTCCTGTAGGCAGTATATAACCAGGTCTAGGTGGATCTGAACTGGTTTTTCTCCTCCTGTAGGCAGTATATAACCAGGTCTAGGTGGATCTGAACTGGTTTTTCTCCTCCTGTAGGCAGTATATAACCAGGTCTAGGTGGATCTGAACTGGTTTTTCTCCTGTAGGCAGTAAATAACCAGGTCTAGGTGGATCTGAACTGGTTTTTCTCCTCCTGTAGGCAGTAAATAACCAGGTCTAGGTGGATCTGAACTGGTTTTTCTCCTCCTGTAGGCAGTAAATAACCAGGTCTAGGTGGATCTGAACAGGTTTTTCTCCTCCTGTAGGCAGTATATAACCAGGTCTAGGTGGATCTGAACTGGTTTTTCTCCTCCTGTAGGCAGTATATAACCAGGTCTAGGTGGATCTGAACTGGTTTTTCTCCTCCTGTAGGCAGTAAATAACCAGGTCTAGGTGGATCTGAACTGGTTTTTCTCCTGTAGGCAGTAAATAACCAGGTCTAGGTGGATCTGAACTGGTTTTTCTCCTCCTGTAGGCAGTAAATAACCAGGTCTAGGTGGATCTGAACTGGTTTTTCTCCTGTAGGCAGTATATAACCAGGTCTAGGTGGATCTGAACTGGTTTTTCTCCTCCTGTAGGCAGTATATAACCAGGTCTAGGTGGATCTGAACTGGTTTTCCTCCTCCTGTAGGCAGTATATAACCAGGTCTAGGTGGATCTGAACTGGTTTTTCTCCTGTAGGCAGTAAATAACCAGGTCTAGGTGGATCTGAACTGGTTTTTCTCCTCCTGTAGGCAGTAAATAACCAGGTCTAGGTGGATCTGAACTGGTTTTCCTCCTCCTGTAGGCAGTATATAACCAGGTCTAGGTGGATCTGAACTGGTTTTTCTCCTGTAGGCAGTATATAACCAGGTCTAGGTGGATCTGAACTGGTTTTCCTCCTCCTGTAGGCAGTATATAACCAGGTCTAGGTGGATCTGAACTGGTTTTTCTCCTCCTGTAGGCAGTATATAACCAGGTCTAGGTGGATCTGAACTGGTTTTTCTCCTCCTGTAGGCAGTATATAACCAGGTCTAGGTGGATCTGAACTGGTTTTCCTCCTCCTGTAGGCAGTATATAACCAGGTCTAGGTGGATCTGAACTGGTTTTCCTCCTCCTGTAGGCAGTATATAACCAGGTCTAGGTGGATCTGAACTGGTTTTCCTCCTCCTGTAGGCAGTATATAACCAGGTCTAGGTGGATCTGAACTGGTTTTCCTCCTCCTGTAGGCAGTAAATAACCAGGTCTAGGTGGATCTGAACTGGTTTTCCTCCTCCTGTAGGCAGTATATAAAGGCGTACATCGACTTCCCGAAGCCGCTGGTGGCTGTGGTGAACGGTCCGGCCGTGGGAGTCTCGGTGACCGTCCTGGGACTGTTCGACCTGGTCTACGCCTCAGAGCGGGTACGGACCCAGACCCAACAACTGACAACAATTTTATATTTTTAATATTCTCAAAGCAAAGTGGATTTTTTTGGGTGGGATTATTCCAGCCTTGGGTTTGTTAGAGAATAAACATTGTTTTTAAGGATTATTTTTTTCCTGTGCTCTGTAGAATCTAAAACCCAAACAAGTTGTGACTTTGTTTTTACCAAAAAATCCCAAATCCATCTAAATAAATGTTGTTGATCTCTGACAGACCCAAGGCTGGAATAACCCTCCTTAGAAAAGTCCAATGTGCTTTTTTGTGTTTTCTCCAAAAAATATAGACACTATTACATACAATGGCATAAAAAGGGTTAAAAATGTGAAAGTATTTAAATATTTGGTAAAATATTTGTGTGATGTTTTGTGCTGAGGACACTTTTGCAGCAGCAGAGTCTCAGATTTAGTCCGAGAGGAAACATGAAGTAAAATCAGATTTATGTTTAGAAAATGAACATTAGATCAAACAGAGGAGGAGACGCGTGCTCCTCCTCTGGGACGCGGGCTTCAGCAGTGACCTGTCCCAGAGGAGGAGACGCGTCCTCCTCCTCTGGGACGCGGGCTTCAGCAGTGACCTGTCCCAGAGGAGGAGACGCGTCCTCCTCCTCCTCCGGGACGCAGGCTTCAGCAGTGACCTGTCCCAGAGGAGGAGACGCGTCCTCCTCCTCCTCCGGGACGCGGGCTTCAGCAGTGACCTGTCCCAGAGGAGGAGACGCGTCCTCCTCCTCCTCCGGGACGCGGGCTTCAGCAGTGACCCGTCCCAGAGGAGGAGACGCGTCCTCCTCCTCCTCCGGGACGCGGGCTTCAGCAGTGACCCGTCCCAGAGCTGAGCTTTGTGTTCCAGGCGACCTTCCACACTCCCTTCAGTCAACTGGGGCAGAGCGCAGAGGGCTGCTCCTCCTACACCTTCCCCAAGATGATGGGCCACGCCAAGGTAAGACTCCTCCTCCTCCTGCTCCTCCTCTGCTCCTCCTCTGCTTCTCTGGTCCTCCTCTGCTCCTCCTCCTGCTCCTCCTCTGCTTCTCTTCTGGTCCTCGTCTGCTCCTCCTCTGCTCCTCCTCTGCTTCTCTCGTCCTTCTCTGCTCCTCCTCTGCTCCTCCTCCTGCTCCTCCTCTGCTTCTCTTCTGCTCCTCCTCTGCTCCTCCTCTGCTTCTCTTCTGGTCCTCGTCTGCTCCTCCTCTGCTCCTCCTCTGCTTCTCTCGTCCTTCTCTGCTCCTCCTCTGCTCCTCCTCTGCTTCTCTGGTCCTCCTCTGCTCCTCCTCCTGCTCCTCCTCTGCTTCTCTTCTGCTCCTCCTCTGCTCCTCCTCCTGCTCCTCCTCTGCTTCTCTTCTGGTCCTCGTCTGCTCCTCCTCTGCTCCTCCTCTGCTTCTCTCGTCCTTCTCTGCTCCTCCTCCTGCTCCTCCTCTGCTTCTCTTCTGCTCCTCCTCTGCTCCTCCTCTGCTTCTCTTCTGGTCCTCGTCTGCTCCTCCTCTGCTCCTCCTCTGCTCCTCCTCTGCTTCTCTTCTGGTCCTCGTCTGCTCCTCCTCTGCTTCTCTCGTCCTTCTCTGCTCCTCCTCTGCTCCTCCTCTGCTTCTCTGGTCCTCCTCTGCTCCTCCTCCTGCTCCTCCTCTGCTTCTCTTCTGCTCCTCCTCTGCTCCTCCTCCTGCTCCTCCTCTGCTTCTCTTCTGGTCCTCCTCTGCTCCTCCTCTGCTCCTCCTCTGCTTCTCTCGTCCTTCTCTGCTCCTCCTCTGCTCCTCCTCTGCTTCTCTGGTCCTCCTCTGCTCCTCCTCCTGCTCCTCCTCTGCTTCTCTTCTGCTCCTCCTCTGCTCCTCCTCTGCTTCTCTTCTGGTCCTCGTCTGCTCCTCCTCTGCTCCTCCTCTGCTTCTCTCGTCCTTCTCTGCTCCTCCTCTGCTTCTCTGGTCCTCCTCTGCTCCTCCTCTGCTTCTCTTCTGCTCCTCCTCTGCTCCTCCTCCTGCTCCTCCTCTGCTTCTCTTCTGGTCCTCGTCTGCTCCTCCTCTGCTCCTCCTCTGCTTCTCTCGTCCTTCTCTGCTCCTCCTCCTGCTCCTCCTCTGCTTCTCTTCTGGTCCTCGTCTGCTCCTCCTCTGCTCCTCCTCTGCTCCTCCTCCTGGTCCTCCTCTGCTCCTCCTCTGGTCCTAGTTTATGGGCTTGACACTCGGGAGGCGACGTTGCGTCTCCTCTGTGAGTTTTCTGTGGATGCTGAGCGAGGAGGCGATGCTCGCGGCTTGAGGAGAACCGTTCAGCAGGAGTTTAATCAGCGGACGCTCGGTCACTGAGACCTGGAGGAGAAAGTAACAGCGACCGCCTCCTGGAGGAGAAAGTAACAGCGACCGCCTCCTGGAGGAGAAAGTAACAGCGACCGCCTCCTGGAGGAGAAAGAAACAGCGACCGCCTCCTGGAGGAGAAAGTAACAGCGACCGCCTCCTGGAGGAGAAAGTAACAGCGACCGCCTCCTGGAGGAGAAAGTAACAGCGACTGCCTCCTGGAGGAGAAAGTAACAGCGAGATACAAATTACTACAGCAGCTGTCTGCATTTTCTCAAAACCACGCAGCTCCCAGCTCCAGGAGAGGCCTGTCCTGAAACAGAGGCAGCAACACAAAATGGATGCCAACAAATATTTATTCTACATTTTACACAAGGAACTCTGACCTTACGTTGTTCTTTTTAACTTCAATCTCTCTTTGTTATGAGATCCACTGAGTATCAATATAAAAGTGGGACATTGTCTTCATCAGTGGGACAGAGGGACAGAGGACTAAAGGCTGTGCAGTACAACCAAAAGAGGGACAGGTGGTCGCCCCATGTCAGGCTTTAGGACAGTTCCAGATGTAATTATGTAACTAAAACAAACAAACAAAAACAGCAGCTTATTCACCTTTTTTCCAGACTGCAGTGTGGGGTTGAGTCGGCCCAGTTTTCTTGTTACAGAACAGATTCAAACTAAAAGTCTGCTTCGTTCAGTTTGAACTAAATCTTGATGTGAGAGCCTGGTTTATATTTGTTATTTTCTTTCCCATTAATTCTGTGGGAGAGCCGCGATTTTCTTTGGACCTGAGGCTGGCGCTGTCCCCGGCAGCCGCCGCTCGCCGTCGCCGCCGCCGCCCGCCGCCGCCCGCCGCCGCTCGTCGCCGCCGCTCGTCGCCACCGTGTGCCAGGCTGTGTGTAGTTTGTGTAGGTTTGTGTAGGTTTGTGTAGGTTGTGTAGCTTTGTGTAGGTTGTGTAGCTTTGTGTAGGTTGTGTAGGTTTATGTAGGTTGTGTAGGTTTGTGTAGGTTGTGTAGGTTGTGTAGGTTGTGTAGGTTTATGTAGGTTTGTGTAGGGTTGTGTAGGTTGTGTAGGTTGTGTAGGTTGTGTAGCTTTGTGTAGGTTGTGTAGCTTTGTGTAGGTTTGTGTAGGTTGTGTAGGTTTATGTAGGTTGTGTAGGTTTGTGTAGGTTGTGTAGGTTGTGTAGGTTGTGTAGTTTGTGTAGGTTGTGTAGGTTATGTAGGTTTGTGTAGGTTGTGTAGGTTTATGTAGGTTGTGTAGGTTGTGTAGGTTTGTGTAGGTTGTGTAGCTTTGTGTAGGTTGTGTAGGTTTGTGTAGGTTGTGTAGGTTTGTGTAGGTTGTGTAGCTTTGTGTAGGTTGTGTAGCTTTGTGTAGGTTGTGTAGGTTTGTGTAGCTTTGTGTAGGTTGTGTAGGTTGTGTAGGTTGTGTAGGTTGTGTAGGTTGGTGTAGGTTGTGTAGCTTTGTGTAGGTTTGTGTAGGTTGTGTAGGTTTGTGTAGGTTTATGTAGGTTATGTAGGTTTGTGTAGGTTGTGTAGCTTTGTGTAGGTTGTGTAGGTTGTGTAGCTTTGTGTAGGTTGTGTAGGTTTGTGTAGGTTGTGTAGGTTTGTGTAGTTTGTGTAGGTTGTGTAGCTTTGTGTAGGTTGTGTAGCTTTGTGTAGGTTTGTGTAGGTTGTGTAGGTTTATGTAGGTTGTGTAGGTTTGTGTAGGTTGTGTAGCTTTGTGTAGGTTGTGTAGCTTTGTGTAGGTTGTGTAGGTTTGTGTAGGTTGTGTAGCTTTGTGTAGGTTGTGTAGGTTGTGTAGGTTGTGTAGGTTTGTGTAGGTTGTGTAGGTTTGTGTAGGTTGTGTAGCTTTGTGTAGGTTTGTGTAGGTTGTGTAGGTTTATGTAGGTTATGTAGGTTTGTGTAGGTTGTGTAGCTTTGTGTAGTTTGTGTAGGTTGTGTAGCTTTGTGTAGGTTGTGTAGGTTTGTGTAGGTTGTGTAGCTTTGTGTAGGTTGTGTAGGTTGTGTAGGTTGTGTAGGTTGTGTAGGTTTATGTAGGTTGTGTAGGTTTGTGTAGGTTGTGTAGGTTTGTGTAGTTTGTGTAGGTTGTGTAGGTTGTGTAGGTTTGTGTAGGTTGTGTAGGTTTGTGTAGGTTTGTGTAGGTTATGTAGGTTTGTGTAGCTTTGTGTAGGTTGTGTAGGTTTGTGTAGGTTGTGTAGCTTTGTGTAGGTTGTGTAGGTTGTGTAGGTTTGTGTAGGTTGTGTAGGTTGTGTAGCTTTGTGTAGGTTGTGTAGGTTGTGTAGGTTTGTGTAGGTTGTGTAGGTTGTGTAGGTTGTGTAGGTTTATGTAGGTTTGTGTAGGGTTGTGTAGGTTGTGTAGGTTGTGTAGTTTGTGTAGGTTGTGTAGGTTGTGTAGGTTATGTAGGTTTGTGTAGGTTGTGTAGGTTTATGTAGGTTGTGTAGGTTTGTGTAGGTTGTGTAGGTTTGTGTAGGTTGTGTAGCTTTGTGTAGGTTGTGTAGGTTTGTGTAGGTTTATGTAGGTTGTGTAGGTTTATGTAGGTTGTGTAGGTTGTGTAGCTTTGTGTAGGTTGTGTAGCTTTGTGTAGGTTGTGTAGGTTTGTGTAGTTTGTGTAGGTTTGTGTAGGTTTGTGTAGGTTGTGTAGGTTTGTGTAGGTTGTGTAGCTTTGTGTAGGTTGTGTAGCTTTGTGTAGGTTGTGTAGGTTTATGTAGGTTGTGTAGGTTGTGTAGGTTGTGTAGGTTTGTGTAGGGTTGTGTAGGTTGTGTAGGTTGTGTAGGTTGTGTAGCTTTGTGTAGGTTGTGTAGCTTTGTGTAGGTTTGTGTAGGTTGTGTAGGTTTATGTAGGTTGTGTAGGTTTGTGTAGGTTGTGTAGGTTGTGTAGGTTGTGTAGTTTGTGTAGGTTGTGTAGGTTATGTAGGTTTGTGTAGGTTGTGTAGGTTTATGTAGGTTGTGTAGGTTGTGTAGGTTTGTGTAGGTTGTGTAGCTTTGTGTAGGTTGTGTAGGTTTGTGTAGGTTGTGTAGGTTTGTGTAGGTTGTGTAGCTTTGTGTAGGTTGTGTAGGTTTGTGTAGCTTTGTGTAGGTTGTGTAGGTTGTGTAGGTTGTGTAGGTTGTGTAGGTTTGTGTAGGTTGTGTAGCTTTGTGTAGGTTTGTGTAGGTTGTGTAGGTTTGTGTAGGTTTATGTAGGTTATGTAGGTTTGTGTAGGTTGTGTAGTTTGTGTAGGTTTGTGTAGGTTGTGTAGCTTTGTGTAGGTTGTGTAGCTTTGTGTAGGTTGTGTAGGTTTGTGTAGGTTGTGTAGGTTTGTGTAGTTTGTGTAGGTTGTGTAGCTTTGTGTAGGTTTGTGTAGGTTGTGTAGCTTTGTGTAGGTTGTGTAGCTTTGTGTAGGTTGTGTAGCTTTGTGTAGGTTGTGTAGGTTTGTGTAGGTTGTGTAGGTTTGTGTAGGTTGTGTAGCTTTGTGTAGGTTTGTGTAGGTTGTGTAGGTTTATGTAGGTTATGTAGGTTTGTGTAGGTTGTGTAGCTTTGTGTAGGTTGTGTAGGTTGTGTAGGTTTGTGTAGGTTGTGTAGCTTTGTGTAGGTTGTGTAGGTTTGTGTAGGTTGTGTAGCTTTGTGTAGGTTGTGTAGGTTGTGTAGGTTGTGTAGGTTGTGTAGGTTTATGTAGGTTGTGTAGGTTTGTGTAGGTTGTGTAGGTTTGTGTAGTTTGTGTAGGTTGTGTAGGTTGTGTAGGTTTGTGTAGGTTGTGTAGGTTTGTGTAGGTTTGTGTAGGTTATGTAGGTTTGTGTAGCTTTGTGTAGGTTGTGTAGGTTTGTGTAGGTTGTGTAGCTTTGTGTAGGTTGTGTAGGTTGTGTAGGTTTGTGTAGGTTGTGTAGGTTGTGTAGCTTTGTGTAGGTTGTGTAGGTTGTGTAGGTTTGTGTAGGTTGTGTAGGTTGTGTAGGTTGTGTAGGTTTATGTAGGTTTGTGTAGGGTTGTGTAGGTTGTGTAGGTTGTGTAGTTTGTGTAGGTTGTGTAGGTTGTGTAGGTTATGTAGGTTTGTGTAGGTTGTGTAGGTTTATGTAGGTTGTGTAGGTTTGTGTAGGTTGTGTAGGTTTGTGTAGGTTGTGTAGCTTTGTGTAGGTTGTGTAGCTTTGTGTAGGTTTATGTAGGTTGTGTAGGTTTATGTAGGTTGTGTAGGTTGTGTAGCTTTGTGTAGGTTGTGTAGCTTTGTGTAGGTTTGTGTAGGTTGTGTAGGTTTGTGTAGGGTTGTGTAGGGTTGTGTAGGGTTGTGTAGTTTGTGTAGGTTTGTGTAGGTTTATGTAAGTTGTGTAGGTTTGTGTAGGTTTGTGTAGGTTTGTGTAGGTTGTGTAGGTTGTGTAGGTTTATGTAGTTTGTGTAGTTTGTGTAGGGTTGTGTAGGTTTGTGTAGGGTTGTGTAGGTTTGTGTAGGTTGTGTAGGTTTGTGTAGGTTGTGTAGGTTGTGTAGGGTTGTGTAGGTTTGTGTAGGGTTGTGTAGGTTGTGTAGTTTGTGTAGGTTTGTGTAGGTTTTGTAGCTTTGTGTAGGTTTTGTAGGTTGTGTAGGTTTGTGTAGGGTTGTGTAGGGTTGTGTAGGTTGTGTAGGTTTGTGTAGGTTTTGTAGTTTTGTGTAGGTTGTGTAGGTTTATGTAAGTTTTGTAGCTTTGTGTAGGGTTGTGTAGGTTGTGTAGGGTTGTGTAGGTTGTGTAGGTTTGTGTAGGTTTGTGTAGGTTTGTGTAGGTTTTGTAGCTTTGTGTAGGTTTGTGTAGGTTGTGTAGGTTTGTGTAGGTTGTGTAGGTTTGTGTAGGTTGTGTAGTTTGTGTAGGTTTTGTAGTTTTGTGTAGGTTGTGTAGGTTTATGTAAGTTTTGTAGCTTTGTGTAGGGTTGTGTAGGTTGTGTAGTTTGTGTAGGGTTGTGTAGTTTGTGTAGGTTTTGTAGGTTTGTGAAGGTTTGTGTAGGTTTGTGTAGGTTGTGTAGGTTTGTGTAGGTTTTAATGCCCTGGTTTAGTCCCACTTCATCCCTGATGTGTGTGTAAATGTGTGTTTGTGTGTGTATGTGTGTGTATATGTGTATGTATGTGTGTGTATATGTATATATATATATGTGTGTGTGTATGTGTGTGTATGTATGTGTGTGTATATGTATATATATATGTGTGTGTGTATGTGTGTGTATGTATGTGTATGTGTGTGTGTATGTGTGTGTATGTATGTGTGTATATATATATGTATATGTGTGTATATGTATATATATATATATGTATGTGTGTGTGTGTTTGTGTATGTATATGTGTGTATATGTATATATATATGTGTGTATGTATGTGTGTATATATATGTATGTGTGTGTATATGTATATATATATATGTGTGTATATATATGTGTGTGTGTGTGTTTGTGTATGTTTGTGTATGTATATGTGTGTATATGTATATGTGTATATGTATATATATGTGTGTGTGTGTGTGTGTATGTGTATATATGTGTGTATATGTATATATATATAAATGTGTGTGTGTGTGTGTGTTTGCAGGCCTCTGAGATGCTGCTGTTTAATAAGAAGCTGACTGCGGTGCAGGCCTCGGAGCTGGGCCTGGTCACTGAGGTCTTCCCTGAGTCCAGTTTCCAGAAGGAGGTGTGGTCAAGACTCAAGGCCTACGCCCAGCTCCCCCCCAACGTAAGCAACACACACACAATACACAATACACACATGATACACACACACGACACACAATACACACACACAATACACACACACACGATACACAACACACACACGATACACAACACACACACAATACACAATACACACACACGATACACAACACACACACACGATACACGATACACACATGATACACACACACGATACACAATACACACATGATACACACACACGATACACAATACACACATGATACACAACACACACACAATACACAACACAATACACAATACAATACACAATATACACACACGATACACAATATACACACACGATACACAATACACACATGATACACAA
This sequence comes from Bostrychus sinensis, assembly GCA_020698575.1. NCBI lineage: Eukaryota > Metazoa > Chordata > Actinopteri > Gobiiformes > Eleotridae > Bostrychus > Bostrychus sinensis. Next base: position 2,049,110 of record CM036259.1, on the reverse strand, counting down.
TACACACATGATACACAACACACACACACGATACACAACACACACACACGATACACAACACAATACACAATATACACACAATACACAATACAATACACAATATACACACACGATACACAATACACACATGATACACAATACACACATGATACACAACACACACACACGATACACACATGATACACACACACGATACACAATACACACACACGATACACAATACACACACACGATACACAATACACACACAATATACACAACACAATACACAATATACACACACGATACACAATACACACACAATACACAATACACACACACGATACACAACACACACACACGATACACAATACACACACACGATACACAACACACACACACGATACACACGATACACACACACGATACACAATACACACATGATACACAACACACACACAATACACAACACAATACACAACACAATACACAATACAATACACAATATACACACGATACACAATACACACGATACACAATACACACATGATACACAATACACACATGATACACAACACACACACACGATACACACATGATACACACACACGATACACAATACACACATGATACACAACACACACACAATACACAACACAATACACAATACAATACACAATATACACACACGATACACAATACACACATGATACACAATACACACATGATACACAATACACACATGATACACAACACACACACACGATACACACATGATACACACACACGATACACAATACACACATGATACACAACACACACGATACACACACACGATACACACACACAATACACAACACACACACAATACACAACACAATACACAATATACACACAATACACAATACAATACACAATATACACACACGATACACAATACACACACACGATACACAATACACACACACGATACACACACACGATACACACACAACACACACGATACACACACACGATACACACACAACACACACAATACACACACACGATACACACACAACACACACAATACACACACGATACACACACAACACACACAATACACAATACACGCACGATACACACACACGATACACAACACACACACAATACACACACAACACACACACACGAAACCAATATACACACGATACACAACACACACACGATACACAACACACACACGATACACAACACACACACACGATACACAACACACACACGATACACAACACACACGATACACACACACGATACACACACACGATACACACACACACACGATACACACACACACACGATACACACACACACACGATACACACACACGATACACACACACGATACACACACACACGATACACAACACACACACACGATACACAACACACACACACGATACACAACACACACACACGATACACAACACACACACACGATACACAATACACACACACGATACACACACACGATACACAACACACACGATACACAACACACACACGATACACACACAGATACATGATACACACACATGATACACAACACACACACAATACACACACACGATACACACACACGATACACACACACACGATACACACACACGATACACAACACACACACAATACACACACACGATACACACACACGATACACACACACACGATACACACACACGATACACAACACACACACACGATACACAACACACACACACGATACACAATACACACACGATACACAATACACACACAATACACACACACGATACACAATACACACACAATACACACACACGATACACAATACACACACACGATACACAATACACACACACAATACACACACACGATACACAACACACACGATACACAACACACACACGATACACACACAGATACACACACATGATACACAACACACACACAATACACACACACGATACACAACACACACACAATACACACACACGATACACACACAACACACACAATACACACACAATACACAATACACACACGATACACAACACACACACACAATACACACACACGATACACACAAAATACACAACACACACACGATACCAATATACACACGATACACAACACACACACGATACACAACACACATGATACACAACACACACACAATACACACACGATACACACACACGATACACAACACACACACGATACACAACACACACACGATACACACACAGATACACGATACACACACATGATACACAACACACACACGATACACACACACGATACACACACACGATACACACACACACGATACACACACACGATACACAACACACACAATACACACACACGATACACACACACGATACACACACACACGATACACACACACGATACACAACACACACGATACACAACACACACACACGATACACAATACACACACACGATACACAATACACACACACAATACACACACACACGATACACAACACACACGATACACAACACACACACGATACACACACAGATACACGATACACACACATGATACACAACACACACACGATACACACACACGATACACAACACACACACAATACACACACACGATACACACACAACACACACAATACACACACAATACACAACACACACACACAATACACACACACGATACACACACAATACACAACACACACACGATACACAACACACAAACGATACACAACACACAAACGATACACAACACACACACGATACACAACACACACACGATACACAATACACACACGATACACAATACACACACACGATACACAATACACACACACGATACACACACGATACACACACGATACACACACAACACACACGATACACACACAACACACACGATACACACACACAATACACACACAACACACACAATACACACACACGATACACACACAACACACACAATACACACACACGATACACACACAACACACACAATACACAATACACGCACGATACACACACACGATACCAATATACACACGATACACAACACACACACGATACACAACACACATGATACACAACACACACACAATACACACACACGATACACACACAACACACACAATACACAATACACGCACGATACACACACACGATACACAACACACACACAATACACACACGATACACACACACGATACCAATATACACACGATACACAACACACACACGATACACAACACACATGATACACAACACACACACAATACACACACGATACACACACACGATACCAATATACACACGATACACAACACACACGATACACAACACACATGATACACAACACACACACAATACACACACACGATACACAACACACACACACGATACACAACACACATGATACACAACACACACACGATACACACACACGATACACAACACACACACAATACACACACACGATACACACACACGATACACACACACACGATACACACACACGATACACAACACACACACACGATACACAATACACACACACGATACACAATACACACACACGATACACAATACACACACACGATACACAACACACACACGATACACACACAGATACACGATACACACACATGATACACAACACACACACAATACACACACACGATACACACACACGATACACACACACGATACACAACACAGACACGATACACAACACACACACACAATACACACACACGATACACACACAACACACACACGATACACAACACACACACACAATACACACACACGATACACACACAATACACAACACACACACGATACACAACACACACACGATACACACTCACACGATACACACACACGATACACAACACACACACGATACACACACTCACACGATACACACACACGATACACAACACACACACACGATACACAACACACACACACGATACACAATACACACACGATACACACACACGATACACACACACGATACACACACACGATACACAACACACACACCATATACTCTCTCCTCTTCCTCTCTCTTCCTCTCATCTCAGTTTTTGGGCTGGTCTCTGGTCTCTGGTCCTGAGTCTGGTCTCTGGTCTCTGGTCCTGAGTCTGGTCTCTGGTCCTGAGTCTGGTCTCTGGTCTCTGGTCCTGAGTCTGGTCTCTGGTCCTGAGTCCGGTCTCCGGTCCTGAGTCCGGTCTCCGGTCCTGAGTCCAGTCTCTGGTCTCCGGTCTCTGGTCCTGAGTCTGGTCTGGTCTCCAGTCTCCGGTCTCCGGTCTCCGGTCCTGAGTCCAGTCTCTGGTCTCTGGTCTCCGGTCCTGAGTCCGGTCTGGTCTGGTCTCCGGTCTCTGGTCTCTGGTCCTGAGTCCGGTCTCTCGTCTCTGGTCCTGTCTCCGGTCTCCGGTCCTGAGTCCGGTCTGGTCTCCGGTCTCTGGTCTCTGGTCCTGTCTCCGGTCTCCGGTCCTGAGTCCGGTCTCTGGTCTCCGGTCTCCGGTCCTGAGTCTGGTCTCAGGTCTCAGGTCTCAGGTCTCAGGTCTCCGGTCTCCGGTCCTGAGTCCGGTCTCCGGTCTCCGGTCTCCGGTCTCCGGTCCTGAGTCCGGTCTCCGGTCTCCGGTCTCCGGTCCTGAGTCCGGTCTCTGGTCTCTGGTTGCAGTCCTTGGCCTTGTCGAAGCAGCTGATCCGTTCTGCAGAGAGGGAGAAGCTGCTGGCGGTGAACGACGCTGAGGTGGAGCGGCTGATGGAGCGCTGGACGTCCGACGAGTGCTTCACCGCCGTCATGAGCTTCTTCCAGGCCAGGGCCAAACTGTGAGCCGACAGACAGACAGACAGACAGACAAACAAACAAACAAACAAACCGACAGACAGACAGATAAACAAACCGACAGACAGACAGATAAACAAACCGACAGACAGACAGACAGACAGACAGACAAACCAACAGACAGACAAATAACAGACAGACAGACAGACAAATAACAAACCGACAGACAGACAGATAAACAAACCGACAGACAGACAGACAGACAAACCAACAGACAGACAAACAAACAAACAAACCGACAGACAGACAGATAAACAAACCGACAGACAGACAGATAAACAAACCGACAGACAGACAGATAAACAAACCAACAGACAGACAAATAACAGACAGACAGACAAATAACAAACCGACAGACAGACAGATAAACAAACCGACAGACAGACAGATAAACAAACCGACAGACAGACAGATAAACAAACCAACAGACAGACAAATAACAGACAGACAGACAAATAACAAACCGACAGACAGACAGATAAACAAACCAACAGACAGACAAATAACAGACAGACAGACAGACAAATAACAAACCGACAGACAGACAGATAAACAAACCGACAGACAGACAGACAGACAAACCAACAGACAGACAAACAAACAAACAAACCGACAGACAGACAGATAAACAAACCGACAGACAGACAGATAAACAAACCGACAGACAGACAGATAAACAAACCGACAGACAGACAAATAACAGACAGACAGACAAATAACAAACCGACAGACAGACAGATAAACAAACCGACAGACAGACAGACAGACAAACCAACAGACAGACAAACAAACAAACAAACCGACAGACAGACAGATAAACAAACCGACAGACAGACAGATAAACAAACCGACAGACAGACAGATAACAGACAGACAGACAGACAAATAACAAACCGACAGACAGACAGACAAACAAACCGACAGACAGACAGACAGATAACAGACAGACAGACAGACAAATAACAAACCGACAGACAGACAGACAAACAAACCGACAGACAGACAGATAAACAAACCGACAGACAGACAGACAGACAAACCAACAGACAGACAAACAAACAAACAAACCGACAGACAGATAAACAAACCGACAGACAGACAGATAAACAAACCGACAGACAGACAGATAACAGACAGACAGACAGACAAATAACAAACCGACAGACAGACAAACAAACCGACAGACAGACAGATAACAGACAGACAGACAAATAACAAACCGACAGACAGACAGACAAACAAACCGACAGACAGACAAATAACAAACCGACAGACAGACAAATAACAAACAAACAAACCGACAGACAGACAGACAGACAAATAACAAACCGACAGACAGACAGACAAACAAACCAACAGACAGACAGACAAACAAACAAACACGGAGGTGCGGCACAGAGCTATAGCGCGGAGATCGAGCCACATGAGGTGGCAGGAGCTCAGCAGCAGTGTGGATGGAACTGAAGGAGGAGACGAACGCGGTGCTTTCTAGTTTTGTCTGGTGTCGCTCTGAAAAGCTGTCTGCGTTGCCATGGTGATATACACTCAAGGAAAAAAGAAACGCACCACTGCTTTTTTACCACATTTTTGTTTGGTTACTTATTTTTGATGGAAATATTCCATGTGCACATCAACCATAAACCCGTCCCTGATATTCAGACCCAATTAATCAATGCTTATGACAGTTTCAATAACAATAACATGACCAAACAATAATAATGCAGCAGCTGTGACATGTGGTCGACCAGATCTGGGACGGTCATTGGAGGATCCAGTGCCAGATGTGGGACGGTCATTGGAGGATCCAGTGCCAGATGTGGGACGGTCATTGGAGGATCCAGTGGTGTGGAAACGCTCAGCGAGGCGTACAACAGTAGAGTGATGGACTCCAAACTCCTGGCTACAGCCGTGTGCTCCTTCAGCTTGAAGCAGGCCAATGGCTGCCAATCTCTCTCTGGTTGCAGGAGTCGTGGCATTGGGAACAAATGTGCTTTTTTTTCCATTTTGGTGTCTTTTTATAGGGAATGGTTGTGCACAATTGAGGACAGGTCCAATTCATCTCTGAGTTTTACTCCTGACCCAGACAGAGGTGATTAATACAAAAATACATTTGTTATTGCTCATCAAAATCAATCAACCAGAACCAGGAAAACAGTCATTTCATTTTGACTCAGAATAGAACTAAACTCATTGTAGTCTGTCATTTTTCACTGGCTGTAATATTTTTTGACAAATTGAGAAAATGAAAGTGGTGCGTTTCTTTTTTCCTTGAGTGTAGTTGCCTAAAAATGGGCAGCGTATTTAGACAACAATGAAGTCTGAGGTCATTGTTCTTTAAACGTTAATGTTGCAGGCTAAAAACCTTCCTGAAAACCTACAGCACAGCAAACTTCCTCTGTTTTTTAATGACTGATGTTCTACAGCACACAACAGGAATCACCAGAGAAGATCTGAGAGGAACACAACCAGAGGCAGAGTAACAGCCCAAAAACACAGCCTAATAACACAGCAATATCATTTAATAAAGTAGTACGCTTGGCCTGTTCAAATACATTTTTAATTAGATTATTACCACCTCACATATGTTTACAAACAGATTTTGTTAGTTTTTACAGGTCTAGCTAAGATTTTTAAGAAGAATTATAGACAAAAAAAAAATTGCAACTCTTAGTGCAACTTTAAAGAAAATCCCCCGCAGAATCCCAGGGCCTTCTCTTCTGATTGACTTCTGTCTGATTGCACTTTAACCTCAAGAGGAAATCAAAGCAGTAAAGCTAAACTTGTTTTGGACAATTTCTCTGTTGACTTCAGTTTGATTTTAAGTGGGGAAAAAATCATTTTTAAATTGGAAATCAAATTTTTGGTGAAAAAATCTGAGATTTTTTTTTTTTAGGCTAAATCGCCCAGCTCTAGTCTAAACCAGGACTAAACCAGGTCTAAACCAGGTCTAAACCAGGTCTAAACCAGGACCTAACCAGGTCTAAACCAGGACTAAACCAGATCTGAACCCGGTCTAAACCAGGTCTAAACCAGGTCTAAACCAGGACTAAACCAGGTCTAAACCAGGTCTAAACCAGGTCTAAACCAGGTCTAAACCAGGTCTAAACCAGGTCTAAACCAGGTCTAAACCAGGACTAAACCAGGTCTAAACCAGGACTAAACCAGGACTAAACCAGGACTAAACCAGGACAGACTAAACCAGGTCTAAACCAGGTCTAAACCAGGACTAAACCAGGACTAAACCAGGTCTAAACCAGGTCTAAACCAGGACTAAACCAGGTCTAAACCAGGTCTAAACCAGGTCTAAACCAGGTCTAAACCAGGTCTAAACCAGGTCTAAACCAGGACCTAACCAGGTCTAAACCAGGACTAAACCAGATCTGAACCCGGTCTAAACCAGGTCTAAACCAGGTCTAAACCAGGACTAAACCAGGTCTAAACCAGGTCTAAACCAGGTCTAAACCAGGTCTAAACCAGGTCTAAACCAGGTCTAAACCAGGTCTAAACCAGGACTAAACCAGGTCTAAACCAGGTCTAAACCAGGACTAAACCAGGACTAAACCAGGTCTAAACCAGGTCTAAACCAGGTCTGAACCCGGTCTGAACCCGGTCTGAACCCGGTCTGAACCCGGTCTAAACCAGGTCTAAACCAGGTCTAAACCAGGTCTAAACCAGGACCTAACCAGGTCTAAACCAGGTCTAAACCAGGTCTGAATCCGGTCTAAACCAGGTCTAAACCAGGACCTAACCAGGTCTAAACCAGGTCTAAACCAGGTCTGAACCCGGTCTGAACCCGGTCTAAACCCGGTCTAAACCAGGTCTAAACCAGGTCTGAACAAGGTCTGAACCCGGTCTAAACCAGGTCTAAACCAGGTCTAAACCAGGTCTAAACCCGGTCTAAACCAGGTCTAAACCAGGACTAAACCAGGTCTAAACCAGGTCTAAACCAGGTCTAACCCAGGACTAAACCAGGTCTAAACTAGGACTAAACCAGGTCTAAACCAGGTCTAAACCAGGTCTAAACCAGGTCTAAACCAGGACTAAACCAGGTCTAAACCAGGTCTAAACCAGGTCTAAACCAGGTCTAAACCAGGACTAAACCAGGTCTAAACCAGGTCTAAACCAGGACCTAACCAGGTCTAAACCAGGTCTGAACCCGGTCTAAACCCGGTCTAAACCCGGTCTAAACCCGGTCTAAACCAGGTCTAAACCAGGTCTGAACCAGGTCTGAACCAGGTCTAAACCAGGTCTGAACCAGGTCTGAACCAGGTCTAAACCAGGTCTAAACCAGGTCTAAACCAGGTCTAAACCAGGACTAAACCAGGACTAAACCAGGACGGACTAAACCAGGTCTAAACCAGGTCTAAACCAGGTCTAAACCAGGACTAAACCAGGACTAAACCAGGTCTAAACCAGGTCTAAACCAGGACTAAACCAGGACTAAACCAGGACTAAACCAGGACTAAACCAGGTCTAAACCAGGTCTAAACCAGGTCTAAACCAGGTCTAAACCAGGATTAAATCAGGTCTAAATCAGGACTAAACCAGGACTAAACCAGGACTAAACCAGGACGGACTAAACCAGGACTAAACCAGGACTAAACCAGGACTAAACCAGGACTAAACCAGGACTAAACCAGGACTAAACCAGGCCTAAACCAGGTCTAAACCAGGTCTAAACCAGGTCTAAACCAGGCCTAAACCAGGCCTAAACCAGGCCTAAACCAGGTCTAAACCAGGTCTAAACCCGGTCTAAACCCGGTCTAAACCAGGTCTAAACCAGGACTGAACCAGGTCTGAACCAGGTCTGAACCAGGTCTGAACCAGGTCTGAACCAGGTCTGAACCAGGACTAAACCAGGACTAAACCAGGACTAAACCAGGACTAAACCAGGACTAAACCAGGACAGACTAAACCAGGTCTAAACCAGGTCTAAACCAGGACTAAACCAGGACTAAACCAGGTCTAAACCAGGTCTAAACCAGGTCTAAACCAGGACTAAACCAGGACTAAACCAGGACTAAACCAGGACTAAACCAGGACTAAACCAGGACGGACTAAACCAGGACTAAACCAGGACTAAACCAGGACTAAACCAGGACTAAACCAGGTCTAAACCAGGACTAAACCAGGTCTAAACCAGGTCTAAACCAGGCCTAAACCAGGCCTAAACCAGGCCTAAACCAGGACTAAACCAGGTCTAAACCAGGTCTAAACCAGGTCTAAACCAGGCCTAAACCAGGCCTAAACCAGGTCTAAACCAGGTCTAAACCAGGCCTAAACCAGGCCTAAACCAGGCCTAAACCAGGTCTAAACCAGGCCTAAACCAGGTCTAAACCAGGACTAAACCAGGTCTAAACCAGGTCTAAACCAGGACTAAACCAGGTCTAAACCAGGTCTAAAGCAGGACTAAACCAGGACGGACTAAACCAGGTCTAAACCAGGTCTAAACCAGGTCTAAACCAGGCCTAAACCAGGCCTAAACCAGGTCTAAACCAGGCCTAAACCAGGCCTAAACCAGGCCTAAACCAGGTCTAAACCAGGCCTAAACCAGGTCTAAACCAGGACTAAACCAGGTCTAAACCAGGCCTAAACCAGGCCTAAACCAGGTCTAAACCAGGCCTAAACCAGGCCTAAACCAGGCCTAAACCAGGCCTAAACCAGGTCTAAACCAGGCCTAAACCAGGTCTAAACCAGGACTAAACCAGGTCTAAACCAGGTCTAAACCAGGACTAAACCAGGTCTAAACCAGGACCTGCTGAGCTGCTGTAGTGGAGGTTGAGTTTAAAGTAAAAATGACATTAACGTTAACGTTAGAAACGTTAGAAACTGCAGCTGAAATCAACACAGCAGACTTCTGTGGCAGAGTGGTTAGCCTGTCTCCTCTGTCACGGTGAGAACACGCCACACACATTTCTTTACAACATTTACGTAATATTCTGATGCATTAACCTGGACTTGTACCTAGAGAAAGACGTCAGACTCTAAAGTCACTGATGGAAAAAACACATTATTTTCAGTTTTGTTTGTCGCAGCGGCCTCGGTCTCTGTTCGCTCCAGTGGAAAAATCACATTTGTTAATAAAATATAATGTACAGTAAAGTGCCTAAACCTCTGTGTCCACATTCACTTTTGTTTAATAAAATCTCTGTGTATTGATTTAAACTGGACTCTGATTGGTTATTCCTGCTCCGTCTTCCGTGGGTTTTCTTAAAGGCACGGTACGCAGTTTTGAATCGTTCCCGCAGGACCTCTCCAGGGTTTTCCAGGCGAAATCTGAGACTTTTCAACTTTTCAAAGACCTTTTTAATGCCACTAAAGACAGGCGTAGAACTCAAACTCTATACTTGAGTGTAAAAGTACTGTTACTGCAATATAATACGACTCAAGTACTCAACTTATTAAGATTGCTACTGGAGTAAGTAAAAGTATTTTACTGCTTCTACTGCTACTATTACTGCTATTTCAACAATACTACTGCTGCTAAAGTTACCATTTACTACTTTATACTGCAACTACTTTATACTGCACACTTTGTCTCATTTATCCTCCTGCAGCCCTAACTTTTTTAGCCTCGCCCCAAGCACAAAAAAATGCACCAATAAAGACTGCCTTAGAAAAAATATCTCATGGTCAAGAATTACAATTTTTTTTCATATTTATAAGGATTGACTTCAGTCCTCATCATACATAACAAAATTTCATATTGTTTATGAAATTTAAAAAATGTTGCTGTGTATTATGAGGACTGAAGTTAATCATGAAATTCAAGAAAAAACATTTTGAATTATCCATTATTATATATTTTTCTAGGGCAGTGCATTTTTTTACGCCTTAGGACGAAAGCTGTGACTAAAAATGTTTCATCCGCTGCTACACAAACATTTAAATCTAATAAAATCAATCATTTTCCCAAATTTTGACACTCCCAAGCTCTGATATTCCACCACAAAAAAATTCAGATTTGCATTTACAGAAATGAAAAAAATAATTTTTTTTGGTGATTTTTGCCATAATTTGAACTCAACCTTTAATCACAAAAACTTGACTTTAATGGGTTAACCGCTTAAATTCCAGTCTGGGCACTGTTTCTACTTTGCCCTGATGTGCACATCTCTGTAAGAACTACATTTTGGATTTGTGCTCACACAAACACAAACAAACTCAACTCAACACTTTCACACCAATTTATGACAAAAACATGTTTTTATTTTCCTTGTAGGCTTGATCATTTATACAAACACTAATGTGGCCATCTCCACATTTATACCTCTGTCTACCATATATGGGCAAATGGCGCCACCTAGTGAAAAACAATAAAAACTAAAATTCCAATCCCTCACTGTCATGAATCCATGAAATACTTTTTATAATATAATTATATTGCAGTGACAGTGTAGAATAAAAATGTTGTTTTAATGGGAGTCAGTGGCACAAAAAAATGTCTTAGGGTTAAAGTTGGGACGATTGTTTTTTTAAACCTTTTTAAGAGGATTTTTCGAAAAAAAATTATGAAATCTGAAAATTCATCCAAAAATCCACACCTGAGTCAAAATCTATGCCGTTTGAATCCACACAGCAAAAGTTATCCTCAAAAAACAGCAAAACGTCAAAAAATGTCTCAGGGCTGCAGGAGAGATAAAGGAATTCTGAGGTCAGAGGGCGAAATTTACAACTCGGAAGTCAGAATTTCCGAGTTGTAAATTTCATTTGGACAACTGGAGCGCAGCAAAAGTACCCCAAGTTACTCAAATACGTATTTCTAACCTACTACTGTATAATACACTGTATTTACAACAATATTCACTATTATTTACAACATTTAAAAAGTAAGACTGAGATTATGTTTTAATTTGAAAAACTTTATTGACACTTCGTACATGCAACTTTATTTTGAACATGTTTAACATTTTGTAAATTGTTACAGTTGATATTTAAAATTCAAACACATAACTGAGTAAATTAGCTGAGTTTGTTTATGGCTGCCAACATTTAGCTCTAAGGTTATTTATTATTCTTTAAAAGTGTGATTAGAACCAAATCATCAGTTGTCCAAGTGATTCTCGAGCTTTTCACACCGAGCAATAAATGACTGTAAACCTGTTGTGTATCATTTATCATGAGATACTTAACAAGGAGACAATCTCTGGATTAATCCGTGAGTAGGGACGAAACGATTCACTGAAGTCACGATTCGATTCACGATCTCCTGTTCATGATTACGATTTTTTTTTTAGTTGCAGTATAATTATGACCGAAATACTTTTTTACAGAGCCTCTTTGTGTCTCCTTATCAAACTTAAATTGTTGTACATTTTGTAATTACTGAGATGTAATTTAAAAAGTAGATATATAGTATATATTGTTAGTGACTTTTATTAACATCTTTCTACTCTGCTTCAAAAACAGAGACACTTCAGCAGCAGCAACGCACAGAGGAGCAGCTCATCATGAATCCACTCAAGAAAAGAAGAAGTCAAGTCTTGTAAAAATATCAGAGAGGAAAGACTCAGTAAAGACTCTGATCTCCATGGAAACGCTCCGGGGGAGGGGCCACTGAAACTTCAGATAAACTTTAGCTGTTGTTAGCCACTTAGCTTAGCTTTAGCTCGCTGCTAACGACAAGCTACTTTCTGAACGATGGTAAACGGAGCAAACAGGAGGTGCTTCTCCTCTGTGAGCTCCTCCTCTGTGAGCTCCTCCTCTGTGAGCTCCTCCTCTGTGAGCTCCTCCTCTGTGAGCTCCTCCTCTGTGTGCTCCTCCTCTGTGAGCTCCTCCTCTGTGAGCTCCTCTGTGAGCTCCTCCTCTGTGTGCTCCTCCTCTGTGTGCTCCTCCTCTGTGTGCTCCTCCTCTGTGAGCTCCTCCTCTGTGAGCTCCTCCTCTGTGTGCTCCTCCTCTGTGTGCTCCTCCTCTGTGAGCTCCTCTGTGAGCTCCTCCTCTGTGAGCTCCTCCTCTGTGTGCTCCTCCTCTGTGAGCTCCTCTGTGTGCTCCTCCTCTGTGTGCTCCTCCTCTGTGAGCTCCTCCTCTGTGTGCTCCTCCTCTGTGTGCTCCTCCTCTGTGAGCAGGAGGAGAACACAGCACAGAGGAAGGGGTTAACGCCACAACACGAGAACTTTCCCAAGGACGGAGCGCCTCCCGTCTTCTGCTGGGTCAGCTGTGCTCTGGGACATGAACTCGTCTGAGCGTTATCTGCCGTGGGGCAGATGTTTGGCCTCGCAGAGCGTTATCTGCCGTGGGGCAGATGTTTGGCCTCGCAGAGCGTTATCTGCCGTGGGGCAGATGTTTGGCCTCGCAGCGCAGACGGCGGCGGAGTTTTTCCACTTGCACTGAGAGGAGTTCTGGAAGTGTGAGAAGCTGAAGTTAGTTGTTCTAAACGTGTGGCCCCATTAGCAGACACAGAACTCAAAGCCTCTGACGTCGCTCCTGTCTCATGCACTGTTTTTGTTTTTCACAGCTGACAAAGTTTTGAGTTGGACCAGAACCAGAAGGGGCCAAATAAAAGCAGCTGATTCAAAAATGGTAAGGAGACTTTTAATGAATGTGCTCAGGGTGAGTGTGTTAACGTACGGATATGAAACTCCAGAGATTTACTGAATGTCTCTCTCAGCTCTTTTCCATGATTTCCTGTCTCTACTCCATTCAGTAACAAAACAGGAACAGGTCTGACTCACTGCAGTGAACCAAGCTCCTGCTCTGGTTGTGCAGACACTTCCTCCCAGAGCGCCCCCCACAGGAGCTGCGAGGGACAGGGTAGATGTGCTGTCGATGTGCTAGTCTGTTGTGGTGAGGGAGCTGAGCTGAGAGACAAAGCTCTCACTTTACCGCTCAATCTATTCTATATTCCCACTGTCACCAAGACCTTGGATACAAGCAGTTCACTTTAAGATAGAGTGAGGAGCTCTGTCACCTGGGGAGAGGGAAGTCTGAGTGTCTCTGCTTAGACTGCTGCCCTGGATAAACTGGATGTGTCTGTATTTTACACTAATGAATAATTCTGTTGTGTGTTTTAACAGGAAGAAGTTAACGATGTCCCCAAAGCTAAAGGAACTTCTGGAGAGAAACTGCACAGCTGTGAGCAGTGTGGGAAGTCATTCAGCAAAAAGTCAAGACTAACACTGCACCAGAGACTTCACACAGGGAAAAATCTATTCTGCTGTGACCAGTGTGACAAGAAATTTACTACAAAATACAAGCTCATTACACATACACGTGTTCACACAGGAGAGAGACCCTACTCCTGTGACCTGTGTGGAGTGTCATTCAAGCAAAAGGAAGCTCTAAAGTCTCACACAGTCATACACACAGGAGAGAGACCACACAGCTGCGATGAATGTGGTAAAAGTTTTGGACAATTATCGAGCTTACAACAACACCAACTCATTCACAAGGGAGACAAGAGTCATCGCTGTGACAAATGTGGAAAGGCCTTTCTGGATCAATGTAAATTAAAACGGCACAAACTCACTCACACTAAAAGAAGCTTCCCTTGTGATGAGTGTGGAAAATGTTTTAGCAACAAGGACTATCTGACAATACACGGTCGACTCCATACTGGACATAATGTGTTCTACTGTGAAACGTGGCAAAGTCTTTCCTACGTCAAGTCATTTTGCATTACATGTAAACTCCCATTCGACAGCTCGACCTCACGGCTGCAGCCAGTGTGGGAAAACATTTAAAAGGGCTCAGGCACTCAAACAGCATGTGGAAAGCTACCATGAGAAAAAACAATACAAGTGTGAGCAGTGCGGCAAGTCTTATTCTGAAAAGAAAAATCTGAAAGCCCATCAGAACTTTCATACAGGGGAAAATCTATACTAATGTGATCAGTGTGGGAAAGTATTTTTTAATAAGTGGACTCTGAAGCTTCACGAGCTCATCCACACCGGAGAGAGACCCTTCACCTGTGAACTCTGTGGAATGTCTTTCTCACAAGCAGGGAATTTCAATAAGCATAAACTTGTACACACAGGAGAAAAAACTCACGTTTGTGATGAGTGTGGACGGTCGTTTGCTGTATTAGGCACTTTGAGACGGCATAAACAGACTCATGTGCCAAAACCTCATCGATGTGATCAGTGTGTACTTCAGACTCTCTTCCTTTAAATCCCACCTGCGTTCCCACGCTAAAGAGAAGCAACGTGAGGCGACTCGGCACAAAACACTGAAACACAAGAGCGTTCAGAACGAGCAGAAATCTGGAGACGAAGCAGCGGAGTCCTCCTCAGACAAGATCCCACTGAAACAACTGGAAATCCGGCTTCACAGAATCCAAATGTGAGAGGATCCAAACACTGTAACTGTAGCTGAAGCTGGAGACAGTGGGTTTTGACAAACTCTAGTGGCAAAATCACAATGAACACATTTAGTATTAGGTGGGACCAGAGCGCAGACCTCCGCCAAGGCTTCATAAAAAATAATAAGTGAGTTGTTCCTTTGCTGTAACCTGGTAAAAGCCGCTGGTCTGCATCATACACAGTGTAGAACCATCTGGAGGCTCCTGTGGGCTTTGTAAAGGGGCGGGACTTTCAGGAGAATACTTGGAGCTGATTGGATGAAGCTCCAGCCAGTGACCGTCTACCATGATCTGTTTTAGCCAAGATGGATTTTTGTGATTATTGAACTTGGCCCTATCTCACAATGGAACAGAATCCTTTAACCATTTCTGACCATTCCTGGAAATGTCCTAAAAACCTTTAAATGTTCAGTCGTCTTCTTGTTAACAGACTAAGAACTAAAAAGTTTCTAACTGTTCTGAGGTCGATATTTAACCTGTTCACTGCTTTATTTTCTTCTGAGAATGTTTTTCCGTTAACACAGTTTCACTTGAAGAAACAGCAGAGAAAAGAAAGTAATAAATGT
Source organism: Bostrychus sinensis (assembly GCA_020698575.1). Lineage (NCBI taxonomy): Eukaryota > Metazoa > Chordata > Actinopteri > Gobiiformes > Eleotridae > Bostrychus > Bostrychus sinensis. Next base: position 2,032,379 of record CM036259.1, on the reverse strand, counting down.
ATTTTTAAGTGAGTGTTGTGTGGTAACAGACTGGAATCAGGGAGCGGTGAGTGTTGGTATATTGTACTGTTGTAAATGTGCTTCTGACTGATGTTCCATTTGGTTCACACATCTCTGAATGAAACTGCTGTTTTCTCTCTGATCCTGTTACTGTACAAGTTTGATTTCCTGTGTTTAATGTGAAGTTTACTGAAGGACAACATAGTTCTGAAATGTGTTTTTGTTACTGCAAAATCTTCCTCTGCTGTCACATTCAGCTCATTCTGAAGCTGACATCTGGAGCTCACTGTGTCACTTTTCTAATTTGTTGTTTTATTTTTGAGTCTGAAACTCTGTTCAAACAAGTTTACTGTTTTGAGTTTTTTCAAATCTCATTAAATTATCAAGCTCTAAGATAAAACTGTTTTTGTTGGTCCAAAAAATAAAAGGTTTATAAACCCATTGATTTATGATTCATTCTGAGCAATAATCTCCATCTTATTTTTAAGAACGGGAAAGAGGAAGAAATGAAAGGAACAATAGACAATATTGAGACAAATTAAGCTACGACAATTCTTTATTTCATTGTGTTTTTTTACTGAAATTCAGGGGCAGGGCATCAGGGAGCTGCTCTGGGCCCGGGACGTTTTATTTGTAACTCATCCTGACTCAGAGTCCTGTGCTGGGCCGGGGATAACGTATCTCATTTGCATTTGTTCAGGTTGAAGGAAAATGTTTGTTATGAGGGGCATTTCTCATTTTTCACTGTCTTTGGTAAAATGAAACTGATCAAAGGAAGACGCTTTGCACTGTAAAAAAGTAAAGAAACCGCTCTGAGCTGAGGCCCGGGGCCAAAGCCAATCTGCCCTGAAAAATAAAAGTGAGAGCTGGCGGTGGTCAGAGCCACGCCCCCGGAGCCGGCGGTGGTCAGAGCCACGCCCCCGGAGCCGGCGGTGGTCAGAGCCACGCCCCCGCAGCTGGCGGTGGTCAGAGCCACGCCCCCGGAGCTGGCGGTGGTCAGAGCCACGCCCCCGGAGCTGGCGGTGGTCAGAGCCACGCCCCTGCAGCTGGCGGTGGTCAGAGCCACGCCCCCGGAGCTGGCGGTGGTCAGAGCCACGCCCCCGGAGCCGGCGGTGGTCAGAGCCACGCCCCTGCAGCTGGCGGTGGTCAGAGCCACGCCCCCGGAGCTGGCGGTGGTCAGAGCCACGCCCCCGCAGCTGGCGGTGGTCAGAGCCACGCCCCCGGAGCCGGCGGTGGTCAGAGCCACGCCCCCGGAGCCGGCGGTGGTCAGAGCCACGCCCCCGGAGCCGGCGGTGGTCAGAGCCACGCCCCTGCAGCTGGCGGTGGTCAGAGCCACGCCCCCGGAGCTGGCGGTGGTCAGAGCCACGCCCCCGGAGCCGGCGGTGGTCAGAGCCACGCCCCTGCAGCTGGCGGTGGTCAGAGCCACGCCCCCGGAGCTGGCGGTGGTCAGAGCCACGCCCCCGGAGCTGGCGGTGGTCAGAGCCACGCCCCTGCAGCTGGCGGTGGTCAGAGCCACGCCCCCGGAGCTGGCGGTGGTCAGAGCCACGCCCCTGGAGCCGGCGGTGGTCAGAGCCACGCCCCTGGAGCGGTCTGCTACTGCAGCAGCGCACGCTCAAATATATTTCTGTTTTATTTGAGTAAATATTTATGATGAGGTTTTTTGAGTTTGAGTCAGCTGTTGCTGTTGGTTTGCTTTTTGTTTAAGTAACAAAGAAAAAAAAAGTCAAGATCTCTCCTTTTTTATTTTTTTGCTTACTTCCAGGTGCGTTTATATCGAGCAGTTTCGAAGCAGCAGAGCTTCTGAAAACTCAGAGCTTCTGAAAACTCAGAGCTTCTGAAAACTCAGAGCTTCTGAAAACTCAGAGCTTCTGAAAACTCAGAGCTTCTGAAAACTCAGAGCTTCTGAAAACTTCATCCCAGTTCCTGTTGTGACTTTTATCTGAGTTCACACAAAACCAAACAGAGCTGAGATGAATCTGAAAAATAAACAGTATCTGTTTTTAAAGGAACAAACATCTGGGGCCAACAGAGCCACAGCTGGAACATGGGACAGCGCACTTTCTCTAAACCTCCAGCAGAGGGCGCTGGTGTCTTAAGAAACAGTCAGCGCTCAACATCAGCCTCAGCTACACTGTAAAACACAGCTACACTGTAAAAAAAACACAGCTACACTGTAAAAACACACAGCTACACTGTAAAACACAGCTACACTAAAAAAAAACACAGCTACACTGTAAAACACAGCTACACTGTAAAACACACAGCTACACTGTAAAACACAGCTACACTGTAAAAAAAACACAGCTACACTGTAAAACACAGCTACGCTGTAAAAAAAACACAGCTACACTGTAAAACACACAGCTACACTGTAAAACACAGCTACACTGTAAAAAAAACACAGCTACACTGTAAAACACAGCTACGCTGTAAAAAAAACACAGCTACACTGTAAAACACACAGCTACACTGTAAAACACAGCTACGCTGTAAAAAAAACACAGCTACACTGTAAAAACACACAGCTACACTGTAAAACACAGCTACACTGTAAAACACACAGCTACACTGTAAAACACACAGCTACACTGTAAAACACAGCTACGCTGTAAAAAAAACACAGCTACACTGTAAAAACACACAGCTACACTGTAAAACACAGCTACACTGTAAAACACACAGCTACACTGTAAAACACAGCTACGCTGTAAAAAAAACAGCTACACTGTAAAAACACACAGCTACACTGTAAAACACAGCTACACTGTAAAACACACAGCTACACTGTAAAACACAGCTACGCTGTAAAAAAAACACAGCTACACTGTAAAAACACACAGCTACACTGTAAAACACAGCTACACTGTAAAACACACAGCTACACTGTAAAACACACAGCTACACTGTAAAACACAGCTACGCTGTAAAAAAAACACAGCTACACTGTAAAAACACACAGCTACACTGTAAAACACAGCTACACTGTAAAACACACAGCTACACTGTAAAACACACAGCTACACTGTAAAACACAGCTACGCTGTAAAAAAAACACAGCTACACTGTAAAAACACACAGCTACACTGTAAAACACAGCTACACTGTAAAACACACAGCTACACTGTAAAACACAGCTACGCTGTAAAAAAAACAGCTACACTGTAAAAACACACAGCTACACTGTAAAACACAGCTACACTGTAAAACACACAGCTACACTGTAAAACACAGCTACGCTGTAAAAAAAACACAGCTACACTGTAAAAAAAACACAGCTACACTGTAAAACACAGCTACACTGTAAAACACACAGCTACACTGTAAAACACACAGCTACACTGTAAAACACAGCTACGCTGTAAAAACACAGCTACACTGTAAAAACACACAGCTACACTGTAAAACACACAGCTACACTGTAAAACACACAGCTACACTGTAAAACACACAGCTACACTGTAAAACACAGCTACGCTGTAAAAAACACAGCTACACTGTAAAACACACAGCTACACTGTAAAACACAGCTACACTGTAAAAAAAACACAGCTACACTGTAAAAACACACAGCTACACTGTAAAACACAGCTACACTGTAAAACACACAGCTACACTGTAAAACACAGCTACACTGTAAAACACAGCTACGCTGTAAAAACACAGCTACACTGTAAAAACACTGTAAAAACACAGCTACGCTGTAAAACACAGCTACGCTGTAAAAACACTGTAAAAACACAGCTACGCTGTAAAACACAGCTACACTGTAAAACACAGCTACGCTGTAAAAACACACAGCTACACTGTAAAACACAGCTACGCTGTAAAAACACACAGCTACACTGTAAAACACAGCTACACTGTAAAACACACAGCTACACTGTAAAACACACAGCTACACTGTAAAACACAGCTACGCTGTAAAAAAAACACAGCTACACTGTAAAAACACACAGCTACACTGTAAAACACAGCTACACTGTAAAACACACAGCTACACTGTAAAACACACAGCTACACTGTAAACCACAGCTACGCTGTAAAAAAAACACAGCTACACTGTAAAAACACACAGCTACACTGTAAAACACAGCTACACTGTAAAACACACAGCTACACTGTAAAACACACAGCTACACTGTAAAACACAGCTACGCTGTAAAAAAAACACAGCTACGCTGTAAAAACACACAGCTACACTGTAAAACACAGCTACACTGTAAAACACACAGCTACACTGTAAAACACACAGCTACACTGTAAAACACAGCTACGCTGTAAAAAAAACACAGCTACACTGTAAAAACACACAGCTACACTGTAAAACACAGCTACACTGTAAAACACACAGCTACACTGTAAAACACAGCTACGCTGTAAAAAAAACAGCTACACTGTAAAAACACACAGCTACACTGTAAAACACAGCTACACTGTAAAACACACAGCTACACTGTAAAACACAGCTACACTGTAAAACACACAGCTACACTGTAAAACACAGCTACACTGTAAAACACACAGCTACACTGTAAAACACAGCTACACTGTAAAAAAAACACAGCTACACTGTAAAACACAGCTACGCTGTAAAAAAAACACAGCTACACTGTAAAAACACACAGCTACACTGTAAAACACAGCTACACTGTAAAACACACAGCTACACTGTAAAACACACAGCTACACTGTAAAACACAGCTACGCTGTAAAAAAAACACAGCTACACTGTAAAAACACACAGCTACACTGTAAAACACAGCTACACTGTAAAACACACAGCTACACTGTAAAACACACAGCTACACTGTAAAACACAGCTACGCTGTAAAAAAACACAGCTACACTGTAAAAACACACAGCTACACTGTAAAAACACAGCTACACTGTAAAACACACAGCTACACTGTAAAACACACAGCTACACTGTAAAACACAGCTACGCTGTAAAAAAAACACAGCTACACTGTAAAAACACACAGCTACACTGTAAAACACAGCTACACTGTAAAACACACAGCTACACTGTAAAACACAGCTACGCTGTAAAAAAACAGCTACACTGTAAAAACACACAGCTACACTGTAAAACACAGCTACACTGTAAAACACACAGCTACACTGTAAAACACAGCTACGCTGTAAAAAACACAGCTACACTGTAAAAAAAACACAGCTACACTGTAAAAACACAGCTACACTGTAAACACACAGCTACACTGTAAACACACAGCTACACTGTAAAACACAGCTACGCTGTAAAAACACAGCTACACTGTAAAAAACACAGCTACACTGTAAAACACACAGCTACACTGTAAAACACAGCTACACTGTAAAACACACAGCTACACTGTAAAACACAGCTACGCTGTAAAAACACTGTAAAAACACAGCTACGCTGTAAAACACAGCTACACTGTAAAAAAACACAGCTACACTGTAAAAACACACAGCTACACTGTAAAACACAGCTACACTGTAAAACACACAGCTACACTGTAAAACACAGCTAACTACTGTAAAACACAGCTACACTGTAAAACACACAGCTACACTGTAAAACACAGCTACGCTGTAAAAACACAGCTACACTGTAAAAACACTGTAAAAAACACAGCTACGCTGTAAACACAGCTACGCTGTAAAAACACTGTAAAAACACAGCTACGCTGTAAAACACAGCTACACTGTAAAACACAGCTACGCTGTAAAAACACACAGCTACACTGTAAAACACAGCTACGCTGTAAAAACACACAGCTACACTGTAAAACACAGCTACACTGTAAAACACACAGCTACGCTGTAAAAACACTGTAAAAACACAGCTACGCTGTAAAACACAGCTACACTGTAAAAAAAACACAGCTACACTGTAAAAACACACAGCTACACTGTAAAACACAGCTACACTGTAAACACACAGCTACACTGTAAAACACAGCTACACTGTAAAAACACAGCTACACTGTAAAAACACTGTAAAAACACAGCTACGCTGTTAAAATACAGCTACGCTGTAAAAACACTGTAAAAACACAGCTACGCTGTAAAACACACAGCTACACTGTAAAACACAGCTACGCTGTAAAAACACAGCTACACTGTAAAACACAGCTACGCTGTAAAAAAACACAGCTACACTGTAAAAACACAGCTACACTGTAAAACACAGCTACACTGTAAAACACACAGCTACACTGTAAAACACAGCTACGCTGTAAAAACACTGTAAAAACACAGCTACGCTGTAAAACACAGCTACGCTGTAAAAACACTGTAAAAACACAGCTACGCTGTAAAACACAGCTACACTGTAAAAAAAACACAGCTACACTGTAAAAACACACAGCTACACTGTAAAACACAGCTACACTGTAAAACACACAGCTACACTGTAAAACACAGCTACGCTGTAAAAACACAGCTACACTGTAAAAAAACACAGCTACACTGTAAAAACACACAGCTACACTGTAAAACACAGCTACACTGTAAAACACACAGCTACACTGTAAAACACAGCTACGCTGTAAAAACACTAAAAACACAGCTACGCTGTAAAACACAGCTACACTGTAAAAAAAAACACAGCTACAGCTGTAAAAAAACACACGCTGACACTGTAAAACACACAGCTACACTGTAAAACACACAGCTACGCTGTAAAACACAGCTACGCTGTAAAAACACTGTAAAAACACAGCTACGCTGTAAAACACAGCTACACTGTAAAAAAAACACAGCTACACTGTAAAAAAAACACAGCTACACTGTAAAACACAGCTACACTGTAAAACACACAGCTACACTGTAAAACACAGCTACACTGTAAAAACACAGCTACACTGTAAAACACAGCTACACTGTAAAACACAGCTACACTGTAAAACACAGCTACGCTGTAAAACACAGCTACGCTGTAAAAACACTGTAAAAACACAGCTACGCTGTAAAACACAGCTACACTGTAAAAAACACAGCTACACTGTAAAACACACAGCTACACTGTAAAACACAGCTACACTGTAAAACACACGCTACACTGTAAAACACAGCTACACTGTAAAACACAGCTACACTGTAAAAACAAGCTACACTGTAAAACACACAGCTACACTGTAAAACACAGCTACGCTGTAAAAACACAGCTACACTGTAAAAACACTGTAAAAACACAGCTACGCTGTAAAACACAGCTACTGTAAAAACACTGTAAAAACACAGCTACGCTGTAAAACACAGCTACACTGTAAAAAAAACACAGCTACACTGTAAACACACAGCTACACTGTAAAACACAGCTACACTGTAAAACACACAGCTACACTGTAAAACACAGCTACACTGTAAAACAAGCTACACTGTAAAAAAAACAGCTACACTGTAAAACACAGCTACACTGTAAAAACACACAGCTACACTGTTAAAACACAGCTACACTGTAAAA